>VXBX01002799.1:152535-180265 GCA_013400415.1 Scytalopus superciliaris
ATGTTCTGCCCTCCTGAATTTCAGCAGTGGCCTTATTCAGTCCCACAGTATTCAATTGCAACTGCAAATCAGCTGTTCACATTTGTGACAACAAAAAGCAAAACTAAGCTATCCCACAGCAGTGCAGGAGAATCTGGGCCAGTAGCTCTCAGCCAGAGGTTTGAAGATGCAATCGGTATTCATAGTATTCACTTTTAACTATCCAAAGTGGGCAGACTGCATAATACAGAATTTATTTTCCTGTAGCTGCACACATATTAATTTACATTCTTGAAAAGAAAAAAAACCACAAACCCAAACCAAAAGGTGAAATAAAAACCCTAACAAAGATTAATAGACAAATACACATATAGGTGCAAATGAATTCATTTTGCTGCCTCAAATATTCTTACCAAAATGCTCTCAGACTGAAATGTTTTATTCATACTATTTAATCTTTTACTGAAGCAAAAATGTCAAAAGAAGTGGCTATACATGTCATAAAAGGTCTTCCCCGACTTCAGAAAGTTTTGGGTCATGTCCATAGCATAGGGACCAAGAGAAAGATGAAAAACTGGGGGGAAAAAAGGCTTTTGCACAAAATATGAACTGGAGGGTTAGAGCAAAGTCTGTAAGGAATGGGGCGTTTGGTTACATTGAAGGTGGAATGGTTACATATTTATAGTAATTTCATAGAATCACAGAATACGCTGAGCTGGCAGGGACCCACGAGGATCATCCAGTCCAGCCCCTGGCCCTGCACAGACACCCCAACAATCCCACCCTGTGCCCCACAGCATCATCCAAACCCTCCTGTAGCTCTGGCAGCCTTGGGGCTGTGCCCACTGCCCTGGGGAGCCTGGGCAGTGCCCACCACCCTCTGGGGGAAGAGCCTTTGCCTGAGATCCAACCTGAGCCTGCCCTGACACAATTCCAGCTGTTCCCTCGGTCCTGCCGCTGGTCACCAGTGAAAAGAGCTCAGAGCCTGCCTTTCCTCTGCAGATTTNACCAGGGTCTCACCTCCCTCCCAGGGGAGAATTTCTTCTCAATATCCCATCTAACCGTGCCCTCTGGCAGTGGGAAGCCATTCCCTCTTGTCCTGTCACTTCATGCCCTCCTCCAAAGTCCCTTCTCCTGTTGGCCCCTTGAGGAACTAGAACCCAATTTTCTAGTTTCTTTATAAAAGGTTTGTGAATGTATATATATATATNAAGGTGAAATAAAAACCCTAACAAAGATTAATAGACAAATACACATATAGGTGCAAATGAATTCATTTTGCTGCCTCAAATATTCTTACCAAAATGCTCTCAGACTGAAATGTTTTATTCATACTATTTAATCTTTTACTGAAGCAAAAATGTCAAAAGAAGTGGCTATACATGTCATAAAAGGTCTTCCCCGACTTCAGAAAGTTTTGGGTCATGTCCATAGCATAGGGACCAAGAGAAAGATGAAAAACTGGGGGGAAAAAAGGCTTTTGCACAAAATATGAACTGGAGGGTTAGAGCAAAGTCTGTAAGGAATGGGGCGTTTGGTTACATTGAAGGTGGAATGGTTACATATTTATAGTAATTTCATAGAATCACAGAATACGCTGAGCTGGCAGGGACCCACGAGGATCATCCAGTCCAGCCCCTGGCCCTGCACAGACACCCCAACAATCCCACCCTGTGCCCCACAGCATCATCCAAACCCTCCTGTAGCTCTGGCAGCCTTGGGGCTGTGCCCACTGCCCTGGGGAGCCTGGGCAGTGCCCACCACCCTCTGGGGGAAGAGCCTTTGCCTGAGATCCAACCTGAGCCTGCCCTGACACAATTCCAGCTGTTCCCTCGGTCCTGCCGCTGGTCACCAGTGAAAAGAGCTCAGAGCCTGCCTTTCCTCTGCAGATTTACAGCAACACAGTCTGTTCAAACGAGCTGTCCCACTGGCTGAAGGTATTTTGTTCTCATTAAAGCCTCATGCTGCATGTCTCTGTCTCCCCTTACCCTGCAAGGAGAAACAAGTCTTCTGGTCAGACTCCAGTGTCCTAATGAGTGCTGAGGCTCAGCTCAGCCCTGCTGGTCCTGGCTGCCGGCAGCCCCCGCTGCTTGCTGATCTCTGGGAGGTCACTGGGGGAAACCATGGGAGTTTGATATAAAACACAGCCCCTGAGGTGATGAGGAAATTGCTGTTAGCAATGTTAGGCCTGAGTATCTGCTGTGGTGTGTCTGATCTGTAGGTGGCCTGCACAGCCATCTTTCTGCTCATGGTCAGCGCCAGCTTTCCCTGCTGAAACACAGACACAGCCTTGGGTGAAGAGTAAGGATCTGCTGTCTGCCTGTTCCCAGAGGGACCTGCTTTTCCAGAGGGCTTATGTGATCAGGATTTCCCCTGTCACTGAGCTTTTTGTTGGGTAATAACTATGTGTGTCTCACATGTATAGTTGTCTTCCAGTTGAGCTGGTGCATGGTAGGAGGAGATCCTTAAAAGAGAGGGGCTCACATCATACCTCTACTGGAAGGCATTTTCTGCATAATTATGGAGTCATAGAGTGGTTTGGGTTGGAAAGGACCTTGAATCTCATCTTAGTCCACCCCCTGCCATGGGCAGGGACACCTCCCACCAGCCCAGGCTGCTCCAAGCCCCGTCCAACCTGGCCTTGGACACTTCCAGGGATGGGGCAGCCACAGCTTCTCTGCCCAACCTGTGCCAGGGCCTGCCCACACTCACAGGGAAGGATTTCTTCCTGATATCTAATCTAAATCTCATCTCTTTTAGTTTGAAGCCATTCCCCTTTTTCCTATCACTATCTGTAATGGTGGAGAAGTTACTTGATTTTCTGTATAACTTATGTTTTATTTGTTTGAAATGCAATTTTGCCTTGACAAATGAGATCACTTCCTTTTCTTGCTCTGACTTAGGCTGCAGTTCTGTTCCCCATGACCTGCAGGAGTATCACCTCCCACTGCCTTTTCCTCCCCAGAGTTTCCTCTGGAAAGGCACTTGCACCCTGCTGATGTACTCTCAGTATCCATTTGTTCTTCACAATGCATGAGAAGCTGAATGGGACATACTTTTTTTTTTTTTTTCCCTATTTCTTCTTTCGGTTTTTTATGTCTCCTTTCAATTTTCTTAAAGAGAGAAAAAGATAGTTTTGGCATTGAGTTAATTAAAAAAGGAAACTGAAGCCTATTTATCCAGTAGTAGTCAGAAGCCCAGAAGAACTCCCTGGCCCTTCTTTTCTAACATGAAATTGTCACTAGCACTTTGCTATATTCTTATAAAATTTAATTTATGAAATATCATTGAAATTTGAAAGCACTTGCAGTGACTGGAACTCAGCAAGAGGCAGAAGTTTATGGCCCTTAACAAGAACAAACAGGGCCAAAAAATCCTTCATGTTCTCCCAACCAACCATAGAAACAGCCATTTTTTTTGCTTTTAAATAATCTCAAGGAAAAGTTAGTGAAACATAAATTAGAATGACTGCCACTGATTTATTTTTCTGAATAAAAAGGACATTCAGTAGCAGGTCATTTGTTTTTGTTTTCTTTCAGAGAGTAAATGGAAACATATTCTTACCTCACTTTTCTCACAAGTACAGTAGATTTCCTAAGCTTGTGTCAAGGTTTTATTGCCAGGAAAAAGTGGTTGAATATTCAGCATTTGTAATGAGGGCATCATCAGACATGGAATACAGCTGTCAGGGCTGGGGCATTCAGTCTCTAGGCACTGGCTGGTTGGTTTATGATCATTGGTGTCCCTACAGTGGACAGTTCATTCTGAGCCTATAACCTTCCTTTGCAGGTAATTTTTGGAGAAGGTGCATTTGTGAATAAGAAAGCACCAAGAGCTGATGAAGAGGCTCGGAAGCCGCATCAGTTTGGAGAGAACAGGGTGTTTCACTTGTGCACAAGCACAGAACAGAGCCGACTGTACCAGCTGGGAGTGTGGGGCTGCTGAGCCTGGGCTCTGCTCTGTGGTGGTATCAGGTCCTTCGAAGGAAATACATGTCAGAAGGTTTTTCTGAGTACTAACAGGAGCACTGAGCATTCATGCCCCTGACAAGTTGCAAAGTCAGTATGATCAAGTGGATTACAAACAGGACTGGAAATTCCTGAGTTTCTGTTCTGGCTCTGTCCTTGATTTTCTTCTGTGACCTTAAGCAAATAATTTGAACTTCTCTGAGCCAGATTCATTGCTCCTGTAATTCCATTTGATATAGTAAATGAGGAAGTGTATGGCCCTATATATCTTAATTTTCCTATCTGTAAACGTGGGTGAATGCTTTCGGTATGTAATTATTGCCCACAGGTTCTGAGATGTTTCAAATCTTTACAGCTCTTTGATGTCAGCAAACCTATTTGTTGATATATGGAGTATCTGTGTGGTAAGAAGTTTTAGAAAAGTTTTAAGCTTTCATCCGAGAGTGGGTGAAAGAACACTGTATGTATATTATATATGTTTAATCTTGCTTTCAGCTTTCTTTTAAGTGTAAGAATTTGCCTATCATTTCTTGCCCAACTGTGTTCTGCTGAAAGACCTAACAACTTCTACAACTTTATCTACCTTGTTAAAAACCAACAAAAGGTTGTTCTCAATACTGAAAAGCCCTTAAGAAAGATGGTTGCACTGCAATACCCTGCTTATCTGCACAACTATGATCAGAGTGGTGATGGTGCTAAGGGTGATGTCCATGATGCATTCAGAATGCACTAAACACTTCACAGGCTTATTGCAAGCTCATTTTAATTATTCTTAGCTCCCTTTTCCAGTTGGGAGGTAGTTGGTGTGTATCTGTAGCTATCATCTGTATGCTCTCTGGGATGCACACCTTCAGCTGGGCTTCCCTGTGCCGGTGGGTCAGCTCTGGGTGGCAGCTGGGTGGTCAGGTGTTGTTGGGGTGCCCACAAAAGGCTGTTGTCCACCCAAGGTATTGGGTAAAGGAAACCAGGGCCTGTCAGAGTATGTGCTGACATATGAAACCTGCCTTGCTAGGACTGTACAGATCCTGTAGAAGCAGTTTCCTTATGGGAACTTATAACATACACGGTGTATCGAGTAATCAGGACTTACATTCACATATGTGGGAGAAAGAGCCACTGGAAAGTCTTTGTGAAATGTCCTCAAGTCCATTGTTCAGAAAAAACAACACTTTTGGAGACATATTGTTCCTAAAAGAGGTCAGTATGTACTGGGCAGCTTGGTGTGGGTGTGACTGCTCAGAGCTTACGGCAAAAAACTCACTAGGGCCTAGAAAGGGTGGTCTGGAGGCTCTTCTGGTGGTAACAGCTGGTGAGAGGTGACTTGGTGGGGTGAAGGAGCAGGTAGATGGTCTCACAAGGTTTTGGTTCTCTCTCAGGGTTCCAGTGCCTGGAGAAGAGGAGACTGAGGGGAGACCTCAGTGCAGGTCCAACTCCGTGGGGAGGAGCAGAGGAGGGGCAGGCACTGATCTCTGCTCTGTAGGGAGCAGGGACAGAGACAGGGAATGGCCTGGAGTGGTGTCAGGGCAGGCTCAGGTTGGATCTCAGGCAAAGGCTCTTCCCCCAGAGGGTGGTGGGCACTGCCCAGGCTCCCCAGGCCAGTGGGCACAGCCCCAAGGCTGCCAGAGCTGCAGGAGGGTTTGGATGATGCTCTGGGGCACAGGGGGTGACTCCTGGGGATGGTCCTGTGCAGGGCCAGGGGCTGGACTGGATGATCCTTGTGGGTCCCTTCCAACTCAGAATATTCTATGATTCTGTAATTAATATGTTGCATGAAGTCATTTTTTTTCCTCTCTCTTTTCTCTCCCATTTGCCTCAGTTGGGAAGTCTCTGAGTGTGCAGCATCATGGTGCTCACTGCAATGAGGCATTGGTCTTGATCAAGCAAACCAGACAAAGAAACAACCCAACACTGTGCTGTTTGACTCCAGTATTGCTGCAAGGATGGAGACCTGATTGTAAGCCAGGCTTCCCAGGGTCTTCTTTTGGGTCTTGGAGCACATAGTCACAGTGTGTGAGGAGTAGAAGCCATGGTAGGGCATTTCATGTGCTGAAAATCTGAAGTGAAAAAGAGACCTATTAGGTCATTCATTTTGTTGGCTCTTGACAGAATTATTCCTGGTGCCATGTTCTCACCAGAGCCTGATCCTGTCTAGTTTGGAATAATTCAAGCCCTAGTGCTTCATCTACCTTTTACTTGGAAAAACCATTTCAGTGTCTAATAGACCTCCTGGATAGGAAACTCAGACACAGGCAAGTCCAGTAAGTGATTCCTTGATCCCTCTGAAACAGTTCCACCTCTGCCTTGGGTGGCTGTGGAACTGAAATCCCTTGAACTTGCTAAACCAAGCTTTAGTCACCATTCTGGCCCAGGTCCTTTAGCGTTTGATCTTTTCTTGTGAACCTGCCCCTCCAGGCCCAGAGATCCCCACACAGCTGTCAGGAATCATCAGTCAAAAAATTATGGAGTGGGACTGGTCTTCTTTTGCCCTAAGGCCTTGTTAATAGTTGACTGAACGCGTAAAGGGTCTTTAAAAATGAGTGTTTTGTGCTGTTTATTTAATATCAATTAATAAAGGGAGTATTTTCACAAGGTACAGTAAACACCACTTCGTTAAAATTACAGCTTAAATCCCCATTTCCTGGATTCATTTGTTTATCAACAAATGTCTCTACTACTTTTTCTTTTTTTCCAAACATACATATTCCCATTCTTCATTGCTGTAAAGGAACATTTTAAAGAGAAGAAAAAAATAAATTAGGTCTTGAAAGCTCAGAGACCATTAGAACAAATCATAACAAAAATGTTGGGTTTTGCTCTTTTCCCCTGGCTGTATTTCATCTGTCACAAGCTCTGCAGCCTGGGCTCTCAAGCCTGACAGCACCCACTGGTTTTGCCAGTGCTGCAGCTCTGTCCCCCAAAATTAATAAGGAGCAAATTACTGATAAACATGGAGAGGAATGAACCACATGTATTCGTCCCTGGTCAGAAATTAATCTTTATCTCTGGATATGGCCTTGGGAGGAGCATGAAACTCCCATCCCAGGCACTTTAATCCAGAAAACTCCTGCTTGATGTGTTCCTACCCAGTCAGCTCTGGACATTCCTTATGGAGCCACGGCACAGAAAATCCTAAAGAGGTTCTGCTATGGAGCCAATGCTGGGCAGGAGGCGTGTCTGGCAATCCCAAGCACAAATGCAGGCTGGGTGGAGAATGGATGGAGCAGCCCTGGGCAGAAGGACTTTGGGGGTTGGTGGGGGAAAGGCTGGACATGGCCCAGCCCAGACCCCCCATGCCCTGGGCTGGTCCCACAGCGTGGGCAGCAGGGCAGGGGGGGATTCTGCCCCTCGGCCCCCTCAGGGGAGCCCCCCCTGCAGAGCTGCCCCAGCCCTGGGGGCAGCACAGGGAGCACAGGGAGCTGCTGGAGAGAGGCCAGAGGGGCACCAGGATGGTCAGAGGGCTGGAGCAACTCTGCTGGGAGAATTGGGATTGTTCAGCCTGGAGAGGAGAAGCTGCAGGGTGACCTCATTGTGGCTTCCAGTACCTGGAGGAGCTGACAAGAAACATGTAGAGAGACTACAAGGGCCTGGAGTGACAGCACAAGGGGGAATGGCTTCCCACTGCCAGAGGGCAGGGTTAGATGGGATATTGGGAAGGAATCCTTCCCTGGGAGGGTGGGCAGGCCCTGGCACAGGATACCCAGAGAAGCTGTGGCTGCCCCATCCCTGGGAGTGCCCAAGGCCAGGTTGGACGGGACTTAGAGTAACCTGGGCTAGTGGGGGGTGTCCTTGCCCATGGCAAGGGATGGAATTAGATAATCTTTAAGTTCCCTTCCAACCCAAGCCATTCTGTGATTCTATGATGCGTGTCAGCAGTTCGCAGTGTTTTTTTCAAGAACTGGCTCTAAAGTTTCTATGATTTGGGAGTCAGCGGTAGTTCTTAATAGAAAAACAGTATCATGTTACCGAATATCTATCAGGTGGCAGGTACAACTGTATCTTAAATATTCAAATGTAATTTTTTTAAACTGAAAATGTTAATTTAATCACAGTGAAACATTTTCCTTTATAAAAAAACATAACCTTAATGACTGAAAAAATCCTCTTTCTTCTACATTTTTCATACAGGAAAAATAAGTTAATTTCCTTATTAGTTCTATTTACTAAGCACATAAGAGGTTTATTAATTGCAAGCATTCAGTGCAGAACTGGATTAACAGCCCCTGTTCTAATGGGGGACTCTGGAGACTCAGGGGTGCTCCAGGAAACCTTCCACCTTTACTGGGAACATGGTTTCCCAGCTCCAATCCCTTTATCCCAGGCCACCCTCAAGTCTCATTCTCAGCCCTGAGCCTTGCTTTGGCTGTTATACCACCAGATCAAGAAGCAGGAGTAGGGTGAGGAGAGAGAACCTCATCTGAATGCACGCCCTACCTGTAGTCATCTCTCCAGGGCTTCTGTCTTTCAGGCCTGGTGATTCTGAGGTTCCTGCACAACATTAAGCTTTCCGACAGACTTTCCTACAGAGTACAGTCAAGTCTGGCAGCAACTGCCCTTTCCTGCAACGTGGCTTCAAACCTGAGTGGGCATCCCAACAGGGCCAGATGGCTTTAGCTTAATTAGGAAAAGTCATGCAATGCCTTGTGTATTGAGTGTTAAGGCATGTAAGAGAGGTGTCAATATAAAACAGGCCATATAAATAAAGAGGATTCCTTGAGTTTTACATTCTTTGTCAAGGACATCTGCATTTATCAAAGAACCCCAGAATATGCTGAGCTGGAAGGGACCCACAAGGATCATCCAGTCCAGCTCCTGGCCCTGCACAGCCCCATCCCCAAGAGTCACCCCCTGTGCCCCAGAGCATCATCCAAACCCTCCTGCAGCTCTGGCAGCCTTGGGGCTGTGCCCACTGCCCTGGGGAGCCTGGGCAGTGCCCACCACCCTCTGGGGGAAGAGCCTTTGCCTGAGATCCAACCTGAGCCTGCCCTGACACAACTCCAGGCCATTCCCTGGCTCTGTCCCTGCTCCCCACAGTGCAGAGATCAGTGCCTGCCCCTCCTCTGCCCCTCCCGAGGGAGTTGGACCTGCACTGAGGTCTCCCCTCAGTCTCCTCTTCTCCAGCTGAACACCCCAAGTGCCCTCAGCCAGTAACTTGGCTTGAGCATTGATGACATCCAACAAGGCAAGTTTTAGAGCAGCAACAGTTTTGTCTTGCACTCTAGCTGTTCACATGGTGCCTTGGGCATGGAGAGGAGCTGAGCCATGGCTGTGAATGGGAGCATGGGCTCCAGGCTGTCACACATTGCCTCACAACCCTCCCACAACTTCTCCTTCCACATCAGGCCTCGAGTGGCAGGACACGGCACAGCACCCGACCCACAGCCCCGCACGATCGATATACTATGTGTGTCTGAAGAGCCCTTGCCATGGCATGTCAGCTGGCCACCTGCCCCACTGCTGGCTTCTTCCAAGGGAAAGCACTGCAGGGAAATGGCAAGGCTGACTTCATTTGTTTTTGTACACGAGAACAGATGATTTTTGGGAAACGGCAGTTCAGAACCATTTGGAGTGAACATTAATGAGCCCACCATGGTGATGCACAGTGTGGGACCTGTGATTGCACACGCAGGGCTGTTTATGATCTTATGGCATTTACCTCTCCTTTCTTTTCTCACCTTTGTCTTCAGCCTATTTCAGAGGAGAAAGCAAAGGAACGCCCTGGCCCCCAGGCCCCTGACCTTTAAATTGAGCTCTCAGCAGAGTTCCCCCATCCCAGCTCCGACAAACCATGCATTTCCACTTTGAAGGGGCAGATTTGAAAAACAGAAAATATATTAAATGGAAAACACAACTGGTCAGAAAAGCCATTCGATAAATTACGAGCCTGGGCAACAGAGATATTTTTCTTTGGGAATCAGTCACCCGCAGTCTCCAGGCTACACTATGTGTAAGAAACAAAAAAACCAAACAAAGAGAAAAAGTGAAGGATTTTTAAGCTGGCTCAGGAAAGGATTTTTTTTTTTTCTTTCAAAACTGGGGAGAGGAAACTTAAAATGCAAGGGAAAGACCAGCAGCAATCAGGTTCATCTGGGCACAGAGAGATGGTGACAAAAACGAGCAGCCCTTGATCTGTGGGGACAAGGGGGAACCTTCATTGCCCTTCCTCTCCCTTGGCAGAGATTAGACAGCTAAAACACAGCTACCTCTCCTCCTTAGACCAGATGGGTGTCATCTCATTGCTGTGAAGGAGATCATCATCACAGGTGACAGCACCACCTCCACTCCATAGTGGCCATGGCCACCTCTTGCAGCATGTAGCAGAGCCCTCCAAACCAGTACCCCCCTGCCCTGTGACTGTATCACTGTGCATCCTCACTGGGGTAAGCCAGCTGGGCTTTAAACCAAAATGAGTTTTCCATTGTGCCAAAACTCACAAGCTCTGCCAACAGCAAGGCTTGATCTCTTCCATACAATCCTGTATGAATACAGGATTGCTACTCTGGGTGGGGGAACTCATGGAGAGTCTGCTTGGTGCCTCACTAAGCATGGTCTCATAAATATAACAGGACCAGGATTTTCAAATGACTTAAAGGCAGTCAGACATTCGATTTCCATTATATTTTGGTGTTATTAGGATATGGAGTCCATCAGGCTTCTCTGAATCACTTAGCTTAGTATTTGGCTGCTGGAGGCCATCTGAACCAATTGGAGATATTCCAGAGCATCTCAAGATACAAGTTACTCCTCAGCCTTATTGCAGGAATTTGCTCATGCCTTTTGAACTGCAGCCACCTGTGCTGCTCAGCGATGACTGAAGTGGCACAGGGATGGAGAGGAATCAAACAGCACAAAAGTGCAGTCTGGCCGTGTGTGGTCTCTGACGGTCACCAAGCAGGTTTGTCTCCAGGGCAGGATGCAGAGGGTGTAGTTTATTTACAGCTGCAAACACCATCTTGCAGTTGGTGGCACATCCTCATCCTCTGGTATTCTCTCACTTTATGACACTCCACAAAGTCACCATCATCACACACTAATGACCCAGCAAGGCACACCCCTCTATAAAACAGACTTCTCAAGGTAGCACTTCTGAACATGGTCACAAGCCTTGAGTATGAATTATTTTACCCTGCTATGCACTCCTTTGCATATTTTTAATTAACACTCATTCAACAAAGGTAAGAATTGACTTTTTTTTCCTATCTGGTCTTGACACCAGAACTGAATATGTCAAAAGCGTTTCAACACTCTGTACCTGCCTCCATGTTACCATTGTTCTCCCAGTGCCACAGTGAGAACAAATACCTTGTGCGGGGTAAATTAAAAAGCCTTTGTGTTGCTTAACTGCCCTGAAGTCGCATAGTAATCCAGCACCTGAATGAGATAAAAACACTGCATCTTTTGAGCTCCATTCTAGAAATTTCTCCATGAGGGCACAGAACCTGACCCTATTGCAGTGATAGAGCAACAGTACAGCGTTGAAGCAAATCACAGAATCCAGGAATGGTTGGGGTTGGAAGAGAACCTAAAACTCATCTTATTCCACCCCCTGCCATGGGCAGGGACACCTCCCACCAGCCCAGGTTGCTCCAAGCCCCATCCAACCTGGCCTTGGACACTTCCAGGAATGGGGCAGCCATAGCTTCTCTGGGCAATCTGTTCCTTCTTTTTTGAAGGAAACCAGACTAATCCCAGCCTAAAATTAAACCCCAAATACATTTAGTGGAGGTTTAGAGGCCTGAACACCAACTGTTTTTATCTAGTGATGTCCTTCTGTTGCACAAACTCACCTGCAGACAAAGCCACTGCTCCTGTTCCATTTACTGTCTTTGATTCCTTCTGCTGTCAGATATGAGATTTAACCTCATCTCTGACTGACAGCAGTCACTGTGCCATCAGTTTGGGAGCTCTGCTCAGCATCTGAGAGGGAATATTCCCTCTACAGCTGGAGTCCATTCTGCAGCTCTCAGTCTCAATATCTAACCAGGTTTTTCTCTTGTCCTTCCAAATCCTGCTCAGGAATTGCACTTTGGAAGTGTTCAGCAGCTTCTCCTGAGTTTTCTGATTAAACCACATCAATTTGGTGCTATTAAAAAAAAATGTTCAGTGAAGGCAGTATTACAATGCATCTGTGCACAGGGGCAGCTTCAGTCTCCAACAAAACTGCAGTTCCTGGTGGAGAGGAGCTATTTCCAAATAATTTCTTGACATTTTTAAAGTGATTTTCAAGATATTTTTTTTTCTTGAATCATCTCTGTGATTATTATTTTACTGGATAACAAGACATTGAAGAACTGAAGGCAGACCTGAGCTCTTGATTTGGTAGTTCTGGCTTTCCCAAGGAGAGCAGTAAGGTTTACTTTGCTGCAAGCACTGGCTGGCACAGCCTGTTGAAAGGAACTACACTTTTCTCATGTCAGAGACCTCCAGAAGATGTACACCTGAAGCAGCTGAAAGGCAAACTACTGCTTTCACCCTTGCATCTATCAGCAACAACATCAATACAAACACTTCCTTTCACTGCAGTCTCGCAGTGAGCATTTATCAATAGGACATAAGGAGAGCACTTAAGCAGGAGACACTTTTGGTTGAGTTCACTTCCCCATGACAGCCTTGCTCCTCAGAAATCAATGCTGGCATGAATCTGGAGTAATACAGGGCACCCCTTGAGCTGTATTTGGGGCTGTTACCCCTATGGAACAGTGGAGAATTGTTTCTCAACCTCAGCGAAGCTGCAGAAAAATAACATATTGCAGAATTTGGCCTTGTTTTATTTTTGCAAATGCATCTTTTCAAATTGCGCATCTGGAATTTCAGTTCTCTTCCAAATGTTGTGTGTGATTTGCTCTTGCCAGACAAGCACACCTGGGACTAAGAAGGGGGTTTAGATAAGTGCCTTTCCATATGGCCCACTGATAAATGATTCATTCTGCACAGCTTAACTTTGAAAATAAATTCAGTATCGTTAAGATACCAGCTTCATATTTCACCTCATAATTGCACTTCACATATCACAAAAAGAGCTGGACTGTTGTTTTCGCTGCTGCTGTTTGCAGATGCAGCCTGCAGAGCCCACAAGGAGCTCTGGGTATTGCATGACAGCTCCCTTCTTCCTCCTATTCCAGCACACATTTTGCTCTTCTTCAGAGGACAATTTTGAGGTGGATTTATACCAAAAAAACAAACAACCATTTTCTCCTTATAAAGTACAGATTCAGTGTCCTCAGATGAAGAAATATGTAAATACAACTCTTTAGGATAATGCTTAATTAAATATGCTGATGGGATCAAAGATCGTCTGGGATTAAAACAAGATCAAATGAAGCAACAGGCTTCCTTGAGAGGCAAGAAGCTCAGTGGTCCTCAGCCCACCCTCTTGGCACTCATGGTAACAACAACAACCTTCTGCATCTGCTCCTGCTTTTGCTGTCCCATGTTCAGCAAAGGGTTGTGACTGTCCCCACAGCTCTTCTGCCCATGAACTTCCAGCATCACCATTGCCACCCTACGGTCCTCTGGAAGGGTGAAAGTGGTCAGAGGATTTCCCAGGCAAAATCAGAACATCATCACATTTTGCATTTGACCCCTAAACACAGGGGAATAGGTACATCCAGCCCTAAAATGCTGAAATGCACGTGGTAATGTAGTGGGTGAGGTTCTGATTTGCTTTTTAAGGGAACCAGAAGAGGAACCAGTAGACAGCAACACTGGGTCAAGAACCTGCACCTCCATCTCCCAGTCCTAGTCATTCTAGTCCATCTCTCTAATCCTCACCCCAGGGACAGCACACACTGTCCTACAGTCCAGTGAAAAAAAAGCATCATGGAAGAGTCACACATAGATAACAACAATCATCACACTGCACCTCTGGACAATGCTTGAGTACTGCCAAGGCAAGCATGGTGGGAAACCAGGATGATGTATCAGATTCACAAGTGCAGTCAGATTGTTGGTGTCAAGAGACCACCTGGGTCTTCCCATAGGCAGGTGAGGAGCACTAACAGACTGATAAAGGTGAAAGGACCCTGCTGTAAGTCAGTGTAGCTCAGATGGCATCAATCATCCACACTGGTTCTCCTCGTGAGGATCCATTTGGGCACAGAACAAAAACCCAGGAGAGACCCCAGAGGATGCCCTGAGCCCCCGCACTGCAGACAGAAGGTTTCTGCTTTCTCATCAGATTTAGGGGCCAGACAAGTGGAATTTCTATACGGGAAGAAGAACCAGTCTCCAAATGCTTCCAACTCCTAATGGACAGCAATCCCTCCCAAGGGTTGTTTTGCATTTTTATTTTCTTCAGCCATTAATTCTTTTCAGAACGAGTGAAAATATTTCCTTTGGTCCTATCAGGCTGCAGCACTTTTGCTGAAACACATCTTATGTGAAAACCATACTCTGAGCCACTGGGCACAGCTTGGAGCAAAGCAGGGGCCAACTAGGTTGCACATCTGGAAAATATTCCTACTGGTAAGACCTGCTGGAGCAGGGAAGGGGCTCCTCAGGGAGCAAGAGGCGACCTACCATTGGCAGCATTGTAAAGTGGACGAGAGCAGAGCCCAGAGGGAGCCGTGGCAGGAGCAGGAGCCGGTTGATATAGTAGGTGCTGTCTCCAGCATTTTTCCTTGCCTGCTGCCCAGGGACAGGTACAGTTTCCCTGTTAAGAAGGATCATCTGAAGGAAGGTCAGGACACAAAAGGCAGCATCCCAGCCTGGGGCACAGAAGGGATCACTCAGGGCACACCTTCAGCTGGCGCAAAGGAACACAACCCCCAGAAAGCAGAGCTATGCCAGCAGTACCCACCAATGGTGCCTTTCTGATCATTAGCCAAAAGTGAGGAATGCTTATTTCATGCATATTCTGAGAGTTCATTATAAACAAAATGCTAAATACTGTGTTAATTGCAAACAAAAGCCCAAGGAAATAAATATATGACAAGTCAAAGTTTGACCTCGGCTGCTTCTTTCAGGGACAGGCAATTGAGAAATAAGGCTAAAGCAGAAATCTACTTTCAATGCCAGATGCAATCTATACAAATTTAGGCACATGATATTTTTTTCTATATAAAAGCAGTCCCAGGTGGGTGTTCATAGGTGATATATTTAGAAAAAGAAACCAAATAAATAAATAAATAAATAAACCCCAAACCACCAAAAAAGCCTTGCTCTCTGTTCCAAAAAACTGTCTTCTTTCTTAATTCTATCCGCTTAAATTTATTGTTGCTGGAGTTCCCAATGTCTGCCAAAATGTAAGGAAAGTTACCTCCAGATGAGTGTTACCAGCAGAACAGAGAGAAGGGTTCAGAAAGGAGCTGGGAAAGGAATACTGAAAAGGAGAGATCCATCATTTTCAGTGATTACAGCAATTCTGGGGAAGCATCCTTTGGAATTACCAGTAGGAAAAAGAAAACCAGCAAACAAACCAAGGAAATCCCTGCCAGAGGAGAATGGCTCAGGTGAGGGGTCTTTATGGCTGTTATTTATTGGAACAATCATGTGAAACTGGAAATGTGGGGAACTGTGCAAAGCACTGAAAAAGATGGCTTTGGCCAGAAAAATTTTCCCTCTATTTCAAGATGAAACAAGAAGGAATCCAAGAAGGCAAAGGCGGAGGGAAAAGGATGACTCAGTTCAGGACACTTCCCTCAATTCCACCCTAGTGCCAGGCCACGGCAGCAGCACAGCCCGATTGCTGCTCCTGCTGCCCCTGCCCCTCCCAGGCTCTGGGGTGGAACCTCCTTTGGTGATCCTGGAATTTAAGTCCACGACTACTACTCCTCTTTCCAGCTTGACTGGAATCAGTCAAAGGGCTCAGAGGTCAAAGGAAGAAGTGCAAAAAGACTGAAGATTCATTGAAATAGTTGATAATTTTCAAGAACTGAGTGCTCTTGCAAATCCACAGTTTTCATTTACCAAAAATTCCATTTGACAGAAATAAAAAAAGTTTTTAAAAAATTCTAACAAAATTTGAAGTACTTTAGCCCTATGAACATTTTAAAAAATCCTAAATATTTTATTAGACTTAGAAAATTTGCCAAAATGAAGTTTTTAGATGTATTTGAAGACCAGTATTTTGCAGAAGAGCTGTGTTAGAAACATTCCCCAGCTCTGCTCTACACAAAGAATTCATGCTACGTAAAAAGACAACACAGAGAAGACCATTCTGCAGAGCTGGATCCCAGATGACCCTATTTATTAAATGTACACTGAAAGCAATGAGTACCTCCTCACTGGCTTTTCAACCACAGAATTTAGCTAGTGCTCTGTGAAGTGCTATTTTCTGGATGCTGTAGTTCCAGGAATAAACGGGCATCCACGCAGGTGAGGGAACAGCAGAGTACACCCAGAGGCCCCAGTTGAGTCCTGTACTGAGGACATGGGATTCATTTCTAGGAAAGCCACGCTGACAGGAAATGGGGGAGTCAGAAACAGCTCTAGTAGAGAGGTCTTACACTCCAATACAGATGCATCTGTATTTTTCCACTATATCGACAGCTTTGCCCATATTTACTGCTCAGGGACTGTTTTTCTCCCTGCTGTTGTCCTGCCAGCACTGTGTGCTCACGGCCGGAGCTCTGCAGTCCATTGGCACGGCAGTCTGGACTTTGGAGCTGGACCTCGCTCTGCTCCTGCACTCGGGCTCTGCTCTGTGCCTCACGTCATCAATAATGCTGACATGCATGGCTGGCTGGGAAGAGGATGCTGGAGCACACGGGTGTCTGGACCTACCCTGATGTGGATCTGACTTCCAGGCAGCTCAGTGCGAACACAGGAAGTCCCAAATGTCCTGCAAGCCCCATTCCTCAAGTACCACAGACCTCAGCAAGACGCAGCACAAGGGCATTGACCATATCAGGAAAATAAAAAGTATACAGAGGAAAGAAAATGAATGCACTGAAAGTGTAAGAGGGGAAGCACTGATCTCTCTGTGTGAGCAGGGACAGGACTGAGGGAATGTCCTGGAATTGTGCCAGGGCAGGCTCAGGTTGGATCTCAGGCAAAGGCTCTTCCCCCAGAGGGTGGTGGGCACTGCCCAGGCTCCCCAGGGCAGTGGGCACAGCCCCGAGGCTGCCAGAGCTCCAGGAGGGTTTGGATGATGCTCTGGGGCACAAGGGGTGACTCTTGGGGATGGGCCTGAGCAGGGCCAGAAGTTGGATGGGATGATCCTTGTGGGTCCCTTCCATCTCAGAATGTTATATGATTTTGCTGGAGATGAGGTACCCATATAATCCCTGTTCTTGTATGCCAGATAAAACAGGAAAACCTGGCTCAAAGAGAGGTTTCCAGGCAGTGTGATGCTGACTGACCACCTGAGCAGGAATGCCTTGCTGGCATGTCCTGCTGTCCCCACAGGAGCTACAGGCTGGGTACCAGAATGAGTCAGAGCTGCTCCGAAGTCAGGCACGAAAGTCTTTTTCCAGTTCTTATTCAGGGCATTTGAAAGATGCCTTAGCTGCAAAAACAGGTATTTCTCACACAAAACCTAAGAAAGGTGCAGAAATTGATACAACAGTATGAGGAATGGGCCAAGCTACAAGGCTGGTGGTCCCTAGACGTCCTCAGATGTGGGAATCAGTGAAAATCAGACAAGTATCAAAGCACTAAAGCAAAAACTCATCAATAAAAGTGACAGTGAAAGCTGCGAGACAGAGAAAGTTGCCTGAGACCAAAACTAATTAGACTCAGGAAGAGCGTCCCCCAGGAGAGCAGCACAGTCCTACCACTGCAATGGGTTTATAACTAGGCTCATTAATATTCTCAGGAAGATACTTTAGGAAAAGTACTTAGCTGGCAGGGGGTGGACAAGGCAACCTAACAGGTATCTTCCATCTCTCGTTTCTGTGACCCCTCTCCATTTACACTTAAGGAGAACTTAGCTTTGTGTCAAAGGACAGCAAATTTAGTGTTACCATTTGATTCCTGGTTGGAATGTCAGAGGGATTCTTAGCAAAACTAGCCCCCACTGAAATATTTCTTAATGCAAGTATTTTGTAAATAAATTCTGACCATGACTAGTATTAATGTTTCCAAGTCTCTGATGAAATCTCTGTACATAGATAGTCACTGCTTTCCTTTGGCCATTCCAACAGTATTTATAGGGAGCACAGGAGGAATAAAGCACCCAGGATGAGGGTTCTGAGGCTCAAACCTGGTCCCCACTGGTCTCAAACCATCCATGGTTTGCCTTTTGCGTGGCATCTACTGAACCTCCTGAGCCTGTCTGATGTCTGTTCTAAACCAACTCAGCTGGTTTTTACCTCTTGATAGACACCACACCACAGCCTGAAAGGAGGTTGTAGCCAGGAGGAGGTTGGTCTTTTCTTCCAGGTGACCAGCACTAGGACAAGAGGGCACATCTTAAGCTGTGCCAAGGGAGGTTCAGGTGAGATATTAGGAAGAAATTTCTTATAGAGAGAGTAATCAGGAATGGGAATAGGCTGCACAGGAAAGTGGTTGATTCACCATCCCTGGAGGCTTTCAAGGTGAGACTTAGTGCCATGGTCTACTAAGCACGATGGTTGGATTGAAGGTTGAATTTGATGATCTCAGAGGTCTCTTGCAACCTGGCTAATACTATAATTCTATGATTCTATGAATCAGAAACCAGAAGGATTCTGCATCAGGTTAAATGGAGAAATTACTGAAGCAAATCCATGAAAGAGCCCTCTAGAGCTTTACATACAAAAGAAATGAAGGCTAGGTTAAAACACACACATCTGCAGGGCCGTGCCCAGCCCGGGCTCCCCAGCACAGCAGGCACAGGGAGCTCCTGCAGCGGGGCCAGCGCAGCCCGCGGAGATGCCCAAGGGCTGGAGCAGCTCTGGGAGCAGCAAAGGCTGAGGGAGCTGGGGCTGTTCAGCCTCCAGAGGAGCCCCTGAGAGGGGCCTTGCCCATGGGGGGCAGTGCCTGCAGGGAGGGGGCAGTGCCTGGGCCAGGCTGGGCACAGGGACAGGAGCCCCTCCCTGACCCGCTGACAGGGCTCTCCCTGCTGCCCCCCGGGCACCATTGGCCTCCTTGGCCCAAGGGCTGGGCAGGCACAGCTGGGTGCCCACTGGGACCCCCAGGACCTTCCCCCAGAGCTGCTCTCCAGCTGGTCACCCCCAGCCTGTGCTGGTTGATTGGCTTTTTCTTCCCTGAACTCCTGAACTTCTTATAATGTGTTGGTCACCTAGAAAAGAAAGCAGGAGGGATCTTGCACCACTGCACACTGAGAAATACTCTTAACAGCCACATGGCTGCCACCACCCGAACAGATTGAGATAAAGACAGGCAGATCCTCGACCAATCCCTGTCACAGGTAAAGAGACTCAACTTGGGAAGAAGTCGTCCTTGTTAAAATAGGAACTCTCTTTTTGCCCTCCTTCTCCTCTGCCTTTTTTAAATATGCTTTTCCTGAAGTACCACCAGCATCGCTGCTGGGCTGGACTGCACCCCGAAGAGCCAGCTGGCACAGGCAGAGCTGGGTGAGTCCAACCTCTCCTAACAGAGGACCCCCACTACCCAAACCTGGACACCTCATTCCCCAGTCTATAACCTTGCTCACTGCCTCAGCAATACCAAGTGAGAAGATTTTGCTTTCAGCCAAACATCCTTCACATCCTTTTGGAGAAATGATAAACTAACCAATAAAAAGCCCTTCAGCAATCTTCCAGGGTTATAAGCTACTGAAATATTATTTTTATGACAATAAGATGACTTCAAAACAGTTCCATCTGTTAAAAAGCCTATTAATACTTTTCTTGTCTGAGAGACTTGCAAATGTATTTCTGCTTTGTGCCTTTGGCAGCAGCATTCCATGGCCAAGGGTTTTCATAAAACTGAAAATTTTCCTGACCTTTCCTGCAGCAAAAAGTCACTGACTTCCTCCTGCTGTGTATTTGCATAGGGTGTGCTTTTAAGCCAGCAGTAATCAAAGGAGAGTTTAGTAGTTGTGTCCAGGACTGTATCCTCAACCATGGGGTTAGCCCTACAGGAGTTCTTTGGGCCAAATGCCTTGAAACTTGGACATTAAAACTTTGTAAATTTTGCTTTTGTTTGTGTTTTGTTTTTGTTTTTTTTTCCTTTTGTGACTAAATTCGAAGCTGTTGACACCTTTAAATGGAATTGATCAGACACTGGTGTGGCCAGAAGCGGATTTGGACTATTCCAGACCTGGATGATGAAGTGTCACAATTATCAGTCTCCTGCCACTGACTTCTCTGAATAAAGTCTGACTGTGAATAACACTTGTTTTTTTCCCACATCTACAGGGACTGAGATGCAAGTCTCAGCTGAATTAGCACTGCCCACTAAGCTCCTTTACCTGAGTGCTCTTCTCTTGGCTTTCTAACTTCTCTAGAGCCAAGATGTGGAGCATTAACTTGTTGCAGCTTTTGTCATTTGTAAATGTCCATTTGCATGTTTTGTTCATTATTAGAAACTGAGTCATATACTAGGCAGTCATTTCTAATAATTTCTATACTAAACACTCAGCTGCCTGACAGAAAAGCCCAGCCCTGTGTGAAGCATTTGCTGGTGACCAGGGCCATAAATCACCCTGTCTGAGTTCTTCAAAGCTGCTGGGGAAGGAGAAGTTTCCGAGCTGTAAATGCTCCCCTACCTTTTTGCAGAGGCTGGGACTTTTGATAAACATGAGCAATTAGCACCTTTGCAGACATCATTCTCCTTCCCCTCTGATGGAATATTGGATACCCAGAAGGAATCTGGGCCTTGGAGAGAGGTTCCAGAAAGGTCTTCAAGATTGTGGATGGGATTATTAACACTGCTTCAACTCATTCAAGGAGGGATCTGCCAGCAGGCTCCTCTCACCCACACCTCCCTGCCCCTGGAGTGACATGTGCTGTGACAAGCCCATTTCTGTCTGATGGGAAGAAAAACAAACATCACAGTGGATAATCAAACAAATGTGGGCACTTCAGTTCTTGGATGGGAACGCTAGCTAATGTCATAAAACATGGGGAAAATTCTCTGTAATTAAATCCTTCTCTGGAAATACTTGACTAGGTTTGGGATGTCCTACAGAAACAACACTGAAGTCAGCAGCAGCAGTAAAGGTTGCATGAGTATGGGACTGAGGGATTTTCCTCAAAATATATACCTGGGAGAAGGCAGAGGTAAGATGCTGGGAAGTTAAGATGGGGAATTTTGTGAGGGATTATATACATGCCCAAGCAAACCTGTATTTCCTCCTGGTTCCATCAACCACCTGGGGGAATCTGTGCCTGCAGAGGAGACAAGTTTACACCTCTACAGCCAGGATCACACACATCTCTTCAATACAGGGCTCAGCTCCTGTTTTCATGCTCTTCCCACTATCAAATCTTCTTCCAGCCACAACAGTAGCTGAGATCTCTTCAAGAAAACCACATAGTAGTTTAAGTGATGCTGTGATTGATTTACAGCACAGAGAACATCAGCTCTGGTGTGGGACTGTAGCAACCATAACAATGGAAACCAAGGCTGGGAACCTACAGGTAGCAAGATGGACATTCACAGTGTTAATTAAACCATGAAAAAATGCTGGCAAGAAGAGGAACAAGTCATGAATGGGGCATGGATATACAGGAAGATGAGCTGAAGGAAACTCTCAGACTGTTCCATTCTGAATCCTGGGAAGATCTGAGCGATACTCCAGAAGCATGGGAACACATACAGTTCCATTTTGGAATTTCCACACCACCAGAGCTGCACCTCATGTGGGTTCTGTCTTTGATGTGGACTGTGACCTTCCCTTCTCCACAGCCTACCCCATTACACATTTCCTCTGTTCATCACTAATTTCCTTCCTCTCTGGGTGACTGAGAAATGGGCACTCCCCATCCTTTGCCTTTATTCATCCTCCAGAACATGGATCCCAGCTCAAACAGCCCTGGAGATCTATGATCAGCCTACAAATCTTTGCTTGCCCAGGCGGTTTGCTCTGGATCCCTCAAGTCTGTCAGTCCCAGGTTTTGGTAGGGGTGGGGATCAGGGGATCAGGGATCAGGGAGCCAATTCCAGCCGAGCTCCAGGACAGACCCACAACTGGTCAGGGCTCAGCCCATCAGAGATGGCAATGACACCTCGGGGAGAACGTACTTAAGCAGGGGGCAAAAAAGTTACTGCTCAGATGTAATTGTGTCCAGAGAAGAGCTGAGTGAGAATATGTGAGAGAAACAGCTCTGCAGAGCCTCAGAGCAATGGAGAAGGAGGGGCAGGAGATGCTCCAGATGCCAGAACCCTCCCTGAGATTCCCAACACCGTTGTGCCCCTGCAGCCCATGGAGGGTCACAGAGATGCAGAGATCCACCTCCAGCCCTGGAAGGGGCCCACACCAGAGCAGGGGGATGCCCAAAGGAGGCTGTGAGCCCATGGGAAGCCCATGCTGGAGAAGGTTTTCCTGGTAGGACTTGTGGCTCTGTGGGAGACCACACTGGAGCTGTGCCTGAAGGACTGACCCCATGGAAAAGTGACCCATGTTGGAGCAGTTCATAGATAACTGTTGCCCGTGGGATGGAATCATGTTGGAGAAATTCATGGAGAACTGTNAGAGATGCAGAGATCCACCTCCAGCCCTGGAAGGGGCCCACACCAGAGCAGGGGGATGCCCAAAGGAGGCTGTGAGCCCATGGGAAGCCCATGCTGGAGAAGGTTTTCCTGGTAGGACTTGTGGCTCTGTGGGAGACCACACTGGAGCTGTGCCTGAAGGACTGACCCCATGGAAAAGTGACCCATGTTGGAGCAGTTCATAGATAACTGTTGCCCGTGGGATGGAATCATGTTGGAGAAATTCATGGAGAACTGTGTCCCATGGGAGGGACCCCACACTGGAGCAGGGAAAGGGCTTTGACTCCTCTCTCTGAGCAGAATCAGGAATTACCTGTTATGAACTGACTGTGACCTCCCAATCCCTTCTCTCTGTGCTGCTGGAGGACGAGGAGGGAGAGCTTAGGAATGAGGGAGGGGTATGGGGAAGGTGTTTCTAAGATTGATTTCACTTCTCCTTATTTAATTTTGTTGGTAATAAATTCAATTAATATCCCAAAGTTGAGCCTGTTTTGCCTGTGATGGTGTTTGGTGAATGATATCTCCTGGTACTTATCTCACCTCATGAACCTTCATTCCATTTTCTCTCCCCTGTCCAGTTGTGCAGGACAGTGATAGCGTGGCTTTGGCGGGTGTCTGGCATCCAGCCAGGGGCAACCCACTACAGCCAAGATTTAGCAATGGGATGCTGGCAGTAATGCTCTGAAATCTGGACTTTCAGGGATCAGTTTTAAGAAAGTCTTAAAAAGCACACAAAACCCACTGGAAGCCAGGAAGGGTGACTAAAGGTTCATGACAATTCCTGAAAATCACTTCCATTTTCCAATGTCTTCCCATTTTCAAAACCATTAAGCATTCCCACAGAACCATAAAGCTTAAGAATGAACTTCACCTTTGGCAAACCTTAGAATTTACTGAAAAATAGAAATAGAAATATAAAAGAAGGGAAGGAGCAACCACAGATTTTGATAAGAGGTGACAAAAAGTGCAGTCCTTTAGTAAAGCAGAAGAAATACATACATGAGCCTATTAAATGCTGAGCTCTGCTCCAGGTTACAGTCCCTGTCATTTGAACAAGAGCAGCTAAGCTGAACTTCTATGTCCCAGTTTGTCACAAATTAAGATAGATGAGCATTAATTAAAATTGCAAAACATGTTGAAGTCTTTTGAGGAAACACACATGAGATGATAAATATAAATTTTAAACCAGGGCCTCTGCTCTGCAAAGATGCACAAGCAGTGCAGTGTGGACACCTCCAGAAGAGCAGCAGGAACGTGGGGAGTTCCAGCTCCAGCAGCCATCAAGCCTAGCCAGGATCACACATCTCAAAACTCCTTTTGAAAAGAAGTCAAGGTATATATATGATCAGTCACTTCTTGTTGGAGCCATCAGGTGAGAACTCAAAGGAAATCTTAGAAAGTTGTTTGCACAAGTCCACAGGTTCACTAGAAAAGGCAACGTCAGACTTTGGCTATTGAAATGATTTTGCAACTGGATGGCAAAGCACAGAAAACAACAAAAAGAAGATGAAGAAGCTGACGTGGTGACCAACTCCCAGCCTAATTAATTCTTGGTTTTGAAATCCAAATCCTATTTGCAAACTAAGTGTCAAATACCATTATCAAAAGATGTAATTCTTACATCTGTTAGACTATGGGCTTGACAAAAGAGCAATACAGTATTGGCAATACTTCTCATTACATATTTCAGAGGAGAAATTGAAACCACATTTCTAGACTGCAGGGTCGGATTAGCAAAAGTGTGTACACAGCTCCATGGACTGCTCTGCCTCCCCTCCTCTTCCTCACGAGCCTGCCTCCCATACAAGCCTTCAAACACCTCCAAGCTGTTGCAGCACAACCAGAGTGCTGGTGTCTGCACAGCAGCTTGAGAGAAAACACCCTTGCCAAGAAAGGGTTAAAGAGGACAATAAAACACAGCAGGTGCAAGCACACAAGAAAGAAATAAAGTAAAATTCTCTCCTTATGGGAGCAATAGAAATGATTGAGAGCGTGGACTCTGTAATCTGCAGAAACTGGGGCGACACTGTTGAGTCAAATTAAATGCACAGAGTGGAAAAATCCAAGCCTGGCAATATATCTGTGTCATGTGTCTGTGTGTAATTTACTGCCACAGTTGGAGTCTGCCTTCGAATGATTCAGGGAGAGAACTAACGTGTGGGACTTGTTGCCTTACGATGTACGGACATGTGTGCATGTCTGTAACCACACTGAGGAGTGATGAACAGGACAGTAAATTTTTTGTACTCCCCAATCCTGCTGTTCCTGGTTAAGAGCTGTCTCCACCCTGTCACTCCAAGCAGTGCATTTGCTTATCAAAAGACAGTGAAATAAGTACCCAGGTTGAAGCTTTGCAAGACGGGTTTTGCTCAGGGCAGAAGAGGCAGAGAGGCAAGGAAGTCCCTAAACGGATGTGCCCTTCTGGGGAGCAGCTGAGCTCCTGCATTCCTGCCCTTAGCTGCCAGCAGACAGCAATGCCACTGGACCAGAGCCCAACATTCCCATCCTGAGCTCTTTTCCCACCCTCCTTGAGAAGCCGCAGGTATTGCCACACAAATAATTTTAACAAAACCAGATTGCAAAAACACACACAGAGTAACACCAGAATTCAGGGAGATGCAGGAGCAGGATCACAGGATATGCTGAGTTGGAAGGGACCCACAACGATTATCCAGTCCAGCTCCTGGCTCTGCACAGACCCATCTCCAGGAGTCACCCCCTGTGCCCCAGAGCATCATCCAAACCCTCCTGGAGCTCTGGCAGCCTCGGGGCTGTGCCCACTGCCCTGGGGAGCCTGGGCAGTGCCCACCCCCCTCTGGGGGAAGAGCCTTTGCCTGAGATCCAACCTGAGCCTGCCCTGGCACAACTCCAGCCATTCCCTGGGTGCTGTCCCTGGTCCCCACAGAGCAGAGGTCAGTACCAGCCTGCTGCAGTTGAAGGCAGGGTAATTGTGACTTACCTGCTGGCTGCACAAACCTAGAACAACTTGATAAAAGAAAATTGCCCCCACAAGATGCTCAAAGGCTGGAAGTGACCTCAGTGCCAGAAGCTCTGCACAGCCCTGCCTTTGACATGAGTCTCAGCCAAAGCCCCCCCAAAGCAAATAATCCAAGAAGACAGGTTCATATTAGTCCCAGCATGCATTTTAGAAGAGTCCTTCTCATCTGCAGTGATTTTCTCTGCCACCCATCAGGCTTAACTTTGCTGTCAGTGTTGGATTTCAACTCCGAGATTTGCACTGCAGCTGAAGGCTGGGTTCAGCTCCATGTGATCAGTTCTAGGAAACTTTCAGGGTGAAACACAAAACTGGGTCATTTTGGTGCATTACCAGTGATGCTCTGGCACAACTCCTTGATGTTCATTAATGCCAGGCAAGATTCAAGTGCCCCAGAGCTCTATTTTTTTGCCTAATGAATCAATGCAAAGAATCACAGTTTGTCTCCTTTCTGTGTAACACAAACACCACAGCCAGATCACAAAACTAAGCTAAAGAGGCTTGATCAGCTTTTCTCATTGTTATCAAATGTAAATGACACCAAAGTCATGGAATCACCAATGTGTGAGGGGAAATGCTAAACCACAGAGGTTTGCAACTCATTTTGAAATAGGCTGCCTTCAGACAAAATTCCCCTGCAGGGTGCACATCTCCACTGCCCTGGTGGCTCCCTGTGCCACAGGTACCACAGGTCTCTCCTACTGTGGGAAGGAGGGCACTGTGCCCAAAGCAGATTTTCAGATTCCTCCAGTTCCAAGTCTTTCTTACACCTCCTTTCTCCTGTTCAATTATCACCAGTTTGGAGAGAGAACAGCAGTCTTGCCTTCCCCCTGCACTAGTAATTACTGGATTTAGTTACCTGCCATCAGCAATCCATGCACTGGTAAGATGGGAAGTAAATATTCTCTGGCTACTCTCCAGCACCCAAGTATTATTCCATAGTCTAGTAATCATACAGAAGCTAATTAGGTATCTAAATAGGGTATAATTATTTATTCTATAATTTAATGGACTGACAGTTGTCACAGGACTTTTTTTATGCTGTTGACTTCAATTTATCACCTTTTGACAGCCAACTGCTCTGCTGTTGCTGTCAGGGTTGGCACAGCAGAACAAGGTGGGTATTTGAGGGGTTTTGGCTCCCACAAAGCCCCCCAAGTCAGAGGCTGGGGCTCCATAACCCCAGAGTGCTCCCAGTATCCCAAGGACTGGGACATGGGACATCTATGCCAAGGAAAGGAAGCTGGAATAAAATATCCTGAAAGACTCTTACAAGACCCAAACCCTTGTATCTATCTAATAAAACTTTCTGGAGAGAAGATTCAAATGCAGTTTTTCTATATATTTCATAGCAGCAAGAAATCACATTGGAACCAAAACCATGTTAGAATTCATTCTCTGTCAGCAACATTAAAAGAATATCAAACTGAACAAAGCAAGGCTTCACTGACAAGCTTACAAAGGTCAGAAATGTCTTCTAGAGGTGCCATTTTGTTTAGTAAAATGGAATTTCAAAATAAGTACACAGAGAAACCTTCGGCAGGAGAATTCAGCTGGCTGGCCTGCATTCAGAAACACTCATTCAGGAAGGGAAAAACACTGTAAAGAATTATTATTAAAAGTATTTACAGGAATTTGGAAAATCTGAATATATACAAAACCATTTCTCCAGACAGGAGCTTCATCTTTTCAAAGACTAGTCACTTCTCTCCCTTCTGCCTCCCCACAGGCCTGTCCCCACCCCTGAGTGGCCAAGGCAACAGTGGGATCTCAGGGAGACGTGTTATCACAAACAAAAGCCCAGCATTATTAAATATACATTTCATTTATGTGCCTTATATGCTATATAATGTTATATAAGATGCATTGCACTCAGGCCGAATTCCACATCCCCACACTGACAAATCCACCCAGGGATGATGATGACCACATGGAATCAGATGTGCTTTATCACATACAAGAACAGCTTGAGCACTTGAACACGAGTCAGCAGTGCCCGGAGCCAGGAGGGCCATCCCTGCCCAGGGGGGCATCAGGAGGGGATTGTCCCGCTCTGCTCTGCACTGGGGCGGCCTCAGCTGCAATAGTGGGGCAGGTTGGGGGGCACAATGGGAGGGAGAGATTGAGCCATTGGAGAGTGGCCAAAGGGGGGACATGAGGATGGGGAAGGGCCTGGAGGGTCCATAAGAGGAGTGTCTGAGGGCACTTGGTGTATTCACCTGGAGGAGAGTGAGGTCAGACCTCACTGGGG
>VXBX01002799.1:180277-227833 GCA_013400415.1 Scytalopus superciliaris
TGGGGCACAGGGGGTGACTCCTGGGGATGGGCCTGTGCAGGGCCAGGAGCTGGACTGGATGATCCTTGTGGGTCCCTCCCAGCTCAGCATTTTCTGTGACTCTGTGATCCAGATACTGGGGGACTCCACAGCTTCAGAAGCCTGTTTGAGGACAGCACGGCAGCCCACAGTGAACAATTAGGATGTAACTAATGACTGTAGTGTGTCATTTGTGCCATGAAAGGAAAACAGTGGGATGAGGCTGTGACTCCATGCCTAATGGAGAGGTATGGACTGTCCTGCAAGATGAAGCATGCACAGACTCAGGGACTGTATCAGCCAAAGGACTGGCACTAGGACGAACAGTGTTTGCTTGGACAAGAGCTCTTTGTTGGGCAGTCCATTGAGGGGGTTCAGTTTCAAGCTTAAATAGGTGTCTGATTACCCTCTCACTTGGAGATAAGGTACCTGAACATCTTGTGCAAACACGGAGGGGACAGAGGGAGAACAAAACTTTGTGGAAAAAAGGTCTTGGTTGCACACTGTCAGAAGGAAGAGTGTTCTAAGGAAAAAACCAAACAATTCCCCCTGACTTTTGTTAGCACTGATGGAAAGTGGCAACATATAAAAATGAGCTTTACAGCTTGCCAGAATGTCGCTGGGAGTGGAACAGATGGCCAATTCATCTCCACCGAACTTGGCACTTCTAACAAAAGAAACAATATGTGTTTTGCTACCCTAATTTCTCCCTCAGGTATCCCAGCAGGTGACTGGGATGTCTGATGACAAGAATGACTCGACTTGTTCTCCCCAGGAGCACAGGTTGCTTGTTTCTGTGTCCTTGCCATTGTTTTGCCCAATCACCCTCTTCTCTGCAGCACTTGGTGAGGCTTCTCCAGATCCAGAAGGCAACAGCAAACCTGGATCACACCCACGTGCTCACGAATGCAAAAGCCACCGCTCACAGAGAGAAGAGTCTTCATGTGGAGATTCATTTCAGCAGCCTCACAACTGCTCTGCAAGCATCTATTTTTCAGTAGTGCTGTTGCACACAACACATCCCAGGGATGCTTTGCTGAATGCAACTGGCTGTAAAAATTCCAAGATTAGACTGAGGGATCCAAAAATGAGTTGGCTACTCCAGTATGTTTTCTTATTTAATATCATTTCCCAGGAATAACCTTGATTTCAAGTCTAAAAATTTTCTACACAAGGGATAAGCTGCTCCACTTTCCCACACAGAGAGTGTGAGGGCTGCACCAGGATGGCTTTCACATGGGAATGAGGGCAAGGGAAAGGGAGAGATCCTTCTCTCACTGATGAAGCATGCACGGGGCTTACGTATGTATAGCTGAAGGAGAGACATCTGGTTGAATCAAACACAAAATTGTGTTTTGGGATAAAATGTATCTTTCCACATCTCTCACACTACAGCTGAACCACAGTCCAATCTAACACATACCAAGATCCTTAAAATTTACAAGTCTTGTGAAAACAAAAGGGAGCTGTGGATACACAGTGCCAGTAATATTCTCAGGCATGGGCAGGGTGTATCCATTAGCCACCAGCAGGACTCTCAGGCTGGAAAACTGCACTTTTCAACATTCTCCTGCCATTGTCCTTCTTTGTAACAACAGTAGAGGAAAACAGAACCAAGTCTAAAAGGCACTAGAGTTTGTCTGCCCCATCTGGAACAGAGGATGGGTATTTATATGATCTCTGCAAGATTAAGTATTTTGAAAAACCCACGCTCAGCTCTACAAGGAGTCCAGCTCCAACTAAAATTTGTCTGGCCACACAAACAATACTCTGTCACATGTCAATAATGAGGCCAGATCATCAAGTTGAAGTTAAAATCATTGAGGATGATTAAAAATCTTTCACTAGAAAAGGTCCAGAGAAATGTTATTAATAGTAGATCAAATTAAAGCAACACTTTAAAGAAACTGATTATTGTTTGTATTAATGAAGCATTAAGAGAACCCTTAATGGGTTAACTGAACATTTTATCCATAAGTTATTATATTAGGAAATACAATGTTATATTCCCCACAGAGCAAAAAGTTGTTTTGTCTTATTAGTAAATATTGACTAAAAAACACTGATTAAATGAGTGTTCCCATCCTGCTGACTCAACCACATCCGTGTTTGTTCCCTTAAGGGAGCATTACACACACTGAACATACGTCCAGAGGAATCAATCATTACACATATGTTTAGGATATTATCTTTTCCAACAGAAAAGTCCAGGCTTTCAGGGAGAAACCAAAAGCCAAGACAAGTTGTTAGACCAGATTATGCCTCAGAAGCACAGCAGAACAGGGCACATCCCAGCCTTACAAAGAAGCCTTGCCATATTCACATGTTTTAAGGAATTTCTAATATCATAGTTCTTTCTTCTCATCTCATTATTTTATTTTGAAGCTATCTATAGGGAAATGGAATAGCCTTGCAATTAAAAAGACAAACTTGGATCTGTGTGATTTTAGGCAAATAATCTCCAGCCTGGTTTTAAAGACCCACAATGAAAATGCAGAGCAGGGATACTTTAGAACATGCCTCAATGTTTCCCTGCCACCAGTTTCAAGGTAATTTAAACCTATAACCTGTCTCACTTGAGCCTTGCAGCAGTGAGTGGAACAAGGCCTAAATATCTTTAAAATGCTTAAGCTGGACAGATTTTCAACACAGCTCAGCTCAAATTTCCCCTGCTTCAGCAGGATCTGTGCACATGAAGTCAGCACGCCGGGCTGGGGCTCACACGGCTCTCAGAAGGCTGCCCAGTGTTTTTGGGAATCTCGCCCCTTTCTCGTGTTCCCAAGTGAAAGATGAGCTGCTTGAAAAAAATCTGGCTTTTCTTTCTGTAAAATAAGGCTCACAACCCGCTGCTGATTCACACGAGAAGTGCCCAGAGCTCAGGCCTTCAAATGGCACTGGGGAGGAGAAAACAAGGTCAGTCGGTCTCTGCACTTCCCATTCTATCAGTGCTCCTGATTTCATTAAGGCACAGTCTTTTCTACTATTTTCACTGTTTTTTTCAGACTTCTAAGACTAGCCAATTTAATTCAAAATATTTAAGACTACTGAGATAGAAAAGCTGCTACAAGACTTTCAAGTGACAGCCTGGGAGGTCACATTTAGCAACTTTAGAGTAAACTATTGAGATTATAGTGAAAATAGTGGGATCAAAGAGCCCTCAGATCTACTCCTAGTTTCAAATAGTGTGGGCAACAACACTTCGACATACACAGACTGAACTCTTCTAGCCTCAAGTTTCTCTGAATGATCCTAATCCTGTTAGTTCCTGGCAGGTTTTTGAGAAAGAAAAATTAAGTACTGAAAATAGTTATTAACTAAGAGTTATATTCTGAGTTCCAAAAAACTTTTATGGCTCTTGTTTTTGCAACTTGTCATGCGGGACAGACCAAAACCAAATTTAAGAAGGGAGCACAGGTGGAGTTTGACAAAAATGCATGGTCTGAAGGGTAAACCCACCAGTGCAAGTACCAGATGTGTAGCAAGACCACAGCTAGAATGTCCAAAAAAATAATGCAGCAAAGCTTGGGTGCTTCCCCAGGGCTGCAAATCTGTACAAAGGCTGGAACTGTGTTTAGGGTGTGATACTCTTACTGTGGGTCAATACACAGGGAAATCACTCCAGCTAGTTCCTGTGTCATTTGGAGAGAGGGGAAACCTGGTCAGCTCCTGGTCAGCCTAAAGAGTTGGGGTGGGTTGCTCTTGGCTGGACTCCAAGTGCCCACCAAGCCACTATATCACCGCCCTTCCCAGCTGGACAGGTAATGGAGAGTAAGATGGAAAACAACTTCTAGATTGAGATAAAGGAGTTCACTCAAGAAAAAGTGTAAATTTGTGCATGAACAAGCAAAGAGGAAAAAAAAGTTTGTTCTCTTTTCCCATTAACAAGTGATGTCCAGCCTCATCCCGGGAAGCAGAAGCACGTGGAATGGCTGCTCCGCAAGGCAAATGTTGTGAACAGCAAATGCCCCCCACTTCCTCCTCCTTTCCTTAGCTTTTATATCTGAGCTGATGTCACATGGCCTGGAATCTCCCCTTGGTTAATTTGGGTCAAGTGGCCCGATTGCGTTCCCTGCCAGGATGTTGCCCACCCTTGCTGAGGGGGATGTTGGGAGGCAGCGCCGATGCTGTGCCAGCCCTGCTCAGCAGCAGCAAACACTGGTGTGTTACCAGCACCTCTGCAGCTCCCAATGCAAAGCAAAGCACTGTGAGGGCTGTGAAGGTGAAAGGAACTCCAGCTCGGCCAGACCCAACACAGTTTCCACCCCTTATTCGCCACCATTTGTGTCATACTCAGATCCCACGTAATTTACGGATATTCTGACTGTTCCATTGTATTTATTTCTCTTTACTGAAATCCCTTTTAAGCAACACATACAACTTAAACTACATTCTTAAACCACGTTTAGACCCAACATACAGATTTATACTTTTTCATTCACTACTATTCCTTGTCCTTTCACAGACAGATATACTTTTCCCATTTTCATGGGCTTCCCCACCCCCACAGATCCATTCCATCAGAGTGGGTGCTCAGGACAGGAGAAGCAGCACAACCCATTGTTGGACACCAACACCAGCCCTTCCTGGCTCATTGCCACCCTCTTATTGCTCCTCCCTAAATCCTTTCTTCATCAGTTCATGTCATTCCTGCTACTTTACTTCCAGTAACACACAACTTCCACCACAGATTACTTTGCTCCTGAGGGTTAAATCTCCTTGAGGCACACACCAGGTGTCCCCATCCTTCCTCATCACCTACCAAATACATCCTGGTCCCTGAGCAAAGACAATCCCAGGGATGGATTTGCCTTTTCCCATGCCTCAGACCTCGACCTCTGCACATGATGCCTGAGCAGACACCAACCAATGCTCTAGCAGATGGAATGAAGGTGGGCACACAGCTTGTCCATCACGGGCAACACCAGGTTGGGTCAGAACAGTGTCTCTCTCATTCCATACCATGTCTCATGAAGCTGCCAGCCCAAGTCCCAAAGGCCCTGAAAACTGCATGATGTGTTTTGTTAGAATGCTTGTACTGTCATGGCCCAGGTGTTGCTGTTATAGGAGCTACATGGGATAATAAACAAAATGAAATTAGACAGTGTCATGCAACAAAATAGGCAATCCATGCTGGCAGCTCTCCTGCTCAGACTGTACCCAACCTCATCAGACAGCGCACACATTCCACTGGTGAAAATACAGCCCATGTGCCTGTGTGATGTTTTCTCTTGATGACACCTAGACAGGGACCTCAGCTCTCACCTCAGCTCCACATTCCTTATCCAGATCCAAACCTTCACTTCAGGTTGGATTCCTCCCTCCCTCAAGTTAGAACAAGTAAGGACTGTGATGAGAAAGCAAAGCTGTTCCATACTCTTTATGAGTACAAGGAGTGTCACAGAGAGTGTCACAGAACTGCTCTGGGAGATATCACAAGAGCTGCAGGAGCCATCTAGCCCTTTGCTGCAGGTCAGTGGAGGACTACACATCCACAACATGCAATTTGACAACTCTGGGCACTTTAAAGTAGGGACATTAAAAAACTGCAGTTTGTGTGCTCTTGGTTTAGCTGTTGCCAGTCAATTCTGACTGGACAAGGGGCTGGGTCTGCCTCCACCCCTTGCGAGTGATGGCTTTGTTCAGCATGTGTAGCCATCCCTACTGCCCACCCCAGCAGCACCCTGATGAAGAAAAGATGCAAAGCCCAAGTGTTTATGTCCTCACCTACAATGTAGATGAGCTTGGTGTGAGCTCCTGGCCAAACAGACTCCTATATACCAGTCAGTCAAAATTCCATTTTTTTCTTACAGGAATTTTGGGGAGGTTTTCTCACCATTTTGAAATTCAGGAACCTTCAGGTCAGCATTTTTTGTCACTACAAATATATGAGTTCTGTTCACAGTGAAATAAGCAGTTTTTAGACCTGGCTAATTTCAGTTTATGTGTTTTTCCCAATCAAATGAGAAAACACAAGTAAAAACTCCACCAAATCTGGAAAATTCCTTTTTGAAAAATTGCATTTAAAATATAAGCATTTTCCAATAAATTTATTAATAACACTCCTTCTTAGAGTGCTGGAGTAATGCTCTTAACCACATATTACCAGGGTATCTTGCCATTACCCAGATATGCAGCTGTGATGGCAGACCCTGTCTAGCTACTTGTGAACAAGAAAATTGTGCATGTCAGTACCCAGAGCAGCAGAGCAACTCTTCAGGTCCCACTGCCTGCCAAGACAAGGAGACAGGAGCCACAGCCCTGTCAGATGCAGAGGAGTGTCTGCCCTGGTGAGCCAGGCTTAGCTCACTGCTGCTTAAACGTGCTCAGTGCTGGCCTCAGGCAGAATTACAGGAACCCTGGGAATGTGACAGCAGTGACATGTACAATCCTCTGTAAAATATGGCCCAGCTGGAGCATGACATCATGGCCATTGATCAACCCGTGAGTGACCTGCAGGCCCCATCCAGACTCTCGTTTATACTGACCAGTAAAAGGAAAAGAGTTCTGCACTGAGCTGTGACCAGGGACAGAGCCAGGGAATGGCTGGAGTTCTGCCAGGGCAGGCTCAGGTTGGATCTCAGGCAAAAGCTCTTCCCCCAGAGGATGGTGGGCACTGCCCAGGCTCCCCAGGGCAGTGGGCACAGCCCCAAGGCTGCCAGAGCTCCAGGAGGGTTTGGATGATGCTCTGGGGCACAGGGGGTGACTCTTGGGGATGGGCCTGTGCAGGGCCAGGAGTTGCACTGGATGATCCTTGTGGGTCTCTTCCAGCTCAGTATATCCTGTGATTCTGTGCCATGGGGAGGCATCTGCCAAGGGTGTCTTCTTATTCTAGGACACTGTCAATCCTCTCTAGAGCTTTTCTAAAGAGAAAAACCAATGGAGTGGCTTCTTTTCAAGGATACTGGAATACTTTTTGCCCATAGGTTTGCTAAGTTCAGGAGCAGATCCTCAGGTAGTTAATAGCTGTTATTCTTCTACTGGGAGGCAAACTGAGACACAGAATGGCTGAAGTGTGACACTTGAAACAGTCAGCAACTTAGAAACTGCCTTTATGTACATGTATAATCTTGAAACAAATACTCCAAGTGGTGGGATTTTCTTTTCTCATTTAGCCAAATTATAAGCAGCACAAGAAGTGAGATGAATAGTCATATACTCAAATATTAAAGTCAGAAAACACACAGGGGAAACTAAATTATAAAAGCTCCTCTATTGCAGATACACAGCAGAAAAAATGCCCTTTGACTAATTGCAGCTAAGCTTTGTAGCTTGGAAGTTTTCAAATTCAGATAGCAAATAATGAAGTAAATGAAATACACACAAAAATGTAGTATTTTAAAAACAAATTTTAAACCCTGGAGATTACCTGAGCTAAAGTGGAGTTAGAAAATACTGTAATGAGTTTGGAAGCAAATTTAAAACTTATACTACCTTATACTACCTTGTCATAATTTTAAAGTCTTTTGACACATAAGAATATTAAAAAGGGGAACTAAAATGACAGAGCATTTTGCCCACATCAGAATCCTCCATGCTACACAGATGGCCCCCAGGTTCTCAGGCAGTTTCTCCTCTCTTTCTCCTGTGCAGTTCCTCAGCCCCTGGCAGGAGGGTTTGCACACAAGGGCAGCTGTGCCTGGACCTGGCGGGAAGATGCACTGATGACCTTCCCTTAAGGGATCACCTCAGACATGCACACTCCTCACGTGTGCCCCAGGATGCACTATCCTGCCTCCAGGATAGCCTGTTACAGCTGTTTGGAGTGTGACAGGAAGCAGTGTTTGCTCTACAAACCCCCCTCACTCACCTCCACGTTTTCACCTCAGGTGGGGATGGTGTGGGATCCCGTGCCAGACCTGAGATACTCGAATCTGCTGGAGCAAGGCAAAGTTCTCTGCCATTCCTCTGTTTTCAGCTCTGGCACTTGCTCACCCACAGCCCCCTCCAGTCATGCAGGGACTGAGCTTCTCAACCTTCCAGTAACACTATAAAGTGAGATCCAGCTTTTTTGCGGGGTCTGCACTTGCTTCTGCATTAGTGGGACTGAAGCTGGAAATGGAGTCAGGAACAAGGGCGTGGGTTCTTCATCAAACAAGTTTGTTGTTATAGCCAAAGCAGTATGGTTTTTTCGGATTCAATGAAAAGATTGGATATAGTATGAAAATTATGTAAAGTAAAATGTTGAAATATTTAAGTCCAAGTAGAAAGAAACCCCAATATTTAGAGAGTGTTCAAAGGAGGGCAATGAAGATGGTTCAGGGCCTGGAGGGGCAGCGTGTGAGGGCACTGAGGGCACTTGGGGGGTTCAGCTGGAGAAGAGGAGACTGAGGGGAGACCTCATTGCAGGTCCAACTCCCTGGGGAGGGGCAGAGGAGGGGCAGGCACTGATCTCTGCTCTGTGGGGACCAGGGACAGAGCCAGGGAATGGCTGGCATTGTGTCAGGGCAGGTTGAGGTTGGATCTCAGGCAAAGGCTCTTCCCCCAGAGGGTGGGGGGCACTGCCCAGGCTCCCCAGGGCAGTGGGCACAGCCCCAAGGCTGCCAGAGCTCCAGGAGGGTTTGGATGATGCTCTGGGGCACAGGGGGTGACTCTTGGGGATGGGCCTGTGCAGGGCCAGGAGCTGCACTGGATGATCCTTGTGGGTCCTTTTCAACTCAGCATATTCTGTGATTCTGTTACTCTGTGAAAGCTGGGACGTACAAATCTGTCCAACTCCAAGGCTGAGCTAAAGGCCTTTTCCAAACATGCCCCTCCAGTGTAGCACATACAGCCTCACCCTGCATTCCAGTCAATCAGCAGAAAATTCCCTACTCCTTCCTAGCTGTTATCCCTCACGTGCTGGATTAGTCCCAAGCTCCGTGCACTCCAGTAGGCACTGACAGACGGCAGGAGATGATGTAGAGGTGCAATCATATCAGACTAGCGAGAGTACAAATCTGTACAGCATAATGAGTCTTCTATTGCATATATCACAGCCTTGAAACATTTTCTAGTTAAATATATAGTCTGAAAACTTTCAGTGTATATCATATCATCGAAACAACAGGCTCCCATTGTTCATGTAGCATAAATCTATCACAGTCTCATAACTGCATATGATTTCCACCAGCTACAGGCTTATATATTGTCGCATAAGCAGCAAAGGTTTTGTACATGGAAATTGACTTATACTGTAAGAACAAATTTTGCATTGTTCTGTACCTGAAAGTCACACGTTTCCATGATGACCAATGAACTCTTACACAGATTTCTGGTGAGGGTAAATTATGCTGAATAATCAGATGTGTCCTGCCTGGGGCTCTGGTCGAGTGATCTGCAGCTCAGGGCTATTGTGACACCACAGCCCCAACAGAGCAGCCCCATCTGCTCCTTCAGCACAACCCAACAGCAGCAGCAGGGCAGCACGGTGGCCCAAACTCACAGAGTCACAGAATCATACAACATGGTGAGCTGGAAGAGACCCACAAGTTCAACCATTAGCACTGCACAGCCTCATCCCCAAGAGTCACACCCTGTGCCCCCAAGCCCTCCTGGAGCTCTGGCAGCTCTGGGGTTGTGCCCACTGCCCTGGGGAGACTGGGCAGTGCCCACCACCCTCTGGGGGAAAAACCTCTGCCTGAGATCCAACCTCAGCCTGCCCTGGCACAACTCCAGGCCATTCCTTGGGTCTGTCCCTGGTCCCCACAGAGCAGAGATCAGTGCCTGCCCCTCCTGAGGAAGCTGGACCTGCAATGAGGTCTCCCCTCAGTCTCCTCTTCTCCAGCTGAACACACCAAGTACCTGTGGCTGCTCCTCACAGGCTTCCCCTCAAGGCCCTTCCCCATCTTTACCATCCTTAAACCAGGATGATCTTGGGGGTGCTCCAGCCCCACTGGCCTCACCACACTATGCCTCTCCACAGTACCCAATATCCCTCCCTGTCCCACACAGTGTCTGCCACCTTCAGTCCCCAAAAGGTATTCATTGTTGGTTTGTCTCAGCTCTGCTGGTGAGAATAGGACATTCCCCCAGGGGAATCAAAGATCATTTACAACTTATAGTCCAATGTCAAGATGAGCAGCAAACACAGGTGGACATTTGGTGGCTCCCAGGTGGAAGATACTTGCTTGTCAGAAAAATGTCCACATTTCATCTTGGCTCACTGAAGCTCCACAGCTAGCAGAGTACAGCTGGTCATCTGGAACCAAGAAGAGCTTGGTATTAGGGCCTTCAAAGGCAGTGTTCCACTGCTGGGCAGTGGTCCCAGCTAGAAAATCTCCTGCCCTATGTAGTCTTCTCTTGGAGCTGAAGATCTCTGTTTCCCACCAAACAGCTGAAGTGATGCACAGCCCTACTCTACAGAAACAACATGCTTGTGTATCACAACAGGCTGGCTGCAGGTGGCTGATGTTACATGGAAGTGTTTCTATCCTAAAACAAGACACCATCATCCTCAGCTTCCTTTCCTGTCACACAGATTTGTTTCCATTCCCATCCCTATCCCTGGTCACTCTTCTCTTCTTTCTTCTCATTCCTTCTTTTTAGGAAGAAATCCTTCCCTGTGAGGGTGGGCAGGCCCTGGCACAGTTTGGGCAGAGAAGCTGTGGCTGCCCCATCCCTGGGAGTGTCCAAGGCCAGGTTGGACGGGGCTTGGAGCAACCTGGGCTGGTGGAAGGTGTCCCTGCCCATGGCAGGGGGATTAGAACTGTATGATCTATAAGTTCTCCTCCAACCCAAAGCATTCTTTGATTCTGTGGTAATGATCATACCATGACTACCCATTGCCTCCTCCAGATGAAGACATATAATATTCTCGGGGCTTCTTGTGGCAACTCTCAAAAGCATATGAAAGAGATTGCAGCAGAGGTTAAATCTGCTGGGAACATTTTAAAAAGCCACCCCTGCAGAAGCACCCACCCAGCTCAGGTACTGCTGGGTGACCTCTTGGGCCAGGTACTGGTCCCTTTGCCTGGAGTGCCCCCAGGAGTAGTGCTGGCACATCACACACAGAGGTGGCCAGAGGTCACTTTAAGGGCAGGATGCTCTCATATTCCCCCTGAGGATATAACAGATGGAGTGCTATGGAGATGCTCTCTAGGGCACTCCTGCAGCAAACAATTGACAAATTTGGCCTCAAAGGCATCTCCGTGGACGAGGTGAATGCAGCCACAAAGCCTGATTCATAAAAGGGAGAGAAAATACACAGTCAAAATACTACATTCCAGTCCTATCTGGAGGGGAATTAAAACCTTTCTGTCCTTACCACTGACCCATGTCCTTACATCTGAGTGACCATGTGTAAGGAGATGCCCATAATGCTCAGAGTCTAATTCGAAAGGACAGTAGGAAATGACTCACTCACTTGCTGCTAGAGGGCTGCATAAAATACTGGCTGTGGTCTCACATCGTATCACACAGGCAGGAGAATTCATATCAGCACACAGAGGCTATAGAATTACGTTTTCTCATCAAACCCCAGCCATACACCATAGATTACAGGCACTCTACTGGCAACACGCAGGATGCAGCATGAGTTCAGGGGAGACTGGCTTGCAGAAAACACAACCTGTGCTCTGCTGTCACTCTGCTGTACTTCATGGAATTTGAGAACAAGAGGTCATGAACTGCATCCTAACCAGAGTAGGAGCCAGAATATAACCATTATCTTCCTGGCCAACTGACTGGGACAAGGAGCAAACTGCATATGTATTCACCAACAGGAGGAGTGCCTGTGTTGGGTGCTCAGCAGCAGGCAGGGCAGCACCACTGACTCAGTGGCTTCCACACCTTGTCATACCTAGCACTGGGATTTCTGTCTGGAAGCCAAAACTCTATTAGTGCAGGATAAGTGTTATTTAGACCCAAAGAGTGTGTTACAGGTCTTACCGTGGGGACAGTCTGCTGGGCATCTGGGTTACGATGTGCCCTCTTCAGAGTTTGGTGTCTTCCATGCAAGTAGCAGCATTACAATCCTTGAGTAGTCCAAGGAAGTAGCTGGGATTTTGCTTTTCAGACCAGGAAACCCCAGAATGCTGAAACTAGAGCTGAGCAGACATAATATTTTACCTTTAGAAACCTTTACATGGTTAAGTCATTTTGTTCTCTTTCAACAATTTCAAGCATAGAAGCCTATTATCATACTTTTTTTTTTTTGCTTAATGCAATCAGTAAATATTTTGCACAACTTTATAATTGCTAATGAAGTAATTTAAGTCACCTGAATAGGGTTTACTTAATGAACAACTTTTAGATCTTGCTTTCTGGAGATTCAGATCTCAGTGAGTGCTCTCACTGAGAAACCAAACATTTTTAATGGGAAAGGAAACAAATTCTTTGGATAGCACAAACAGGAGAAGTTTCCACATCAGATTCTTAAAGAAACATAGAACCAGAGAGAGCCACTGACCAAGAAGATTCTGGTCTACATGAGTGAGACAAACAGGGCAGAGAAAACAGCATTCAAAACTGGAAAAGAGAAGAAATCTAGAAATCCAATCTACTTCATTCCCTGCGCTAAAACACCTCAAGCTTGGCACACTAAAACTGCACTTGCTACGTCTTCTCTGTTTGAATTTTTCAAATGTGACATTTTCTTCACTGTGGCAGGAGTCACCACTCCTTCCCTGTGAGGCTGGGCAGGCCTTGGCACAGGTTGGGCAGAGAAGCTGTGGCTGATCCATCCCTGGTCGGGTTGGACAGGGCTTGGAGCAACCTGGGCTAGTGCAAGGTGTCCCTGCCCATGGCAGGGGGTGGGACTGGATGAATTTCAGGTTCCCTTCCAACCCAAACCATTCTGGGATTTTATGTTGCAGCAGAAATCTGACACCACACTAGAAATTTTGTCACAGAGATACTAAAATCTGCATTTTAAAAATGGTTTGCAATAAATTTTGTGGGTTATGGGAACACTACCCAATTTACAGTTCTTTGATGTGTGTAACAAGGATGGTAATACAATTTTAGCACACAAAAGGGCATCGAAATTAAATTGACTGCATTTGGAAGTACATCCAGATCCTCAGGAGAATGTACTAGAGATAAGGGGGGGCTAAACGTTAGTGTCCATAAACTGTCATATGATAAGGTCATTATATCAATAGCTAATGAAATACAGGCCTAATATATCTTCTGCTGGATATGGAACAGGCAGGATGTCAATGTATTTTATTAACATAATGATAGTTTGAAAATGAACATGTAAAAGGTGATGACCAGACCAAGAAATGCTTTTTAACTAACTCAAGAGGATTGATCTGTGAATTTAACTTCCCAGCTCCAGACACCAACATGACCAGTGCTGGGACATCTTCACAGGCTTTGTCACCCTTCCTTTAGTTTGTAACAGCCAGAAACACGTTCAAAGGTTTAATGTAGCTCAGTATCTCATTATATTAGACATACAATAGGCATCACATTGCACATATTTTCCACTCTCCTGGGTCTTTAAGGCACTGATTAGACTTTCCTTCAGAAAACACCCAGGAAAGCCAGGAGAGGGCCTTTAATAGAGGTTTTGATCAATGTTTCCAGAACAGACCCTATTTGTTGAGCCCGCATTAGAATGAGAGAAGGGACTTTGTAGAAATTGAGATCTTTAATGTTAAAAGGAAATAATACTCTTAGTCATGACTTGTTAGAGAAAATCAAGTCTCATTTAGTGCATTTATGTTTCCTTTCTGTCTTGTGGATGGCTGTTTCTCACTGCTGCCACCTGTTCTTCTGTGTACCTATTCTTCACTCTCATACCCACAGTATGTGGGTACATACAAACACTGTCACTCATTATTTCCTTCTGCTATGGGTTAAACATCTCTAATGCTCTCTCAGGCCTTCCCTTAGGTTTTCAGGTAGTTCCCAGGTATAATTGCGGGGAAGAAAAATTACTAAATATTTCTGCCTTCACATTCCTTTCTTTCTTCTCTTATTCTGCTTATCTCTCACTCCTAATACACCTTGACTTTCCTGCATTTGCTTTGTCCTGGGAACTAGACACATACATATTTTCCTTCAGAATGTTGAAATCAAAGGTTGTTTTCCAGCATGTTTTCCCCATGGACCAATGTAGATATCAAAGAATGGTGTTTGTATGCATGCTGCAAAGCAAACAGTGCAGATCTGCAGCCCTTTTCTGACACTAGTCGATGATATTATTGGCTGCAAGACTTTCTGTTGTGTGTATATTCTGCAGTACCTTAATTCCCACAGAGTCTGTGTCCCCTAGGACTAAGAGTGTCTCTCGAGATATGCATTTTCGTCTCCACTCAGGGGCATCACACAGTCCCACCAGGCAACTCAGAGACTGAGGTATTTCAGGGAGACAGAAGAAATTCAAGTGTGAATATCTGACCCAACAATTGCATGTCAACAAAATACTCACTGAATCAACAAATCACTCACCTGGATTGATGAAGTTATTGTCGTTTAAATTAACTGACACCTAGAACAACAACAGGCTGACCACAGTCTGCCAAATCCTGGTGTACTAAACCTAAAACCTCTTTTGGAGCCAGTCTGCGTTTTCACCTGTAATTCCTAGAATTCAAGAGATTAAGCCTCTACTGTGAGAAAGGGCAGAACAACCTGTTTAACCTGCTTAGATCTCTTCCTGGACAGATGCCCCACAAATTTCACACTGGCCACAAAAGCTTCATCTGGAAGTGCAGCTTCCAGACAGCAACATCTAAATGCATCACGGCACAAATGCACTGAAAACTGGGATCTCCTTGTTCCAGCACTACCACAGGCTAGAACTGCATCACTCACCACCACACAGGGGTCCTCCCTGTGGCTGGATGAGCTCCATCCAGGCTCTCCATCATCTGCAGACACAGGCAGAACTCCATCAGTGTAAGTAATAAGATGCAAATGTATTCCTTCAGAGGCTGATCCAAAGCCCAGTCAAGTCAATTATTATTAATGTAATTAGTACTGTATAAGCAGTTCGAGACATAATGCAAGTCAGGTCTCCATCAAGCTGGGCTGCAGATAAATGCAGAGCAGAATTAAAGGGTTTACAAGCTAACTGGGTGTGACAGACAAAAGGAAAGAGAGGAAGGAGATGTGAATTGATAGAAAAAGAGCAGATAATCTGCCACAGAAACCCAATCTTAATCCTGTGCTTTGTCTGGCAAACCACGCAGAAATTCAGAAGGAATTTCCAATAACTGTTACATCAAAAATGTGCTCATTAAACAGTATTTTGAACCTTTATTTGTAAAGCATTTTCTCCTTCCTCGTTATTTTTATTCATTTCGCCTTGCCTTCAGCAAGTGTAAGCAACGCTGTTTATTTCTACAGCCATGCCTATATATTGGGGGTCATTCAAGCCAAGTCAATGGCATGACCCTGTGGTTGCAAGCATGAATGAAGAGCTGAACAAAGCCCACCATGAGCTTTGCTTTATTCTGTATCAGTAATTAAAAATGCCTGAGCCACACTGTGCGCTCCCCGCACCCCTGCGCAGCCTCCTCCAAGGTAACTGCTTTGCTCGAGTGTCACGGCCAGATGCCAACCCACGAGCCCCTCTCTGTGTGCTGGCACACGCCCAAACCCTCTCGCTTTTTTTCCCCTCCAGTCCAAAAGGGCGAGTTTCCATGTGCGGAGGGAGGGGCTGCGGAGGGAGCGGTGCGGGAGGGGCGGCGGCTCACGGCGGTGCGGAGGCGCTCCCGCTCCTCCTCGCTCTGCACAACACCCTCTCCCCAAGCTCCCGGCGCTGCTGGTGCAGTCAGAGCACCCTCTGCTGCTCTCCTCCTTCCTGCCAACAAGCCCCTGGCATCTGTCAGACCCTTCCAAACCTGTGCGATGAGATACTCTGGTACGCTCCCACCCAACCTCCACCCAGGTTTGCCTCCACCTGCGACCAGGCTCTGCAAGCGCATGACCTGAGCTTTCTGCGTCACGAGGGAGCGAAGGAGGAGAATCATACCTCCATCACTGATTCTGCAAACCTGCTAGTTACTAAACCACAGGATTCTCTAAAACCAGGCAGGAAACTGTCCTTTTTCTGTAACTCCAGAGTCTGGGTGTAACTGGGGATGGAGGCTGCACCAAAGCCCTCAGCGATGGCACAGGCTCTATCTGGAAATTTTTGTAAGTGACATGGCTATTAGACCATATGAATGCAATTATAATATTCCAATAGAAATCAGTCGAGTATGTGGTAAACCAAGGGAACATACAAGGGAATGTGTGTGTAAGACAATCTCCCTATCGTGCGCCTACAAGGGCACCGGGATTTCTTCCAGAATCCAGCCATTCCCCACACTTCCCTGGTGCTCCCCGAGGAGGACAGCAAAGGCTGGCTGAACCTGCACTGGTGGGGATGGAGGGCTACCAGGTTACCCCAAAAATGGCCAGCCAGCCAGCCACAGCGGGGCAGACAAGGATAAACAGTGGTGGGAAGACCTTTTGTAGCTCGAAAAGGCAAGTCAACATGTAAATCCTAGTTAAAGTATCTTTATTAGTGGCATTTTAATCACTTGCAAAATCTGGATCAGGATCAAACCAAACATAAGGCAGCAGCTGCTGTAAACAGCCGTTGTTGAAATGGAGAAATGATTAGGGCTGAGGGAAGGATGTCAGGCATAATGAGCTTGACTTGAATGCTGCTGGAGCTGAGCACTGGACATGGCTGGGCACCTCAGCATCACACATCCTGCCCTACAAAACCCCTCCTGGTGCAGAGCTCCCATGCCCTACAACCTCTCTACCTACTCAGAGAACCATCACTGGCCATATTTACAGCACTAAGGTATTTGGCAGACTCTGCTTGGAGAAGGGAACAATTACACCGATGCAGGATCCTCTCTCTTTCCATCACACACTGGATGATAACACTGAAAGTCATTTAAACTTCTATAGAATTAGGGAAGAGTAATTATCCACCAAAACTTATACATAAAACAGACATGTATTAGCTGTATTCTGACTCTAGTGCTGTTACACTGTTTTCCCCTGTACTGCGGGAAGGGCCCTGGGGGTCCTGGTCAGGGGCCAGTTGGCCCCGAGCCAGCAGTGCCTGGAGCCAGGAGGGCCATCCCTGCCCTGGGGGGCATCAGGAGGGGATTGTCCCGCTCTGCTCTGCACTGGGGCGGCCTCAGCTGCAATAGTGGGGCAGGTTGGGGGGCACAATGGGAGGGAGAGATTGAGCCATTGGGGAGTGGCCAAAGGGGGGACATGAGGGTGGGGAAGGGCCTGGAGGGGCAGCGTGTGCGGGCACTGAGGGCACTTGGGGGGTTCAGCTGGAGAAGAGGAGACTGAAGAGAGACCTCATTGCAGCCTTCAACATCCTCCCAAGGGGCAGCTCCAACCTCTGCTTTGTGTGAGCAGTGCCAGGACCCAGGCAATCACTGAAGATGAGTCAGAGAAGGTTTAGCTTGGATCCCAGGCAAAGGCTCTTCCCCCAGAGGGTGGTGGGCACAGCCCCAAGGCTGCCAGAGCTCCAGGACGGTTTGGATGATGCTCTCAGGGCTAGGGTGGGATTGTTGGGGTGTCTGTGAAGGGCCAGGAGTTGGACTCAGTGGTCCTGATGGGTCCCTTCCAACTCTTTATTCTATGATTCTGTGACATTTCACTTGTTGTAGCTGTAAAAGTCCAATAGTTTTTTGTGTATTAGCGAGAATAAGGTTTACAAAATAAGTTGTATTTAAACTGACCCAAACTAAAGAAATACATTTCAAAATAGCAGTAAGCAAAAGGTAAAAAATACGTAATACTGACAGCAAAAGAGAAATCCCAAAACTCATTTTGTATATCTATTTCAATTAATGCAACTAAGTTAGTTAAAACAGGAGAACTGGGCTTCAAAACTGTGCAGTCAAAGTGCTCTGAACTCCAGAGGTTTTCCCATTTCTCCAGCAGAGAAAGCAGGTCACAAACCTTAAGCAAGTTCATAAATGTTCCAGTGTCATAAAAGTATTTAATTCAAAAAAGTAATTGAAAATTAGATAGATTAGAAGTCACAGCAGCTTTGTCCTCTTCCAGCTCCCTCCCCTTTCTCTAGAGATCTGGTCGTGCTGCTGCACCTTTGGATAACCAGGTGCTACATTGGTCTGTACGTCACCTCCAGGCAGCTCAACCAGCTGCTGCCCTTGGCCTTGGCATTTCTAAAGTGGTCAGAAATGTACTGACCTAATTTTAATTGTTACTAGTGCAAGTCAGAAAGGTCTAACTGGTTTCAAATGACCCAGGTGAGCATGATGGACGGGGGCAGTTCTTGCTTCTGTGGAGTTCCAGCAGGCTGAGCTTCAATAGTGACTGATGATACAATTTTCACTCCCTCATGCAAAGCACTTCCTATGGTGTACACGAGATAATTTGACCAGCAGGTCATGGGAGGTGGTTCTGTCCATCTACTCCACCCTCGTGAGACCCCCCTGCAGAGCTGCCCCAGCCCTNAGTGTCTAAGGTCGGGTTGGATGGTGCTTGGAGCAACCTGGGCTAGTGGAAGGTGTTCCTGCCCATGGCAGGGATGGAATGGATGGACTTTATGGTACTTTCCAACCCAAACCATTCCGTGATTCCAAGTCTTTGTTTAAACAACCCCCATTTAAATAGTTTAAATCTACTGAAAATTGGTTTGGCAAGAGCAAGAACATTTCAGTTCCGGTTCTTGCACCAGAACAATTCACATGAGTCAGGAAGGCACCTGACCATGATGACGGTGATCAGTACTAGCTCAAACTGTGGCACTTCAGCAGCAGGAAAGATCTACAAACCACAAGAAAAGTCCAAACAAGTCAGTGTAAAGGTCTTGTAAGCTCCTGTTGGGATTCAGAAATGCACATGGAGAGTGAACAGAATTGAAATTGCTCTCAGACAGGTTTCATCAGGACCACAGTGACCACAGTGACCACAGAGGAATGCAAATTACTGACCCCATCTATGTAACATCTGAGCATCCAGGCTGCATCTCTGGTTCAAATGACATAAAACTTCTTACTGCCATTCACTGCCCTTTCACTAAGGGTGAAATTCCATCAGAATTCAGCTCTAAGTACACATTGTAGGCTGTCCTCAGAAACAGGTATAAAAACTACTCCAAAGTTAAATTATTTGTTCCCTATGACTTGTTTTTGTTCTTTATAAGGCGGAGGTGGTTAGAGTTACAACCCTCACTATGACACCATAGTCCCTCTCACTACACCAAGAGCTTCCCTTCCCCTCCTCATTGACAGGATGCCACAAGAAATTCCAAATTGAAAGCAGATCAAATCATGTTGAGTACAAACCCATCCACATGCCATCAGTCATTCATGTGTGTCATGAGGAGTGCAAGCCATTTCCTTAAGTCACCTGCATTTCAAACACTGGATGTCAAAACATGACTGTGGGCTTGAGAAGTGGCTTCATCCTCACCAGCTCTTCATCCTGCCTGACTCGGGAGAAGGAAAAAAAAAGCATTGTTTAGTATTTTTCATTTCCATAAGGGGGAGCTTGTGCACAGAGGATTACTCTTGGTGTCTCTCCAGCCCCAGAGACTTCACACAACTACAGCTCATTGAGATCTAAGCCTGTGTTATTTAGGCTGAGCTGAAGTCCCACGACCCAGAGCACTCGGGGCTGTGCTCTTGTGAGACCGAGCAGGCAAAACAACCCTGCATTAACCAGAAGTATTTGACCTGTGCTCAAGTGTGAGTTCTGTTTATATAATTATATTAGTGGAAGGTTAACATTTTTATTTAGCTAATGTATAATTCATACCACCAACAGTGCAAATTACTCTCTGTGGTTTGGAGGTTGACTCTACCTAGTAAATATTAACATTTGTGGGATGAAAAATAATTGGGAGGATTATGTGGCAAGATCTGTGTCAGGGTTATGTGGTAACAGGCTATCAACTCTTAATAGCTGTGCTTGGTATTAAAGACCTTGCTGCAATCAGACTTTACAAAACCCCACCCTTGTTCAAAGAGGAAGCTATAGTTTCTACCTGTTCTGGCAGCAGTTGAATAAGTAAATGGCTGGTAAAATATTCAAACAACTTCCCACTGGGGAGGTGGCAAAAAAGTCATATGCAAATTATCGGGTGTTAAACATACTGAATTTCCTGCACAACATATAAAAACTTCTGTTGAATAAGAAGTTAGGAATGAAAATCTAACACTACAAAGACCTCCGAGGTGGAACTTCAGAGTTCTACTTCCAGTTCTCTTGGAGAAAAAACTGGTCTTTGTGGTTAAACCTGTCCTATTTTTGAGAAAAGAGGAGCGGCCACCATTCAACACCGTGTGCAGCATCTGCTGAAGTTCTCTCACCTTCATGGTCTCCCGGGATTTCTGGGGTAAACCCAAACTCACACACTCATAGTAAGGCTTCCTCTTCAAATACTTTGAGCCAGCTCTGTGATAGCCAGGAGCAGTACTCCTTTCTCAAATGTTCACTTCTAATTTTGTTTACACTCAGTTTTTAATGTCTGTTGTGTCACCGTTAAAAACAAGGTAAGTTATTAAGACAAATGTTCCCAGTTCCTGCCTGTGTACCTGTAATCCATAAAAGTGGCTTCTGAAAACACCTACTTTCACTCCCAGTGTTGAAAAAGAGCCTGGTTTAAATGTCTCACAAGCATCACTTTGTCAGAGGTAGCCCTTCTCAACAGACACACTCAAAGACACAGCAGGGAGCAAAAAAGGAACACCTTCAGTTCCAGCTTCATTTCTGGTCAAAACCAGTTGTGAATCTTCTTGGCGGAGGACACAATATGCCAATGACTGCCCTACAAGAGAGCTGGAGAGGGACTTGGGGCAAGGGGCATGCAGTGGCAGGAATGACTTCAAACCTGCAGAGTGCAGGTTCAGATGAGGTATGAGGAGGAAATTCCTNTTATAGTATAAATTTATACTTATAAGTAAGTATACTTATTTAGGGATATATTCCTAATAACCAGTTCAGATGTATAATTCACCAGGTCAGTCTTTCCATGAGATCCAGAACAAATTAGGCAAATTTGGGGCCTGACCTCCTCAAACTCTGATAATGCAGTTTGCTTCTTCCAATGCTTTTTCTGTCTCTCATAAACAATCTGGGGCAGGAACATTCCATTTCTATTTGCAGTTTAAGACACAATTTGACAGGGAGCCAATTACAGATGAGGGCATTAGGAAAATAATCACACGAGAGTGCATAGAAAGTCAATTCCAGTGCCACGAGTGCAGACATGAGGTGACAGGAGTCAAAGAGCTCATTATATTAATTATTAAAGTAACTATTGGCCATCAGCACTTGCAGCAAGGGTGGGTAGAGNTCCATCCAAACTGTTCTTTGACTCTATGATGGTTGTCCACAGTTTGCAATGTTGTTTTCAAGAAGAACTGGCTCTGAAGTGCGTGCAGTCAGTGTAACATAAAAACATGCAATAGAATATAATTTAGATTNAGATGTATAATTCACCAGGTCAGTCTTTCCATGAGATCCAGAACAAATTAGGCAAATTTGGGGCCTGACCTCCTCAAACTCTGATAATGCAGTTTGCTTCTTCCAATGCTTTTTCTGTCTCTCATAAACAATCTGGGGCAGGAACATTCCATTTCTATTTGCAGTTTAAGACACAATTTGACAGGGAGCCAATTACAGATGAGGGCATTAGGAAAATAATCACACGAGAGTGCATAGAAAGTCAATTCCAGTGCCACGAGTGCAGACATGAGGTGACAGGAGTCAAAGAGCTCATTATATTAATTATTAAAGTAACTATTGGCCATCAGCACTTGCAGCAAGGGTGGGTAGAGCCCTTCCCAAATCTTATTCATGAAGCCCAGCCATGATGATGATGAAAGGAACTATGGAAAAGGGTGACTTTCCATCTCCTGAAATCTTTCAGTTGAGTCTTACTGAAGTATGTGTTCCACTCCTGAAAGACTTAGAGGCTTGATACAGGAATCAAAGAGAATCAGTCTGGTCCCTCTTGGCTTTAAACATCTCTGGATCTTGAGGGAGTAAAGGAGTCGCCAAGAAATAAAGCCCCTTTTTTAATTCAAAGGAAAACACACCTACATCTACAGTCTGGGGAGACAGCTACCGAGGAGATACGATATCAGATCCCAGTCTTGTTTCCTCTGGTACAAGGCAAGGGGAGATCAGTCCAAAGAAAACTCCTCAGCAGATTGAAGCAGTTGAAAAAAAGTACATTTACTTGTTAATGTCTAATAGTCTCAGATGTCTACTGTACAAAGGAAAGTATTTGAACAGCTTAAAAGTTTTATGGTTAGAATAACATTCAATAAAAAATACATTTTTGCAGGACTGGCTAAGGAACCACAGACAGGCAGGAATTCCGGGAAAGCCCCTGTTCCTCAGGGAGGAGCCAGTGGGGAGCAGGGAGAGGGGTCCCTGTGCTGCCCTGGGACACCAAAGAAACAGGGCAGGGATGCTTGGAGTTTTTTTCCCTAGAATAATGTGTCTTTGATCAGGCATCAGTCTCAGAGGTGTAGCTTTCTGTCAGGAAAATCCCAAATCCAAAAGCTGGGTGCTATCTTTGCAATCTCTCCAAAAATCTGGCATGCTCCATGTGCCACTGAACCTCCCCATATCCGTAAGCTTGTTTAGAAAAAGTCATGAACTTTTGGAGCAACAACTGAATCTTGGACAGAGAGGTTTTGGGCCAAGCTTCAAATACACCCACCCCATGATTTATGGATTTGTATCAAAACCAGAGCAGGAGATTTACTGTTTCCCGTGATTTAGGGAGCTGAAACCAGGTGAGATTCCGTGTTTTTTAATGAGTTTGACCTAGAATTTTTAAATCCCTTTGATTCCCAAATTCAAAGTGAAAGTCAGAGAAATGAGCCCACATGAACCAGACCCAAGAATGTATCTCCTCAAAGCCTGTGAAGTGAAAGCAGAGCTTTGCAAGAGCTTTCGTTGACATCTTCCCTTCCTCCAGGCTTCTAAAACTTCTGACTGCCCAAATGCAAAATGTCCTCACTTCACTATCCACAAATGGTCTTTCAAAAAAATTAAAAAGTCTAGTTACACATTGCATGAGAATTATGAAAGTGCATTGTCTGGCACAAGCATATTATAGCGTTTCCAAGAGTTATGTTCTCTCTCTTTGCATCAGTTGATGCCAAGGTGAACTAGAGAGGCATTTAAGTGAAGAAGAATGGGAAATACAAAAAAAATTCACGGAACAAGGACATCTGCATAATATTTTCTACAGGCAGACAGGTTACAGTCACAAAGACAACTGTCCCCAGCAGCTTTGCACAGAATAAGAGTCAGTGTCCTCATACTTGCAAGTGAAAATATTCCAAGGAAATTGCTAAATAGCCAGGCAATCCCAGTTACAGCAGTTTCAAGTGCTGCACATGGACATGAGCCCCCAGTCCCTCAGCCCAAAGAACTTTGGAGTTTTAAAGAGCTTTTTTTCAATTCTTGATTTAAATCATAAGATCACACAATGGGTTATGTTGGGAGGGACCTTAAAGACCATCTTTTTCAATCCCCTGCCATGGGCTGGAACACCTCCCGCCAGCCCAGGTTGCTCCAAGCCCCGTCCAACCTGGCCTTGGACACTCCCAGGGATGGGGCAGCCACAGCTTCTCTGGGTATCCTGTGCCAGGGCCTGCCCACCCTCACAGGGAACAATTTCTTATGTATATCCAATCTATCCCTGCTCTCTGTCAGTGGGAAGCCATTCCTTTTGTCCTGTCTCTCCAGCCCCTTGTCTCAAGTCCCTCTCCAGCTCTATTGAAGCCCCTTTAGGCACTGGAAAGGACTCTCGGGTCTCCCTGGAGTCTTCTCTTCTTCAGGCCAAGCAATCCCAGGTCTCCCAGTCTGTCTCCATAGCAAATAAATACACACAGACCTGGTTTTTCTCCCATCATGTAAGGAATTGCTGGCCAGTAAGGCATGTAGCCATGACCCCAGGAATACATTCTTCAGGATGTGAGAACTTGACCAGAATTACAGGTAAAGTATTTTGAACCTGACAGTCCACAAGCATGTTTTGTGAGCGCAGTCCTCACAAACACAGGTCTTTTATCTTCCTGGCCAGAGTAAAGTCTGCAGTCTAAAGAACCAATACTTCATCTCCAGAACAGATGTCAACAGACAAATTTTCTTTGATGTGTTAGGAAAAGTGTCATGTCTGCACTCTGTAAGTAAAATGATGTACAATTTCACATACATGAAGTGCTTTGCTACCTACACAAAACATTACTGCAATCTCTAACCCTGGTGAGGAGACCATGCTTGCAAACAATACTGGGGAAAAATAACTGAGGAATGGGCAAACATGTATGGGAAGATATATTGTTAGTCTCAGACATTGGTCCAGCTGTGTCCCTTTTACGTGGTGGGGGAGAGGCCGGCCCTGCCCCAGCCCAGACCCTCCCAGTGCCCTGGGCTGGTCCCACAGCGTGGGCAGCCGGGCAGGGGGGGATTCTGCCCCTCTGCCCCCCCAGGGCAGACCCCCCTGCAGAGCTGCCCCAGCCCTGGGGGCAGCACAGGGAGCACAGGGAGCTGCTGGAGAGAGGCTAGAGGGGCACCAGGATGGTCAGAGGGCTGGAGCAGCTCTGCTGGGAGGGAAGGCTGGGAGAGCTGGGATTGTTCAGCCTGGAGAGGAGAAGCTTTGGGGTGACCCAATTGTGGCTTCCAGTGTCTTAAGGAGCCAACAGGAGAGATGGAGAGAGATTCTTTACAAGGGCCTGGAGGGACAGCACAAGGGGGAATGGCTTCCCACTGCCAGAGGGCAGGGTTAGATGGGATATTGGGAAGGAATCCTTCCCTGGGAGGGTGGGCAGGCCCTGGCACAGGATACCCAGAGAAGCTGTGGCTGCCCCATCCCTGGGAGTGTCCAAGGTCAGGTTGGATGGTGCTTGGAGCAGCCTGGGCTAGTGGAAGGTGTCCCTGCCCATGGCAGAGAATGGATGGGATGAGCTTTAAGGCCTCTTCAACCCAAACCATTCTGTGATTCTATGAAAGAGGTCATTAACTGCGGGTACTGGAGAAAGGATAAAGCCATTGCTGAGCTACTGTTGCACCTTCTAAGCCAGGACAAGTTTACATTAATACTGATGAATATGACTTTTGATTCATTTGGGCTATTGAAAAATACCTTTGACATTTGGAGCCTACATACATGAGCAGTGCTGCAGTTCCTGCGATCTCCTGCTGTATGTTCTGTTTTTTGGGACTGAGTTGTTTGCTGTCTAAAACTGCCTGAAACCCGATAAAAAACCTTGTGGTTGTGATCAGAATCAATAAACTGGGATGATTCACTCTCAATGACAAGAGGAAAAAAAAAACCGCAAGGAAAAGATGTGGACATGAATCCTGAAAAAGTGGTGACTGCCTCGAGCATTGTTTGGTGATACTGAGCTGAGCTATCCGTAACTGAGGGTTACAGCAGGCATTTTAGAGATCCACTGGATATTCTGAGTTGCAAGGGACCCACAAGGTTCATTGAGTCCAACTCCTAAAGGAAAGGCCCATAGAGGGATAAAAGCTGCGACCTTGGTGTAATTAACACCGTGCTCTAACTGAGCTAGCGAATATGGCATGAAGGTGAGAAGCCCACACTGCAAATTATCAAGAAATTTATGCTAAGGACAAGAGAAGCAACCAAACCATGAAAAAATGAAAGCTTAGAAGTCCCACTTTGGCTGAGCAAACCCAGCTTTACAGCCCTGTCCAAGAGATGGTACAGCAAGGTTTCTTGGAAGCCTTCTGACAACCTTCTCCGGTGTGTGGCAGTGCCAGCTGACACAATGGAAAGCATACATGGAATGTTTCAAGAAATCACTTCACTTGGAAAAAAAAGTATGAGCAATGTTTTTTTCTGAGAACTAATTTTCCAGCTAGAAGCTTCATTTTCATACTCAGAACAATTCCTCCCTTCAGCTGTAAACTTGACAATTTACATTTGAAGTAGTCTTAAAATTCTACTTACTCAAAATCAAGAGAAGTGTTCTGAGGCAGTCATTCTTTCTGAGACATTTTTCCTTTGGAAAAGAGAGAGACCCGACAGAAATTGGAAGATTTTATTGCAAGTGACAGAACATCGGGCTCAAAGGAGGAAGCCTCGGCCTTGGTATTTAGGAATATAAAAGTACTTACTCCAATTAAGTTTTGTTCCATTTATATGGGCATAGATTTGGGTCTTTTGAAAGCAAAGTCAACAGGCTTCAGGCAGCAGTGACGACAGGGAGACACCACGTGAAAATTGTTTTTATTCGTGTTCCCAAGACATCAATTCTAAACTAAAGGCCATAGGTGCTGACAAGCTTCAGCACTACGGATTAAACCAAGACAGGAAAAGTAATTAAGGGTGAAAAATAAACAAAGGAATATTTTAGCTATCTTGGGGATGAAAGTTTCTTTTGCCTGGCATTATTAGTCTTCTCACACAAACTTTTAGCTTTGCTTGGGAGAATACTGGATTTTCTGTGGCATGCCAAGTCATGAATTCATCATAAAAAATCTATTTTTTAAATCTTTCTATCACACTATTAAAGGAAAATGTTGTGTTGACAAAAGTGCCCACTGTGTTTGATGCAGCCTTTCCTTGTTCGTTGTTTTAAGAAACACAAAGGAGGTCGTGACTAAAGGATTTATAAACATTAAGTAAACCTCATCCCTTTAATCTGAAGTCTGTCTTGCTTTGCCCTTAGGTTGACATTTATTGTTTAAAAACGTTGAAAAAACGTACTGAGGAATTGCCCATTCCCATCAGTCTAAGTATGAAATGTTTAAAGTGCACATATTTCATCTAGTGCCAGGCCCAGGATCACAGCCAGGTCTTGTTTGACAACCAGATGACTAACACAAAGGGGTTCCCCTTATGAAAACGTTCAGATATGTGAGTTGGCACAGGCCAGGGGATCACGACATTCCCTGCTGGGAGCCCGTGCACAGGCGTGTGTGGGGCACATGGGCAGCCACACGGAGAGCTCAGTGCCCAGCTGAGCCAAGAGCCATCGGGGGGAACAATTTACGGGTCATTTTCTATCACCCTGGAATTCATAGAGCTGCTTAAGGGCTCTAAATGGAAACAATATTAAGAACAAAAATGGAAACAGAGCCCACATTGCCTGGAGGTGAAGTGATGCTGATGTGCAGGTTTGAGGCTGGATCTCCGGCAAAGGCTGTTCCCCCAGAGGGTGGTGGGCACTGCCCAGGCTCCCCAGGGCAGTGGGCACAGCCCCAAGGCTGCCAGAGCTCCAGGAGGGTTTGGATGATGGGACAGGGACAGGGTGGGATTGTTCGGTTGTCTGTGTAGGGGCAGAGGTTGGACTTTGATGATCATTATGGGTCCCTTCCAATTCAGAATATTTTGTCATTTTGTGATTCTCTGGGCAATTTGTGCCAGGGCCTCACCACCCTCTGAATAAAGAATTGGCCACCTCACTGAGGCAACAACAACACACGCGAGTGCTGCCACACCTTGTCTTCTCTTGAAGTCCTTGTGCAATGACCATGTAGACATGGTAAATTAAAAGGTGGTATTTTGCTCTAATTCAGTAAATATTTTTCATGAAGAGAAGGTAATGTGAGTGTAAGGAATTTCTTGGCATGGGCCATTCCCCCAATTAATATTTACCAGTCATCTCCCTGTCATTTCACCACACCATTTCCAAAATCCTCACAGGTATGCACATGTGGCTCCTCAAGGTTATATTTGAGTTAAGAGGAATCTTCTTTTGCAGATGTTATGAGGTCCAGCTGCTCCTACAGCACTAATTGTAGCTTTGATTCCCCCCTTTCACCACCAGCTGCAGATGAGGTGGGGCACTTGTCCGCAGTGATGTGTGCAGTTCAGGGCTTCAGAAATGACACATCCCTAACATAGCCAAGCATCCATCTTCCTTCTGGGTTTCTTGCAATAAGGTGTTGCTAAGACATTTTTTCATACAATCTGACAAAAGAAACAGTACAAAACTGACTCACAGCCTACTACAACTTCCTCATCAAAGCAATCCAGACTTTGGATCAAAAGGTGTGACACCAGTTTGGCTACAACCTGACCCATCAGAAATTAAATTAGAATTCCTCAAGGAGAATCCCTGGCCATTACACCTTATTCTTAACACTAGCAAACAAGCAGTGCAATACAATGCTTTTAATTACTATATTCAGGAAATGGATTCATCCTTGAGCTAGGAAGAATGGATCTGAAATCATCCAATTACTGTCCAGAACACAACTGGAAACCAGAAGCTACTTCAAAAGACCAAGTTTGGAGTAAGCTGGATGCATTCCTTCATGCAGAATCCATCCACAACATGGGTGTGTTCCCAGGGTGACCTCCTGGGTCAGTGCAAGGAACTGTGTTGTCTCAGATGTCTGGGGGGCTTCTGGCAATCTCCTCTTCTGAGTACTCTCCAACCAAGGCCTCCATTTTCAAGCAGAGCCTTCTCAGGTGATCATCACAGGACAATCCAGTTTGGAAGGGACCTCAGGAGGTCCTCTACCCCCACCTCCTGCCCAAAGCCAGTCAGCTATGAGACCAGACCAGCTTACACAGGTCTTTAACCAGCCTGGTCTTGAAAATTGTCCCAGGAGTGGAGTTATGACAGTCCCTCTAGGGAATCTTGTTCAACTGCCATGTAGTGAATTTGGCATAAAGCCAGGGCTATTTCACTGTGCCTACTCTGTGGCACTCACAGAACACCTCTGGACATCTGCCAGTTGCCAACAGTGAAGACAGATTTCCAAGTGCCTGTCTTGCTGTCATCAGTCTCCATCAGTACAAAGCCATTGTGTCTCATTGTAACAGAGGGATCGTGTTTGAACCTGACAGGGAAGTGTCTTTCTGCCTACACATTAAAACCACACTCTTTGCTTCTGTTTCAGAGTCCCTCCAATACATCTCACATTTCACTGCACAACACCAGCACTGTGATAATAGCTGAGAGCAGCTGGTAATTTCTGCAGCTGAGATTGCGAATGACCTTCAGGCAGCTTTGCATTCCTGCAACTTTCTGGAGTACCACAGGGACTGAAGTCTGATAAAACCACTTCCATTGATAACAGCAAACTCAGAGAACACATAACCAAGATTTAAGCTATTTATGTACTTAGTTGAAGAAACTGGCAGGCTATTTCATATGCCTACAAATCAAAGGAACAAATTCAGCGTTTAATACCCTTCCACCACCCCTCCTTTTATTCAATGTAGAGTAACACATTTCTTCTCTTTCATCATCATTCAGAACATGATCCTAAATTGAATGCAACTGGGGCTGCTGCATCTGCTTCAATGATTTCAGCACTGAATCAAATTAACATGCAAAAATAGAATGAATCTGTTTTTATTAGCCAAAATGCTGTGGATGAAGTGATCTCTGCTTACAAGAGCAGGGGGCTCACTTCCCCTCCTAAACACAGAAGTGTAAAAAGGATATAAATGTGAATTGATTTCTTGAGCAGAGAACAGAAAATAATTTAATTTCAGAGACGTATTAGAAATTCTGTAACCTAAACGTGCAGTGCTCACTAGGACCACAGTCATTGCCATCCTTCTGTGGTGTGAAGGATTTACTGTTATTAATCACTGCTGATTCTCGGGTTTGAGCTGTACAGATATTCTCACCTCAGGTCCCGCCCTGTCAGGGACCACCCTCCAATGGGGGGACCCGCTCCTGGTTTGGAGAGGATTGGGATACAAATGTGCTGTTTCCCCCTTATCTTCCTGTTAACATTGCAGAGCCAGTGGTTACATCAGCACAGTTGATGTTTGCAGAGGACGGGAAATGCTGAATGTGGAAAAAGTTGGGTTATCTGTCCATGCCGAGACAGAGCTCCCTGGACATTCCTGTCTGAGACTCGGCATCCAGCCCTGGCAGAGCAACTGCTAAACTGGGACCTGTATTTCTTACAGACAGATACATTAAACGACCATCTTGCCTTCACACTGGGAACCTGCACACGTCCTGATAAAACAGGCTGGAACAACACCAGTAGCATATTGCCTGATTAACTCCTCATGGCAACAAAATTTTACAATTTGGCGATGCAATTCAGGTTTGACCCTGTCATGTGGCACAGCTGGTTAAAGAACATAATTAAGAGGTGTTGTGCCAAAGGAGTTGACTAAACAGCCCGGGTACATCACTGAAATGCTGTGCTGTTATCGGACCCGGGGGCAGGACAGGATATCTTTGCTACATTTTGTGTCAATCCTTCATATTGCCAAACTGGCTGCCAAATAAATGCTGCCAAATAAATTGACCTTGTCAATTTTAAGCCATCAATTATCATCATTACATTATTGAAAACAGAAATGTGCCTGGAATTACACCAGTAGGAATATTTTCTCTGATGATACATTTTTTTCAATATGGAAATAAGCTCATTATTCCATAGTACCTTTACACTGATTTAAAGTCGCATTACACAGCTCATGCTGTTGTAATGATAATATTCTCATAGCTGGGAAGGCCTGGGAGGGAGTTAAATGCTAAATAAAGTGATTTTCTTTACTTTCTAGCATAGCAAATATAAGGCTGCTTCCAAATTCAAACAATATTCTTACAGCAGCTGAGTCCAAACCTGCCCACTGAGATCAGTGCACATTGATCGTAGGACCCCAAAAATGGCTTGTTTTTATATAACATTCATTTGGAGATCACCTTTGTGTTCAGGTACACGAGTGTCTGAACTGAGGTGTGACCAGGCCCAGTCCCTCATGCCAGGCAAGCAGTCACTGTCTGTGCTTTCTACAAACCTGTCGTAGTATCTGCACCTCAGTATTGCTTTAGGCACCAGTCATTAAGGCAAGAAAGTGTTTTGCTCAAGCCTGCCTTACATGCATTTCCCATTTTCCCCAAAAACCTGGCTGTCTTACGACTGATTTTAGGTCCAGGCACGGACATGAAATAGGCATAACTGCAGTTTTGCTTCTTTTTTGTTATTTAGATCTTAAAACTTCCACAGTGTCCCTATGATTTTTTGCTCCCAGTATTAGATTTTACAGCACTTTAGGAGTAAGTCTTACAGATGTGTCTGCAAGGGAACTAGCATCCAAGATGTTAAATGCCTGTGCAGTGCTGCAGAGTGCAGTTCATACTCACAGAAGGTTTCCACTAACTTGTTTGGACAAACTGAGTAAATGTCAGTGGGAATTCTGACCCTGTGTGTTACATTAATCTTTGTAACTACTCGTACAGATGTGTACATGTTTTTAGGATGAAGATGGATTTTTTTCAAGTTAACTTTTGCAGCCTATTGCTATTTGGAACAAGAAACAGAGGCTTCTGGCATCCACAGCTACTTCTGCTCCGTGGCTCTGATAAGGACAGAGACAGCTCATCAGAGTAAATGGCCACCTCCAAGGAGAAGGGTGAGGAGGGGACCCCGACCCATGGCAAGAACAAGTTACCAACAATTTGCAGGATTCAGACCAACCCCTGCACTGCCCAACACTCTTCTCCACAGCTACACAGACTTTACAGGAATGGCTAGAATCAAAGATTTGTGTCTATGCATCTGCCCTGCTTCCCACTCCCCTCCCTTTTCCTCCTACCCCTACTACACACCTGTAGAAATGGTGGGCAAAGCTCTGCCAGTGCAGGGTCTGCAGCAGCAATGACCTCCCTTGGTTTCACAGCCATGGTAAAGCACAGCACAGAGCGTGGCCATGTCTCACTGGTGTCACTGCTGCTTCTTTCAATGGTCCAGGGGTGAGAATATGGTGAACAGAAGGAAAGAATCACAGAATTCCAGAATACGCTGAGTTGGAAGGGACCCACAGGGATCATCCAGTCCAACCCCTGGCCCTGCACAGCCCCATCCCCAAGAGTCACCCCCTGTGCCCCAGAGCATCATCCAAACCCTCCTGGAGCTCTGGCAGCCTTGGGGCTGTGCCCACTGCCCTGGGGAGCCTGGGCAGTGCCCACCACCCTCTGGGGGAAGAGCCTTTGCCTGAGATCCAACCTGAGCCTGCCCTGACACAGCTCCAGCCATTNTTGTATATTCAGGGTTGCCCATCCCAGGGGAAGAATCCAGCACTTCCTGTAGTATAAAGCCAGATGAAGGCATGTTCAGCTTCCCTACTGCAGTGACCAGGAATTAGTAATGAAGATGTCCATGCTTTGTTTTTAGAGTGGTCAGAGGGATGGAGGGAAGGGGCTGATAGTGGTGCTCCTGTCAGTCCAGTGACAGCCTGACTGAAACAGGTTACACCTGCCATGTGATCCAGGATTACTAACAGACATGGTGCCATAGATACAGTGATAGCAAAGTCTATGCAGCAAATTAAAGATAAAACATTAGGCACTGGAATAAAGAAGACGCCAAGATGATCAGAGGGGTGGAGCAGTTCTGCTATGAGGAAAGGCTGAGAGAATTGGAGTTGTTCGTCCTGGAGAAGAAAAGGGTCTGGACTGACCAATTGTGGCCTTGCAGTGCCTGAAGATGCCAACAAGAAAGATGGAGAAAGACTATTTGCAAGGTCTTGAAGTGACAAGACAAGGGGAAATTGCTTCCCACTGTCAGAGGGCAGGGTTAGATGGGATATTGGGAAGGAATTGTTCCCTGTGAGAGTGGGCAGGTCCTGGCACAGGTTGGGCAGAGAAGCTGTGGCTGCCCCATCCCTGGGAGTGTCCAAGGCCAGGCTGGACAGGGCTTGGAGCAACCTGGGCTGGTGGGAGGTGTCCATGCCCATGGGAGGGGGTGGAATGAGATGAGCTATAAATTCCCTTCCATCCCAAGTCATGCAATGATTCCATGATAACAGTTGCAGTACAGTCACAAACCCAGAGCCATTTAACACCCACCAGCAAATGAACCTGCCAAGGCTCCTGTTCACACACAGGAGATGGTGGTGCTGAGCTGACACTGTCACAGTTCCTCACCTCCCCTGGACTGATGCACCCTGCAGAAATTGCTCTAAACCATAGCACCTTCATCACCTGCTACACACCCACCCCACAAAGAAGTTTCTGTTTGTCAGGTCACCTCATAAAGTACATGTTAAGTCGGGTGTGTTTGTGATTTGTGGTGAAAAATTACTTCTTTTTGCGTCTGTCTTTGCCTGGCACAGTTCTCCAGATGAGTTGAACTGCAGGCACTGGAGCATTCCACACCTCCCATGATCAATCAAAAAAAGTGCTTAGACACTGGTGAAGGTTTTAATTTCATTGAAACAATATGCTGAGCTTTTTTTGTTGCTGTTTTTTTTAATCTCCAAGTCTCAATACCAGGAAGTTCCTCTGACTAATAGAAGGCACTGACATCAACTACCATGCCAGATTATCCAAAATGAACTGCCATCCATGGTAACACGTGTCCTTCAAAGGGATGGCACACTCTCAGCTGACTATTTTAGAGGTAATATTGTTTGTTTGTAGTCATCAGATTCACAAAGAAAATGCCATGCTCTTCCCCAGCTCCTGCAGCAGACGAGAATAACTAGTGGTTTCTAGGCAGGTTTTTTACAACTCTTTATGCCAATTGATTTGAACAAGGTTGTCCCTAAGATGACAGCTTTTGTAAGAGATTTAAAATTTGCAGTTCAGAGTGCTGCAATCCTGCCTGTCTAAGGCTCTGCAATTCCTGGATGAACTTCAGCCATTTTTATTTTTACTACAAATATATCTTCTTCTCTTGTGGCTCATGAAATCAACAGTTTGTGAGTTTTTATCAATTAAAGGGCAATTTTCCAGAAACTGTTCTCCAGAATGGGAACAAGTCTGTTCTGTAGAGGGATTTACAGATGTTTCTGCTCCCAAGATTACTGTTCCTGCCCTTGTCCCTGTGCCAGTACTGGTAATAAGGGGAACCTCTGCCGGTCATTTCAAGGTAGCAGTGCAGGGAAAGCAACACATGCTTGTGTTGGATTAGTTTTCCACCAGCTAAATATGACAAAACCACTCAGCTCAGGTTTTGACTGATGAATCAATGAGAACTCTGGCACATCTTCTGTCTTCCAGTGCTGGTCAGACATAGGAAGAAATAATTGGAAAACATGTAAGGATGTACTTTAGATGCTTCAATGAAAGAAGTGGAAAGTCCCTGGCCTGGCAGAATCAATAAAGACTCATTAAGTGCAGAGAACATTAAAGGGCCATGAGAAGAGTGGGATATACAGTCGTTAATCTTTCCTGGGACCTTACATAAGAAATGAACATTGTAACTCCCCTTCGTTAACAAATCCATACTGTGCAGACTAAGGTAAACTACAAGGGCAGGCTCAGCCTAATTGTCCTGTTCCTCAGTTTTTCTTTGCTGTAGCAGGAATGGAGCATCCAAGAGAATCAGTGCTCCAGATTTTCTCCAGACATCTATCTGCAAGTCACTCTTTAACTCCTTGTTCTCCTGGCAAAAAAACCCAAACCAAACCAAACCAAAAAAAGACAAACAACAAAAAAAACCCAAACCAAAACAAACCAAAACAAACAACAAACAAACAAACAAACAAAAAACAAACCAAAAAACCAAAAAACACTTAGCTCCACTTCTCCCACTCTGATCACCACAGCTTGGTATAAACTTCCAGCAAACCCAAGAATTCAGTGCAAACTTTTCGCTTCTGGTTGCTTAATCACTGCAGTCCTAAACCTTGGTTCTTAACAAAGGGCTGTGAACAAGTGTCGGTCAGTAAAGAATTGAGACCAGGTAATACCTTCCATAGGCACAATGGAATACAGAAGATACACTGCAAGGGACAAGATTAGATTCTGCAGAATGCTTTAAATGTCTCTGTTCCATGCTGCTCCAGGCTGAGGAATCATTTCTTCTTCCATCTGGTGTCAATGGAAAATGTACATAGGTCACTGGAAGACCCACATTTGCATGGAGAGACACCAGACGTGTGACAGAGCAGAGCACCTTACTGACTGTTCTCATGGAATGACAGAATGGCTGGGGTTGGAAGGGACCTTAATGCTCAACTCATTCCACTCCCCTGCCACACCTCCCACCAGCCCAGGTTGCTCCAAGTCCTGTCCAACCTGGCCTTGGACACTTCCAGGGATGGGGCAGCCACAGCTTCTCTGCCCAACCTGTGCCAGGGCCTGCCCACCCTCCCAGGGAAGGATTTCTTCCACATATCCAACATAAATTTCCCCTCTTTGAGTTTCAAAGTCTTTTAGTTTCTCCTTGACCTTGCCTCCATGGCACTGAGAGGAATGTGGGTACACCTGAGCAGCAGGTGACAAGGTGACATCCATCTCCATGAGCCTTGCAGGGAAGGGAAAGGTAACCACATACACAAACCTCTGCAGCTCAAAGACCCTCACCTGGTGCAAACACTGCAGTGAAAATAGAACTTGTGCTCAGATCCCAGGTGAGACACACACTGACAGAGCAATAACTCACATTCTCAGTCAGCATTTTGATCTTTTGTGCATTAATAATCAGCCAGAGCTACAGGATGTCTTGATGTATAACCTGGCACAGCCCAGCCCAACCCTAAGGAGGGCAGGAGATCCAAACTGTATCACCTGGGTGTAAACCCAAAAGGCTCCAAAGCATCTTTTTGGACAGATGATCTCTCATCTTTGCTTTCCAGGTTAGTAATTCACTTCTGACTTTCAGGAGTGAAAAGTCATTTCTCTCTCATGCTCACCTCACTGACTGAGCTTCTTTGGCCATGCCATCCTTGTCTTACTGCTGCCCACTCAGCCAATGGAAGGATGTCCTCCCTGGGTGTGGTTCTCACATGGGTCTCCAATACTCACCATTTCTATTTTCACAGTGCTTGCAATCACCTACAGCACATGACCAAACATAAAAAGTGCTAGATCACCCCTCCGAGATACACTCAGAAAAGGGAGAAGAGAACACACAATAACTTCAAATTCTAGGTCTGCAACCCCACAAGGGAGAGGTACAGGCTGCATATTTTCACAGAATCACAAAATATACCAATTTGGAAGGAACCCACAAGGATCATCCAGTCCAATACTCAGCCCTGCCCAGCCCCCCTCCCCAGGAGTCACCCCCTGTGCCCCAGAGCATCATCCAAACCCCCCTGGGGCTCTGGCAGCCTTGGGGCTGTGCCCACTGCCCTGGGGAGCCTGGGCAGTGCCCACCACCCTCTGGGGGAAGAGCCTTTGCCTGAGATCCAACCTGAGCCTGCCCTGACACAACTCCAGCCATTCCCTGGGTCTGTCATTGCCAAGCCCATATCTCTGCATTCAGGGGTTGAAATGGATCTTGTAAGTACTTAGCATCAAATGATATCATCTGTAGCACTGTAGGAGAAGCTTTAAAAGCAGATTCATACAGAAAATAATAAATCATGTGCTGGAATGGCCGGCAGCCAACGTGACGTTACTCAAATACAGTCTCCACCGCGGCTCTTGCAGCTGAATGGGGCATTCCCCGGAGGTGTGTTTGTGTTTGGGAAGAGATGCTGCTCCAGCGACACCCTAATCACAGCCGGGCCCCCAGCCAGGGCCTGGCACCCGGCCCGGGGAGAGCAGATCCCTCCAGGGCCAGCAGAGCAGAGCTGGAGGGTTGCCACGCCGCTCCAGAGGGAAGGGATAAACAGCACTGAACTGGAATTACTCCTTCTCGAAGAGCTCATCGGGGGCATGAGGTAGAAACTGAACTATGCATAAATTGGAAACCTCGTGCTTTAGTTCTGCTTGTGTTTTGCTGAGTCCCTCCAGGTACAGGAGCAGAAGTCAACTGCAGCCCGGTAGCTGTGCCTCCAGCAGCTCCTGCCAAGGAGTGAAAGATCCTCTGTGATTTTGTGCAAAGAAAAGCTCTGGGTGTCTTCAAAATGACAGCACCTCTTTGGGTCTCCCTTATACTGTAAATATGTACTTTCATGCACCCCAAAATTAAAATTTTGCTTTGAATTTTCTCAAATGTGCCACAGGAAATCAAACTTCTCATGTCTGTGATTTGGGAAGAACAAAAGAACCCATCTGCTTGGCTAGCAGTGAACTCCTGTTCCAAAGCCATCCATCCACAGAAGCCCATCATTCCAGCCCATAATGGCACTCAGCCATTATTACAACATTATTTGGGCTAATTACTTTACTTCCTTTTACGAACTGTCTGCATCCAGTTCTGCTGATTGCACAAAGAGGCCAGTCCTACAAATGCATTTATTTTCTGATTTGTTTTTTTTTATCTAAAGAAACTTCTGCACACAGAATAACCCTTCCCACTCAGAAATGTTAAGCCCCTAGATCCTCAAGCATCTTTTAGCAATTTTCCCACTTCTTCCATGGCCTAAGCTGCCTTCCCTGTGCAGGTATAAACTTTCATTGCTCGAACACCACTTAACCAAAAAACCCAAGTCATCTGCAGGGCCCTGTGTTTTCCAGATTTCCCAGGGACCAACTTGGCTGTGTAAAGGTCAGATGTGTTCCACAAGGTTTTATTCCACAGAGTTCTTCATGTGCTGAAGTCAGACTTCACTGCACAGACATTTATGGATTAATTGATCTCCTGAGGTGAGACAGTGCAGAAAGCCCTTGTGCTGAAGCCTGGCTGGGTTGCTTTGCCTTAGGGAAGCTGTCAGGCTGAACATCCCTGTGGGCACTGGACATCAGCTTTGAAATACCCCTTTGAGGTCAAAAGACTCCTGACACTAATGGCAGACAGGCCTAGCAGAGTATTTCTAATTTGCTCAACAGCTACAACAAAAACACCACTCTGGTTCCACTGAAAATTATCTTGGTTCCTGAAACCCCAAAATTCTTTAAAATGCCCAAACCACTTTCACTGAAGATTTTCCCACAATAGAAAAAGCAGTTTTCTTTTCAGCTGTATTTTTACCTGTGTATTAGCTTCCCTTGAAAGTCAACCTTTGTGCCAGAAAACCCATAATCTACAGTGCTACAGTACCTACTGTTTTCTCACCAGAAAGATCCTTAAAAGCACACCATAAGAACACTGTGTTGAGAGTTCAACTGAGAATGTCCTTATGACCAGAGCTCTTTTCTATGTCATGGTTCTCTGCTGTGAGTAGAGGCAGCACCCAGCAACAGGTCTAGCAATAACCTACTCCACTAGCTGGAGGGCACAAAGACATTCCAGCAGTTTTCAGGTAGAAAATTATCTTTTCTGCAGGGCAGAAAATAAAATAAAAAAGAAACCTAAACCAAACCCATAGGCTTTGGGCAGGAGTGTTGTTCTTCTGGAAAGTAGAATGGCTCTGCAGAGGGTCTGGACAGGCTGGATCCTTGGGCCAAGGCCAGTGGTGTGAGGGTCCCCAAGGCCAAGTGCCAGGTCCTGCCCTCGGGTCACAGCAAGCCCCTGGATCTCTCCAGGCTGGGGCAGAGGGGCTGGAAGTGCCCTTTGGAAAGGCCCTGGGGGTGCTGTGACAGCGGCTGGACACGAGCCCANCCGGAAAAGGTGGTCAGGCTTTGGCAGGGGCTGCCCAGGGAGGTTTGGAGTGCCCAGCCCTGGAGGTGCCCAAGGCAGGACTGACCATGGCACTCAGTGCTCTGGGCTCGGGGACAAGGTGGGCATCGGGCACAGGGTGGGATGGATGGGCTTGGAGGTCATTTCTAAACTTAATGACTCTGTGACTCGGTGATTCAATGACTTAATTTCTGTCTCTGCTTACAAAGTGTGGAGCAGCAGGCACATGACTGTGTGCACATGAGCAACACCTTATACCAGCCTCCTCCTGGGCCCCAAAAGTCCCCTTCCCACCTCCCCAGTGCTGGATGGTGCCATCACAGAACCACCAACTGATCTGCCAAGTGCCCGGTGGTTGGGCTGGGAATCATCCATACTCCTGGAACCTGCACAGGACATGCCAGGTTAGGTGAGCTCAGAGAGGGCAGCTGCTGGGCAGAGGGTCATTGCTCTATAGATATGAAAGAATGTAAAATAGATGTGGAGCTGCTGAACAAATCATAGACTTACAGAATGCTTTGGATTGGAAGGGACTTTAAAGACCATCTCATTCCGACTCCCCTTCCCTGAACAGGGACACCTTCCACGAGACCAAGTTGCACCAAACCCTGTCCAATCTGGCCTTGGACACTTCCAGGGATGGGGCAGCAACAGTTTCTCTGGGCAACCTGTTCCAGGGCCTCACAGCCAACAATTTCTTCCCAATATTCCATCTAACCTTGCCTTCTGGAAGTTTGTATCCTTTCCCCCTTGTCCTCTCACTGCACTTCTTAATGAAGAGCTTCTCATCAGTTTCCTTGTAGCCCCTTCAGATACTGAAAAGGCTCTTCACACAGTCAGATGATGTCACCACACAATCTTTTCTTCTCCAGGCTGAATAGTCCCAGCTTTCTCATCCTGAAATAAAGGCTTCAATACAGAAAGCATATGAAAAAGTAATCTTGAAGGATGACAACATTATGGGTGTAAAGCAGGGAAATGTTACACTGGCAATGGGAATTTATAACTCTCCAAGAAAATACAGGATTTCCCTTGCCATGGGCTGGTCTGAGCACTGCAGGAATGCCAATTAGTAATCTGACTTCTAGAAGGACTCACTATACAAAATCCCATTGCTGAGAACATGCAAATTCATCAAGAAGGAAACCTGTGAGTTCCAGCTATACCAGAATCTTGGAAAAAAATCCTCAGGACTGTAAAAAAGAAAACCAAAACAAAAAAAGACCAAAACCACGGAAGAACCAGGATCCTTTCTGCTGCCCAGGCTGTCCTGGCAAGGCTCCAGCGTGGTAATGGTTGAACATACTGGCAACCACAATGGTTCTTGTGCATTGGGGCAGCCACAACCCCACAGCCAGCTCCTAGGGGAAGTGCGGGGAAAGTGCACAGATCACAATCACTCCCGTCAGTGTTTTCCTGCTTCTCTGTCAAGCACTGGAAAAAGACCCATCAGCAAAATTGTCACCATAAAGAAACAGAATAGTAGACTCATTTAGGTTGGAAAAGGCCTCCAAGACCATCAAGTCCACTCTGTGCCCCATCCCCACCTTGTCTCCCAGCCCAGAGCACTGAGTGCCAAGTCCATTTGTTCCGTGGACACCTCCAATGATGGGGACTCCAAACCTCCCTGGGCAGCCCCTTCCAGTGCTTGACAACAGTGATTATTTTCAGAGAAGCTCATCTGCATCCCTCACATGCACTGCTATTTGTAGCAGGATGGAAAAAAGTTACAATTTAAATGAAGAATCTACTGCTAAACTGCCTTGAACACCACTGTCTCAACTGCAAATAGTTTGTTAATATATTTATACCTTTTGTTTGGTTGGTTTTGAGACAGCTGGTCATCCTCTGCCTTTCTGCCTCAGAGACCTCTGGGCTTCACTGCTCTTCTCATTTCACACCAGTTCTCAAGGGCTCTTCCAGAACCCTCTCCCAAGGGCTTTTAGGAATCTGTATCCATCTTTTCCCAAAAATACCACCCACTTAACACAAGATGGCACCGCTGACCACCTCAGGGGCTGAACGTGAGACAGGTACAGTGGACAGGTTTGAAATCTGTCTATTCAACTCACTTTATGACTCCTGAAAAGCCTCTTCCTGTTGTTTTTCCTCTCCATTCCCCACTGTCCTTTGCCACACACAGAGTCTGTTCTCTTGCTTCATCTTCCAATAGACACTTGGTCAAAACAAGCTCAAATCTTTCCCAAACCCAATTAATCCTTGCAGTGCCCTGGCTAATAAAAGTGAAAAAAAAGAAAAGAGTCAGGATAGATAAAGGATATTACTCAGCTCAGTACTGCATCTCTACTTATTTTTAAGTACAAGCAGCTTACAAGCTTTGCCTCGGTAGGAGGTGAACAATGCTCCACAAACCACCATGTGAACTGAAATTCAAATCTCTGCTAAGTCTGTGAGTAAGCTGCCAGCTTGGGTTGGACACTCAGCACCCACCACCAGGATGGCAGCGAGCCCTTCCTGATCCATCCCACAAAACTCCTCTAATGGGACCGTGCTTCAGTCACCACCAATCTGGACCCGATTACTAAAGGGGCAACAAAAATAGGTTGGCTTGATATTAGCATTTCTCTTGAGTCCCTGGGAAGCAGCAGGACTGGGGGAAGGGTGAATTCCTTCCCTATACAACTGAGAATTACATCCTTTCTCTGGAATGTTTAAGCTAATTTGGAGAATTTAACAGATATTAATGTTCTTGCTGCAGAGTCATACACACCAGTCTACAGCTTGAGATGAATTACTTGTGAATCTTGTTCTATTTCCATAGTTCCCTCTTGAAGCAAGACAAGCTTTATAGCACTTTATAATTTTTTTTAAGTAGATTCCCCAAATCATTGGTTTCTGTGAAGTCCATGGCACTCCTTAAGCTGTTTTATACCTAGAAAGGACTGAAATCTCTATACCCTGCTCAAAGATGCATTCTCATGGTTTCTCGTTTCTTGAGGATACACAGGCAGAACTTGACATGCATGTATTCACCAGGATCACATTTTCCAGCACCTTCTCCTCCCCCTAATGCTTCAGAGTACTTCAGGCCAAACTTCAGTGGTTCTCACAAAATATCCCCCAATTACAACTGAACAACCAACTGGCTTTAATGGGTTTCAATCTCACCATCAGCTACAGAATGACTCCTTGCGTTTCAGCAAAGGTAATTCAGACATTTTCCAGCTTTATCACCCCAGTGTTACTGAAAAACATGTTCAGGAATCACCATCCAGGGCTGTTCTTGTATATTCATAGAAAGGTCCCTCCTGCACTCAAGTCCAGAGTTAGAGAATCATCACAGAATGACAGAACGGTTTGGGTTGGAAGGGACCTTAAAGACCACCTCATCCCACCCCTTGCCATGGGCAGGGACACCTCCCACCAGCCCAGGTTGCTCCAAGCCCCATCCAACCTGGCCTTGGACACTCCCAGGGATGGGGCAGCCACAGCTTCTCTGCCCAAGCTGTGCCAGGGCCTCACCACCCTCAAATTAGGAAGAATTTCCTCCCAACAGCCAGTCTAAATCTTATCTCAGGAAAGAGGGGATTATGTACACAGTAACCAACTTGTATCTCTTGTATTTTTAAGGTATTTATCTCTTGTGGTTATCTATGTATAAACAGACCACTGTGTACATAAAACCAACCATGTAAAGGCTGGGGTGTTACTGTTCAGTCATGGAGGCTCAGCAGGTCCTTAGAGCTCACACTAGTAATTCACCTTCCACACAGAATGCAATTTCTTTACACAGACCAAAATCCATTCAAATTCCTACAACCGGCTGTGCCACACAAAGTCAGTAGTCCATTTTGCTAATAAACATTTCTTGGTAGTATCAATGCTCCCTGCTTTATAGGGCAGAGTAAATAATTCCCGAGCTGACACAGCAACAGTCCTGCACACCGAGGTAGCTCAGGTGTCTTTCACACTGCAGGCTTTAATTAATATATAAGTGAAGCAACACAGAAACCCTCCTCTCCTGATGTCTGAGCTCCAGAGCAGAAGTGTTGCCAGTACAAGCACACAGGGACTCAACACAAAACCCTTGCACAGTGCCCAGCCTGCCCCTCTCCCCCTGACTGTGCCCTCAGGGTTGTGTGCTGGGTTATTCAAGGTAAATCCCGACTCCCGAAAAGTCAGTGGAGGACCATTATGGCTTTTTTGGACATGGGCAAAGTTCTCTTAAAGCAGAGCTACAACCAATCCTGCCTTGCTCTAGCCAGCCTTTGTCAAAAGGAAACCAAAATCCTGCCTTTGCTGCCCTGCCTCGCCTCCTCTCCCGTGGATACAAGATGCCAGAATTCCATGGGGACGGTACAGCTCTTCTGTCCCTGTGACAACACAGAGTGTGCAGGGGCTCTGACTGTGACCTCCCCAAACCTCAGTGCAGAGGACAGAGTGTTAATCAGTGTGCTAGATTTAATTGCTTGATCTTTGTTTCCTTAGGAGAAATAAACATCTTGTTATATAAAAGTTCTTATTTATGCCAATAAAATTCCCCTCACTGAATTTTTCTGCACTTATTCTTAGCACTTCTTAAACTTCCAATTTTTCCTTTTCACTCTTGTCTTATCCTAAATTTTTTTACTAAGCTTTATGTTTGGGAGCTGACAGGAAATTTGGAGAGAGACTATTTACAAAAGCTTGTAGTGACAAGACAACGGGGAATTCCAGAGGGCAGGGATAGATGGGATATTGGGAAGGAATTCCTCCCTGTGAGGGTGGGCAGGCCCTGGCACAGGTTGGGCAGAGAAGCTGTGGCTGCCCCATCCCTGGGAGTGTCCAAGGCCAGGTTGGATGGGGCTTGGAGCACCCTGGGCTCCAATGGCATGCCCATGGCAGGGAGTGGGACAAAATGAGCTTTAAGGTCCCTTCCAACCTAAGCCACTCTGTGATGATTCTATGATGATGTTTTTCAATTAAGGAATTGGTTTTGCAGCTGATATATTGCCCTTCTCTACCTGATTTTTAAGTTTTCATATATTTACACTCTTCACCTTCCTCACTCTGAAACATCAGTCCTGGTCTTCTTGTATTTTTAGATACAAGAGAGAGCTGAGGCTAAAAATAGAGATTGTAAGTAATTTTCCTCATTACAAACACTGGCATCAGAACTAATTGTTGGAAATATTAAAAATAAAAGCTCTTTTGTACTCACTAGCACATGACTTCATCAAAATTATAATTCTGATAAAAACCCAGTGGTTTGTAAAATTCACAACTTATCCAGTGTAAACTGATTTACTGAATTCTCTATTACATGTATCAGAGTTTTGATATTTTGGCAGCCTTCCATCAGGGAAGCCTACAGTCAGTCCTCATTTCCACTATTTCTCGCTGGTACAAAAGAATATCAAGCATTCACTGTTGTGGGAGAACACACTCAGGGTGTAAAAGTTCATGGTTAAAATACCAGCAAAGCACCTCTGAAGAAGTGCTTTTGGCCTCCAAGTCAGGCTGAATCTCTTTTTTAATGAGTATTTTTGGGATGCTTTCACCAGGACAGGAACCCAAAGCAAGTCAGAAGGTTTTTCCTATTGAAAGCAATTCAGGTGTAACTCCAAATTGCATATTTATCCAGAATTCCTCCTCTTTGATTCCATTTGGTTCAACTTTTCTACTTGCAGCAATAACTCCTTGTTCACAGGCTCCAGTAGGAATGACCTGTTCCTTGGCAGGGTAAGCTGTTATGTTTCCATCACGATACATAAGCTCCACTTCAAGAGGGTGAGCAGGCAACAGGCCAAAAGCAGAATACCTCTGCTTTGCAGTCATTTCTGAGCCAAGATATTATTTTTACTTTTCAAAAGCAGGAGTGGTCAGAAAGCACTGCTTGGAAATTGAAACCATCCTCCATGCACCTCTACTTCTCTCAAACGAAGCTTGCAAAGCATTGTGGATTACATGACTCATGCAGCGTGGGGACTGCCTTTTCCCCATCAATAATGCTCTCAGTTTATATTTCTCATTTGCACCTCAGTGCTTTTCCTGTCTTTATCACAGAAGTGAGGAGCCAAGCCTGTGGATCCCTGCACAGAGCCCTAATCCACGGTGGTGAGGAGCTCACCGGACGGTGCATCTTCATCGCTCCTGGACATCTGGTCATGATCCATCTTCCCTCCTGAAGGGTCCTGTGCAGCCCCACTGGAAACTGTGAGCAGCACTTGGAGTTTGTTAAACAGCCCCAGTACATCTTCCCTCGCAGCACCCCATGCCACACTTTGATTTGCCTGACAGTTATACAGCCATCCAGGGCTTGCTTTAACCTCAGTAGCAGCCTAAAGTATTTTTCAAGCTGGAACATTTCTGTTTTATGACTGTCCAAATGCTGCAATGTTCTGCTGATACTACTATAAAAATCCAGGGAAAAAAACTTAAGCTGAAATAATTCCATGCAGATTGTGATTCTCCATGGGTCAATTCAATTCTTAATGCTGACTCAATCAAATTTGGCCCCCTCTGCATGCAGACACTGGGTCACAGCCCCAGTTTCAAGAGCTGGGGGTGATCTCTCAGGTATTATAAGGGAAGGTATTTTGCCTGGGGGGTACCACATCTCACTGTGCTTTTGAGTCTCCGGTTTTAAAACACCGGGAGTCCCTCGCACTCAGGAAAGATGCTGGTTGAACCAACCCTGCCACACTCGGTCAGCTGTGACCCCCCAGTGTCTGGGGCAGGCGGGAAATTAAATTTTGGTAAATCCCACAGGGCTGTGCAATGTATTTCGTATCCACAGCATATAATGCCATGACCTACCTCCCTTAGCATGCCAACCCAGACACTGAAGCTGAATGGAAACTAAGACAAACCAGTCTGGAGGTAAGAGCTGTGCAGGAGGAGAGCTGGGATCCCTATCCATCTGCTGTGGGCTCTGACTGTGTCTCCTCTGCTCTCACTCTCACAGCCACTAGCACATCTTTTAATGAACCTTATCATTCATTTCACAATTGAGCACTTATTTTTATTTCTGTGGAGTGTCTTGTGCAATCCTCACACACTACATCACAGAATCATAGAGTTTGCTAGCTGGGAGGGACACACAAGGATCATCCAGTCTAACCCTCAGCCCTGCACAGGCCCATCCCCAAGAGTCACCCCCTGTGCCCCAGAGCATCATCCAAACCCTCCTGGAGCTCTGGCAGCCTTGGGGCTGTGCCCACTGCCCTGGGGAGCCTGGGCAGTGCCCACCACCCTCTGGGGGAAGAGCCTTTGCCTGAGATCCAACCTGAGCCTGCCCTGACACAACTCCAGCCATTCCCNTGTAACATTTCCCTTTGCTCTAAAAGCCAGAATAAAATCACATGGACCTTGACAGTGCCCCCCCCATCCCAGCAGATATTCCAAAGGAGAGCAGGTAAAACAAGCCAGAAATGTCACAGAATAACACATGGCTATTTTCAGACATGCCCAGAGCTATTTTCAAAGCTGAATAGATGGCATTACTCCAGCCAAGCAGCTGGCGGCTGTGGCCGAGTGGGTAAAGCCGCCGCCCCTGGATCCGTGCTCCTTCTCGGAAGGACGCCGGTTCGAGTCCTGCGGGTCTCGCTCTGCCAACTTCCTCCGGGCTTGCCCCGGCCAAGGCTTAGAGTGTCCCAGGGCTAAAGGGGGTGGGTCCAGTTCCGCGCACGCTGAGCTCCACGTAATAAATCCATTCGCGCAGGCATAAAAAGCATCGTCGTTCGCGATTGGCTAGCCACAACAACACTCCAGCCAAGCTAAATCCACTGGTTACACAACTCTTCTCTTTAAAAACTAAGGGAATCGGCATATAGAAAGTTGAAGATGGGACAGGAAATTCAAACAGGACCAAAAGATGTTTGGTCTGACACCTGTACCCCAAATGCTCCCTGCAGCTGGAAAAAGGGCTGGAGATTCCTGCCTGGCAGCTTTGGACCATCTGCTTCTTAATGCATGGCTAAAACACCATCAAAATGTTTGATGACTTGGTGTTTTCTTGAGACAACTGCCTTTCCCTCACATTCTGGAGATTCCCCACAGATGTGAACACAATATAAATGCTCAAAAATCATCTCTGAGAGGAAGGAAAACCAATTATAGGTTTGTACTAATGCCTAAGGAGTTACATTTTATATTAAGACCGAACACCTAACCCTTCCAACTCAGGATATTCCTTGATGCTCTGAACTCAAAGCCCACATAGAAGCTTGACATCAATACTTTGTGGCAATGAACTCCACACTGTAACTGTAGTTTGATGCAAAGTTATGTCTTCAGTTTTTTTAATCTATCCTTTCATTTAATTGTTCATTATTCTTGTATTGCAAGACGTACAACATATCTCTTCCTTTTTATATCACAGAATATGCTCAGTTCAGAGACCCACAAGCATCTTTGAGTCCAATTCCTGGCCCTGCTCAGACACCCCAACAATCCCACCCCATCCCTGAGAGTGTTGTCCAAACCCTCCTGGAGCTCTGGCAGCCTTGGGGCTGTGCCCACTGCCCTGGGGAGCCTGGGCAGTGCCCACCACCCTCTGGGGGAAAACATGCTCTTGCTGCACAGTTTTAGAGTTTCTGCTCTCTCTGTCCTCAGCAGTCCCTTACAGAGGCTGCCACCCGGTGTCACCCAGCTGCTCCAGGCAGTTTAGGGAAGATACCTGTAGTTGAGAGCCTACAGTTATTTACCTATCACACAGTGCACAACACACTACAACAACTGCCTCAATGCTTCACTTGAAAGAGATCAGGATTAAGAGCAAAAATACACACTCACAGGCCCCGGCATTTTGTTTCAAGCCATGAAGCCGAAAGCCTGAATGTATGTAAAACATGCTTTGCATGCAAAGGACTTACAGTTTGGAGAAGGAAAAGAAAAGGTGCCTGGAGTCCTAAAGAAACCTTGATTTTACACCAGGTAAATGCTGAATTTGTTCAGCAATTTTCTGACTTCCTGCATAAAATCTCACTGAATTAAATTCCTGGCATACCTCAGTCCCCTGAGTTTTAAAAGATTATATTCTATTTGGAAGTAGTTTTCAAACACCTAATCAGCCCAACTACCTGTAAAAGCACAAATTAAGACACAGTGTGTTGTCCCACCCTTATGGGGAAGGAAAGGGGCTTTACACACAGGTACCTGCACAGGAACATTTATGATATGAAAAGCAAAAGCAGTTGTGACCGAACTGACTGATACAGGTGGAAGTAAAGAGAAGAAACACTTCCAACTACATGGAAAATGCAGCAGCTACCTCAGAAATGGCAGAGGGCTGAACACTCTTCCCCATTGTATGAGAACCACAGACTGGGCGAGGCTGGAAGGGCCCACAGTGGC
>VXBX01002801.1:0-31883 GCA_013400415.1 Scytalopus superciliaris
GTCTGGGGTCCGAACCAGGGGGTCTGAACTGGGAACAGGGACCCTCCAGCTCCCCTTGTCTGCCCTCAGGGTGCTGGGCGGGGGTCAGAGCCCCTCCTTCCCCTCCTGCCCCATCTGGGGCTGCTCAGGGAAAAGGTGCTTCCACGGCCCCACCCCGACCCATAGGGTCCCGCCTGGGGGTCCAGCTGGGGATCCCTGGGAGTCTGTGGCCAGTGAACCCCTGGAGAAGGAGGAGGAGGAGGAGGAGATGGGGAGGGCTGGGGGACATGGTGGGGTCTGGGGGAGTGCAGGGAACCCCACCATGGCCCCCCTCTCCCCTCAGGTCCAGCCCTGCTGCCCCACCGCAGCCCCCGGCTATGTCTGGACACTCTGGACCCCACCCGTGAGGCTCCTGGGGGGCTCCTGGGCAGGGCTGGGGGGTCCTGCAAACCCAGAGGTGATAAATCCCCCACTCTGAAACCCAACCCTGGCCAGCAGCTGCTGCCCCACCAAGGGCCAGAGACCCCCAGCCCACCTGCCCCAGGAATCTGGTTGGAATTCCAATGAGAAGCTGATGCCGACGGGTGATTGATGGCAACGGGCTGGGAGCAGCATCTGACATAGGGTCCCCAAACTGGCAATGGGGTTCCTAAATTGGGAATGGAGTTCCTAAACTGGGTACATGCTTCCCAAAGTGTGCACATGGCTCCCAAACTGGGAATAGAGTCCCCAAAATGGGAATGGGGTTCCTAAACTGGGAAAGGGGTACCCAAACTGGGAAAAGGGTATCCAGACTGAGAATGGAATCCTCAAACTGGGAAAGGGGTCTCCAAATTGGAAGTGGGGTCCCCAAGGTGGTAATAGGGTCCCCCAAGTAGGCACAGAGTTCCCAAACTGGGAAATGAGGCCCCAAACTGAAAATGGGATCTGTAAACTAGGAATGGAGTCACCAAATGGCACATGGTCCCCAAACCAGGAATGGGGTCCACAAACTGGGAATGGGATTCCCAAACTGGGAATGGAGCCCTCAAACTGGGCACACAATTCTCAATCTGGAAATGGGGCCCCAAACTGGCCATGCAGTCCGCAAACTGGGGGATCCCCAAACTGGGCACACAATACCCAAACTGTGCACATAGTCCCCCACTGGGAATGGGGTCCCTGGCCACACTGTGGAAGCTGTTTGGGACAAGGAGTGCTGGAGCCAAGGGACCTTCCTGTTCCTTCCCGGGCTGGATCCGGTGACTGCCGGTGACTCAGGACTGGCTGTGGTCACATCCTGTCCCCTCCACGTGTCCCTAGCCTGGCACTGCTCCCCAAACCTCCTATGGGCACCGTGGCCGGTCCTGGGCGCTCAGCCCCACTGGTCTGTGGCAAGTTTGGCCATGGGGCTGGACCCAGCCCCGGGGCAGGGGGACACAGCCCGGTTTGTCTGGGTGTCACCTGCACACCGTGGTCCAGCTACACTTCCAGGGCTGAGTTGCCTCCTGTTCCTGCTGGGGTGCAGAGGGGTGCCCCAAAATTGGGGGCTCTGAGGGGGCTCCCAATCGTTGGCTTCTTGCCTGTGGCCGGCCCATGGCGGGTGGGAAGAGAAGGGAAACTGAGGCATGGTGTTGGCACGTGTGTGTGGGCGCTGGGCTGGGCTGCTTCCCAGCCACAGCCCTTTCCCGTCCCCTCCTGCCCCACATCATGTGTCCATGTGCCACTTCATTTGAGGGAACTGTGGGCGCTGGGGCTGGGGAGGGGCTGTGGGGGCACAGGTGTAGGGACCATATGTTCCCTGTGTTCCCCCAACCATTCTGGAGAGGTAACGGTGTGGGAATGGAGGTCAGCTCTGGGATGGGATGGGAATGTGGAACTGGGGGGACATCACCCTGGAGATGAGGGAGGATCAACATAGGGATTGGGGAACATCATCTCAGGGATTGGGGGACAAAATGCCAGGGACTGGAACGCATTGAACCAGGGGAAATCATCACCCTGGGGATGGAGCAGGCGTTGTCCCAGGGTTGGAGGAGCATCACACTGGGAATGAGGGAGCGTTGTCCCAGGGGGATTTGTAATCCCAGGGATGGAGGAGCATCACCCCAGGAGAATTTGTCACGCGAGGCATGCTGGAACATCACTTCAGGAACTGGGGAGCATTGTCCCAGAAATGGGAAACGTCGCACCAGGGGTGGAGTTGCATCACCCCGGGGGGCTGCATCACCCCAAGGACAGGGGAACATCACCTCAGGGGGATACCTTGTCCCAGGGATGGGAAATGCCTCAACCCAGGGATGGAGGAGCGTTGTCCCAAGAACGGGGGAACATCGGCCTGGGGACGGGGGAGCGTTGCCCCCAGGGATGGAGGGAGCACTGCCCCGGGGGCCGCACCACCCTCCCCGCTGCTGACGGACGGCTCCAGGCACACATTCCCGGCGGGACTGCCCCTGGGCTCGGCTGCAGGAATCCGCGCCGCCCCGGGTTGGCAGCAGCTGTCGCAGCGCTGGGGCACGGGCGCTGCTGGGGGATCACGACCAGGCAGCTGGGCGAGCCCCCCAGAGCGGGGCAGAGCTGATTATAGCCGGCGGGAGCTATTCCTGGGGCTCTGACCCGGGTGAAGGGCGGGTGAGAGGGTAGCCGAGCCCCTCCTCCCACCCCGGCATGTCCCTGGGGGTGTCACAGGAAAGGACGGTGCTGGCGGGGCGGGTGGCGATGCTTCCCTGGGGTGACGCCCACTCCCCAGATCCCTGCTCTGCTCTGGCGGCGGGGACCAGGTCGTCCCTCCTGTGTGGGTTTTGGGGTCCCTTTCCATTGTTCCCACCGTGCACCGCCCTTGGGAAACAGCCCCAGGCCACCGGTGGCCCCGGCGTGGCTCCTGCTTGCCCACATTTAGCATCCCCAGGGCCTTATTTTGGGGAGGGGGAGCGGGGGCTGCCCGCGCCCCTCTGGCTGTATTTTTAGTCCTTTCCTTATAAGGCTCCCCATGAATTTTGGGAGCTGAGAGCGGAATGAAGTCATCGCTGAGGTCATCCTGCCTCGTCCCCCCTCCCTGTCCCGGCGCGGGCTCACCCCACAGGGAGTTTTTGTGTGGGCTCCATTGAAATCCTCCTCACCCAGCCTGGAAGGAAACAAAACCCTTCCCTGGCTGGCAGGGGGCCAGGCTGCAGGGGGGCTGCGGCGGGCTGTGGGGGACTGCAGAGGGATGTGGGGGACTCCAGGGGCTCTTAAAGTCCCAGCCTGGCCAGCCCCTGGCAGGTCCCCCATATCTGCGCCCTCCACAGCCCCCTGCATGTGTGTGTGCCCCCATGGTGCTCCTGCCTGGGCGTGGAGCAGAGTCTGAGTGCGGGGTTGGCACCTGCATTTCTCTTTTCCAGCCCTCAAAAGCACTGAGGTCCCCAAAATCAGGCTGTGTGCTCAGCTGGTGGGGTGGGACGGTGAGTGCTGCCCATGTGGGAGTTTGGTCAGCCAGGGAAGATGGGGGTGTGCCTGATGGGTGTCCAAGCTGCAGCCCCACACTGGGGTGGTTGTGGGGGAACCCAGGCACACTCAGGTCCCCTGGGGTCGTATTTGTTCCAACCAGGGTCACACTCAGTACTTAGGGACACTCCTGGTCCCACTGGGGACACACTTGATCCCACTGAGGACATGATTAGTCCCATTAGGGACACATTCAAGTCCTGTCTGGGACACACATTGAGGACACACTTGGTCCTTTTGGGGACACACTTGGTCCCATTTGGGACACACTCAGTCCCATCAGGGACACACCAGGTCCTGCTGGGACACACTTGGTTGTGTCAGGGACACACTTGATCCTGTTGGAACACCCTTGGTCCCACCAAGGACATACAGTCCTGTTGAGTACACACTTGGTCCCATCACGGACACACTCGGTCCCACACTCCCTTGGGCACTTGCTGAGCATGGATGAAACTCGACAGGGTTTTGCTCTCCAGGCTGCAGCCTCGGGAGGCTCCAAAGGCCCCAGCAGCCACCCCCACCCCCTAGGCTGACTCTCAGACCTCGGTACTTCATCCCACCCTCCTCCTCCTCCTCCTTCTCCTCGAGGGGAGGAAGGGGCTACCCCTCCCCCCGCCATCTGTCCCCTCTCATCACTCTGTCAGCGCCGGCTGGAATGTGGATTAATATCGGGAGGAATGTCACCCCCCGCCTGGCGAAGCCTCGCCCGCGCCATCTCCATCTCCTCCACAGCAACCTCCACCCCCTCCCGGCCCAGAGACCCCCGGCTTTGGGGACCCCTCGGGAGGCACTGGGAGGCTCGGTGGGGTGGCTGCTGGAGCTGCTGACGGGCTGATGCTGCCCAGGCGCCCCAAGGGTGTGTTGGGCCAGGGGCTGATTGAATGCAGAGTCGGCGCCTGATTAAACTCATCGGAGGGGGATTTTTTTTTTTTATTACGGTGTTTGGCTCCGTTGGAGTTTAACCTTAAAAGGAAACTGTCGCCTTCGGGCAGGGGAGGGGGCTGGGGGCTTTGCATGGAGGAAGGCAGATAAACGTTGGGTCCTTATCGGTCCCTGGCTCTGAGCATCCCTGGGAGCTGGCACGGGGATGGCCAGGCTAAATCCGGTGCGTGGGCAAGCGGCAGGGCCAGCCAGGCGGAGTCGAGGAGCGATGCAGAACACACCCGTGGGTGCGAGGCCGGCGGTCCCCAGGGATGCCGTGGCCACCCGGGTCCCCTCATCCCCTTGCCTGGGGTGACTCAGCCCTTTGCCCGGCATAAAGGAGCCCATTCTTCAGTCGGAGGCTCATTTATGCAGCTCTTCCCGTGCCGTCCCCACGCCCGGCTGCACAACGGGGTGATTGAGGCCCCCGGCTACTCACAGCACCCTGTGGGTGAGGGGGCCAAGATGCATCTGCCAGGGTCCCCACTGAGATTCCGGGGTTCCAGCAGCTCCCAAGGCTGGGAGCCATGGGCTGTCCCCTGGGCATCCTGCCCAGGCCAGACAGGAACGGTGGCTGGTGCTGTTGGCTCCTGGCGCTGGCACAGGCTTGGGGTGGGCTGGCATCCCATCCTGTTCCTGCCGGCAGCCCAGGCGGAGGTTGAGAAAGTGCCTGGCCAGCAGGGAGCCCTGAGTGGCATCTGTTGGGCCCCAGGGGTGGGAGAGCATCACCTCGGGGGGCTGCATCTCTTTGGAGATGGGGAAACAACACCCTGGGAAGCTGCATCACCCCGGGGATGGGGGAGCATCATGCTGGGAGTATTGCCCCAGGGGGCTGCATTGCCCTCGTGGTTTGCATCCCCACAGGAGTGGGGGAGCATCACTCCACGTATGGGGGAGCATTGCCTGCCCCAGGGGGCTGCATCACCCTAAGAATGAGGCTGCGTTGCCCCAGGGATGTGCATTGCCTTGGAGATGGGGGAGCATCACTCCAGGGGCACGCACTGCCCCAGGGATGGGGTAGCATCATCCCAGGGACCCTGTCCCCAGTCCATCCTGGTGGATGGCCCCAAGTGGGATTTCCTAGTGGAAAACGTCCTGGAAGTGCAGCCCCCTCCCAAACCGTGCTCTGCCCTGCCCCAGGACTGCTGCCCCTCCCCCCAGAGTGAACAGAGCTGGGGCTCTGAGTGGGAGGATGAGGCTTTATTAAATTAATGTCGAGGCAGCGGATACATCCGGCTTGGCTCAGCCCCCATGTGGGCAGGTTGGGACTGGGGACCCCAGTGTGACATCAGCCTGAGGTGCTGAGTCCTGGGGTGCAGCACGTGGGGGTTCCCAGCCTCCAGCTGGCCTTCCTGGGGCAGGTGGTGGAGGGCCTGAAGGGGGGGCAGATTGCAGGGAAGGGGGAAACACAGACTTTAAATTAAATACAGCCATAGTAACCCACCCAGAGGAGGCTCTAAATGAGGTGGGGGTCCCAAAGCAAGCATGCGAATTTGGTGGGGGTTGTGGGGTGGAACAGAGGTTGGTGGTTCTTCACTCTGAAAAGGGGTGCAAAAAAATCCACACAAACATGTTAAAAACCATAAGGAGATGGGGAAAGTGTTAGGAGGGCTGGCAGGAGAGGTCGAGGTGCTGGGTCTTGTCAGGGAAGGGTGCCCCCTCTGCTGTCACTCATCCCCCGAGGACCAGAGCTCCTGCTCGGCTCTCAGCCGACACGCTGGTGGCTGATCAGCCGTGAGGCACAGGACATCCTCCCCCAGAGCAGGGGACACCGGGCCGGGGTCAGCTCTGCTGGGTTTGCCCCACAGGGTGGCATCCCCCAGCTTGGCAGTGGTGGCATCTCCGGGAGCAGGGGACTGTGGTGGCATCACCACGGAGAGGTCTGTGGTCTCCGAGGGGAACTCCTGTGCTGGTGCCATGCTGGCAATACCATTGAGCACCTCCTCGGTGAATTCAGCCAGGTCTTCCAAACTGGCCTCCCGGTGCAACCCATTCGCAGCCTGGACCGGACCCTCCATCTCTGGTGCCACATCTCCCAGTGCTTCCTGCACCGTTGGCTCCTCCTCGCTGGATGAGGCAGGTGAGGAGTCTCCCCCAGCATCCTGGGAGAGCTCAGTCCTACTAGGACTCTGCTGACTGCCCTCGGCCGCCCTCACCAGCTCCTGGTTGAACTCCAGGGCCTGCTCGACTATTTCCAAAATATCTGAGTCTTTCATGACATCCACCGGCAGGTTTGCAGAGAGAACAGCTGTGTCAGGGATATCTTTAATCACCTCTGGCAAACCTCCCTGCTCCAGTGCAGAGCCTGGCTGAGGTGGGTCAGCATTGGGGGGCTGCTCGTCCCCTGCTGAGGGAGGGCTGTCACTGTCTGGTGCTTCCTCCTCAACGGGCGGCTGCTCATCCGTTGTCTGCTCCGCTTGGTCAGGCGCTGACTGGGCCTGGATCTCTGCTGGAACCTCAGCTATGTCATGGTGAGCCATGTCAAGCTCATCCTCGTCCACGTCTTCCTCCTCCTCCTGCCCCACCAGGCTGTAGGCTGGGAGTGTTGTGGCTTCGCTGACATCACTCTCCAGCTCGACTGTGCCACGGAGCTCCTCGTCCGATTCAGCAGCCAAAGCCTCAGAATACTCAGGTCCCTCCTGTGCTCCAGGGCCTCTGGCACCCTGGGCCAGCTCGTCAGTACCTCCTGTTAATGGTCCCATGGCCTCAGGGGAGCTGGGATCTGCTTTGGGCATAGCTGGGCCTTCCTCCAGCTCAGCAGTGTCATCTTCATCCTCATCCTTTGGCATCTCAGGTTCTTCCGTGGGCATCTCCATGTCTTCTGTTTCGCCAATAAAAGCCTCAAGGTGATCTTCACCTTCTGGCACCAGAGGTGCTTCTCTGGGAGCTTCCAGGTCATCTTGGTTGCCTTCAGTTGTTTCAACTTTAATTTCTTCAAAGTCCTCAGAGATCTCAGTTTCCTCTGAGCTGAACACCTCTTGGTTAGGAGCAGAGACCATGAAATATCCTTCCTCCTCCTCAGCACCCTCTGCTGCAGGTGCCACCTCTGCCCCTGCCTCCACCTCTTCTTCAGGGTTCTCTGGCATGGTGGGAGTTGGTGGCTTGTCCCTCCCTTCTGGCCATCCCTCACCCTCTGGAGCTATTTCAGTCACAGGCTCTGTCTCTGTGGTCTCCTCAGTCTCTGGAGGGTTTTGGCCGGGTGCATCCCCAGCCAGCATGTCCCCTTCATAGAGGTGCAAGGGTGTGCTGTCTGGCAGGGTGTCCTCCAGCTGCACCCTCCTGCCAGTCCTCAGTGTGGACTCCAGGTCTCCCGAGCTCCCGACATCCTCCTCTGCCCACTCACCACTCTCTGTGCCCTCATCAGGCACCTGCTGCAGTGCCACAAGGTCAGTGCTGCTTCTCTCTGGCTCTCCAAACTCTGAGATGAGCCCACTGGCAGCATCCTCACTCTGCACCTCCCATGACTCTTCTGAAGCCTCAGCCATCTCCTGGCTGTCCCCTTGCCCAGGGGCACATGGGGTGGCTGGGTCAGGCTGCCCCGCGGTGCCCTCCTGCTCCTCCCTTGCCAGGTCCAGTGCTGTCTCAGCCTCTGGCAGTGGCTGCTGCTGGCTCATCCTCTGGCTCTTGGCATCCTCTTCATCATCTTCCTGGGCTTCCTCCAGGTCTGCTGGCGATGTGCCATCTCTCTCCTCACTTTCCAGCCTTCCTGTGCCAGTCGGGGTGTCATCCGTCCAGGCTGGCTCTTCTGTCCCCAAAGCCCCCTCCATGTCTCCTGCTGCCACCTCCCAGTCCTCTGGACAGGGCTCTTGGCCATCATCCCCCCTGCCCCAGGGCTCGTTTCCCAGCTCCAGCTCCTCCTGTTCCACCCCCTCTTCCACAGAGCCATTTTCCTGCAGGTTCTTCGGCTCCTCTGGGGCTCTGCTCTCCCACCCTGGGCTGTCACCTCCCTCAGCCTCCCCTGCCTTGGGATCCTCTCCTGCTCTGGGAATCTCTCCTGCCTCAGAGTCCTCTCCTGCTTCGGGGTTCTCCTCTGCTTTGGGGTCTTCTCCTGCCTCAGGATCCTCTCCTACTTTGGGGTCCTCTCCTGCCTCAGAGTCCTCTCCTGCTCTGGGAATCTCTCCTGCCTCAGGGTCCTCTCCTGCCTCAGGGTCCTCTCCTGTTTTGGAGTCCTCCCCTGCTTTGGGGTCCTCCTCTCCCAGCATCTCCCTGCTGGTCTCTCCCTTTTCTCCCTCACCATCTTTCACTCTGCCTGTGTCCTCCCCTTCCACAGCATCTTCTTCAGCTCCTGACGAAACCTCCTCTGCTGGGATGGCTTCATGGACATTCAAGGGCTCCTGCTCTGGCTGCAGCTCCTGTCCCCTTTCCTCCTCTGCAGCCTCTGTCTCACACATAGGCATTTTCTGATGCTCAGACTTTTCTTGCTCTGCATCAACAAAGTCCTCTTCCAGCTGACTTTTTGTGGGCAAAACCAGCTGGCTTTCCATGAGGACAGCATGAGCAGCTTCCACTTCCCTGTATGGGGACTCCTCTTCTGGCACATCCACTCCTTCTACCTGGAAATCTCTGTCCTCCTCGCAGGGACTGTGGGGTCCACTCTCCTCCTCATCTTCTGAGGGTTGTGATGGCTCCATGCCTGGGGACTCTGCCCTGTCCTCCTCTCGCTCTGGCTTTTCCCAGCTGGTCACTGTCTGTTCAGGGCCACTCATGTCCTCTTCCTGAGCCTCTGCTCCTGGATGCCTTGGGCTCAGCACACCAGGCACCTCCTCCTCCTCCCACTCTCCCATCTCTTCCTGGCTCACTGCATCACTCAGAGAATTATCTGTGGTCAGCGCATCCCTCGGGATGCTGCTCTCCACACCCAGCCCCTGGAGCAAGGCTTCCCCAGCCCTCTCCTCCACTTCGGGGCCATCGCCATCCCTGGAGCCCTCAGAGGGGTCTTGCCCTTTCCTGGTCTCCTCTGCCACAGCCCCTCCACAGGCCTCTGCAGGGACAGTGGGGCTGGGGGCACAGGCATCCCGGGGGGCCCAGGAGGTGCTGAGTGTGGGCTCTTCTTCAGTCTCAGCGTCATCTCCCATTTCCTTGAGTGCATCCTCCAGGGCCTCGCTGACCAGCTGGGCTGGGTACTGCAGGCTGCGGGTGGGCACCATTCCCAGGGTCTTCACACTGTCCTCGGGGGTCTCTGCTGTGGCTCTGGGCAGGGGATGCTCCATCCCTTGGCTCATCACTCCCGCGGCTCCTCCCGGCCAGGCAGGACCCTCTCCCCCTGGGCTCCCTGCCTCTGGTGGTGAGGGGCTGGGGGGCTCCGGGGAGAGAGGAGAGGCAGCTTTGCCGGGCTGTGAGGGGCTTGGTGTGGGACAGCCGGGGGCACCTGAACCCCCAGCCCTGTCAGCAGCCAGTGGTGCCGTGCCATGAAGGACTGAGCTGATTTTCTGGAGCTCCCTGGCACCGGGGCTCTGGCTTTTGGGTGTCAGGACGTCGCTTTGGTGTTTTGGTGGCTGCCCCCTCCCCTCTGCCATAGGGAAGACAGAGGGGCTGGCACAGTAGTCCCGGGGCAGCAGCCGCCTGGTCTCAGGGCTTGCTGGTACCAGTTTGCTGCTGCCGCTCACCTCCAGTTTGAGATCTGTAAAGAGTGAGTTGGAGCAGTGAGCGGGTGGAGAAGCTGCTCCCTGGCTTCCTCAGCCCTCCCCTGGCCGACTCGCAGCCTCTCGCTGCCCCCCTCTCCTATTTTTAAACAGCTGCTTCATGGAAAGTGGGAAATTCCTCCCTCTTGAGCGCAGCGGATGCTGATGTTCCCAGGGGATTTGGCATCAGGCCGGGACAATGCTCTGTCCGGCTGCAGCCGCAGTCGGGTCCTGCTGCTGGGGAAAGTGGGCAGGTGACAAGCTTTCCTTGTTTTTTTTTTTTTTTTTNGCTCAACTTGTTACCGCTGCCCGTTCTCCTGCTGGGCAGATCCGCTCCCGCACTCCCGGCGCAGGGCAGGCATTAAAAAAAGAAGCAGATAAGCCTTATCTGGGCTGAGAGCTCCGTGCCAACAGCCCCCGGGCGCTGTTCACACCTTCCTATCGCAGCCAGGAAAATGTGTCTCTATCGAGCCTCAGCCCCCGAATCCGCCCCGGGTTACACAGTGGCAGTGCCGGGGCTGGTGCTGGGGGTCCCTTACCTCGCACGCTGTTAGACAGTCTGAATTCTCCGGCTGGCATTTGCAGGCGGGTGCTCTCTGCTTCCAACAGCGTCCTGAGAGGGGAGGAGAGCAGCGGGGTGGGTGCTACAGCGTGGGTGGGTGCTACCTGTGCACCCCAGCTCTACCTGTTGGTCTAGAGCAGCTGCAGGGCAGGTAAACTGAGGCACGGAAAGGCTACGGATGGTTGTGCTACCCTGTCACGGCTCGGTGAGGGTACGGGGAGGGGACCGGAGAAGCCCCCCCTGGTTCCTGTCTCCCCTCCCATCCCCCCGTGCCCGGGATTAGTGTACGCGCAGGGTGACATCATGCTCTGCCGTGGAGGCCCCTCGCCTGGGCTGGGACAGCCCCTATTCTCATGCTAATTGTCCCCCCAGTCCCTGGCAGGCGGCCTTTGTGTGGGGCCATCTGGAAGGGCTACAGAAGGGGCACAGGGCTGCCCTTACCGAGACCTCCCTTGTGCCCGAGACCCCGCTGGTGCCAAGACCCTCCGAGGTTCGGCCCCAGCTGCCTGTGCACGGTGTGTCGGGGAAGCTCCCCAGCCGCATTCCCGTCGGGAGCCTCACCTGTAGGTCGCCACTTCCAGGCTGAGGGACATCTTGAGGTGCATGAGCTGCTGCCTGTCCTCCAGCACCCGGGCGATCTGCACCCGCAGGCTCTGCTGCTCCTGCTCCAGGGCCTCCATCGCCAGCTGTGGGCATCACAGGAGGGTCAGGGGGGCCCCAGCCCTGCCCGAGCCCTGCTGGTCCCTGCAGACCTGGGACCTTGCAGGTGGCTCATTCCCTCAGGATGCTGCAGGGAGAGGAGTCCTGGGCAGTCGATTTTAGCACGGGGTGGGGCTGAGGATGGAGCAAGGAGCAGAGCGGGGCTGAAAGACTATGGGGAAATGTTTGCTACAGGAGGAAGGAAAGGCCATGGGGGGATTTGGGACTGTGGGGTGCCAGCATGGGAAAGAAACAACTTTTGGGCAAGCAGCCGAGGCCGCAGCACCCTCTGTCCCACACAACACCCATGGCTGGTTCCAGAACCTGGAACAAAGAGGGACACTTCCCTGGGCAGCTTTCATGCTGTTCCCGGTATTTCTAGCCCCCCCTGCCTCCAACCTCTCTCTGCTGAATCACTTTAGCAGCTGTTGAGTTGCAGCTGCAGTAAAGTCAGTCAGAGTTTATTCTGCCCACAATACCCCTCCGCTGCCTGCACCCTGCTGCCTGCACCCCATTCCAGGGGGCCATGGGCAGGGACTGCCTTTCCCCTGGGATCCTGATCCTGGAGCCCAGAAGGACATGGAACAGCATCCCGAGTGCATGTTGGGACAGGACCTGGTCTCTGGGTGCTGCTCCCCTACAGTGGGGTGGCCATGGGTTCCTGTTGTGATGGGGACAAGGATGTCCCCAAGATGCTCAGCTCTATCTCCCACCCTCCCCAGCTTCATCTCCATCTGCAGCTCATCCAGTACCACTGTCCATCCCCGTCCCCTCTGGCTTGCCTTCTCCCATCCGTCTCCCCCATTCCTTTGTTGCAGGGGGGTGTGCCCTTAGCGCCCTCCCAGGCACACACAGCCCCCCATTGTCTCCCTCCCTGGGGGCCCGATGCCTCCCCACCGCCTTTGCTCGCCTGGAACTTCTCTGCCTCCCCACGCTGCTCCTGCCACTGCTGGGCCAGGCTCTCCTCCAGCATCTCCTTCCGTGCTTTGAGCCCTGCCAGGTCCTTCTCCAGGTGCTGCAGCTGCAGCTGGCTCTGGTGGTTGTCCTCCACTGCTTTCCACAGGTTCTCTTTGGCCTGGCAGAGGGAACCCTCCAGCTGGGACACCTCTGTCTTGTAGGTCTCCACCGCCCCTTTCCAGATCTCTGAGAGCCTCTTGGAGTAGTCCTCCACCTCCACTGGCTGGAAAGCCACCGGTGCACAGCGGAAGCTCTCCAGGCTCTGGGAGTAGCTCGCGATCTCCTGGTCCAGCCCTGCTTTTTCCTCCTCGTGCACCTCCAGCAAGGCTTCCACCTCCTTCTCCAGCTGCACGGCTCTCTCCTTAAGCCAAATCTGTGCTCTCCTCTCCTCCTCCAGCTCCTTCCTGCTCAAGGACAGCTGTTTCTTGGCTTCTTCTCGGGCTGCCTGCTCCTTCTGGCACCTGTTTTTCACCTGCTGGACCTCCTCGTAGAGGTTGTCCCTGGCCAGCTCGGCTGTGCACTTCTCCCTGAAGGCGTGATCCAGCGCATCCCGCAGGACTCGCAGCTCCTCCTCATACTTCACCCGCCACGAGTTCCCAGTCGGACTGCTCTTGGCGCTCTGGATTTCAGCTCGCAGCATCTCGTTCTCCTCCTCAAGGAACTTCACGCGGGCCAGATATGCCTCCAGCCGCTTGTTGAGGTCCCACATCTGCAATGATTCCTCTCCCAGGGCTCTCGCCGCTGCGAAACTTTCCGTGCTCAGCATCGCTGCTGTCGGAGGGTGCCGGGGCTCTGAAGCCGGCACTGCGAGAGGAAGACGCCGGGGAGGAGGATGCCGGGGAGGATGCCGAGGCTCTGGAGGAGAGGGAGGGCAGGGAGGGAAGTGAGTGGCTGAGAGCAGAGGGAAGCGCAGCTATTCATACTCTGTGAGGACGAGTGGGAGGCCCCCGAGACCCGGGCGAGCAGCCAGGTTTAACTCTTGCACAGCCAGGCTGTCTGCAGTCCACGTGGGCTCGAGGCTGAGCTCTGCTCCAGCACCGTGGTCTCCCGGCCCTGGGGAAGGGCAAGGTGTTCCTTTACACTTTGGGATAGTGGCTTGAGGGGTTGGATCCTCCCCCGGCGTGGCTCGGCTGGGAATGCCCTCCCCAAAGCCTGGGTGCGATGCCAGGGAGCTGGAGGGCTGCCGTGGGGCTCGGCGTGGAGCTTGGGAGATGTCCAAGGGCAGTTGGCAGATGCCCATCCTGGAGGGCTTGGCAGCAGCATCCCTCCCTCCACAGGGTCTGGCCGGCCCCGTGCTCTGAACCCCGGGTGCAAGGGAGCCCAGGAGGAGTACAGCGAGGGTCTCACAATCCTGGGGAGGTGATGGCTACACCGAGGACACTGGTGCCACTCGGTACTCGGGACTGTTTGGGGCTCAGCACAAACCACGGCAGATCCAGTGTCCTGGATCCATCAGAGAGGAGAGAGGGACAACAGCCTCGGGGGGCTGTGGTGGGCACAGGGCGTCATCCTGGCCAAACCCCTCCCTTGGGGTGCTCCATCCAGCTGTGCGCAGCTGCAACCCTCCTTCCTTCCAGATGTTCGTGGTGGGATGTGCCGAGCGCAGCCGGGAGCCCAGCGGGAGCTGCTTTGCCGGCAGCCCCCGAAACTTGGCAAGCGCCCGATCAGCGTTTGATTTCCTTCACAGCTTCCATTCGCACGGTCAAGCCGTCACGGTCGGGATATGAATCACTTCACGGGGAGCATTTGGGGATTAGGAGTTTTGATTTTTTTTCTTTTTATTTTCCCCAGCTGATTTATCTGGGGGAAGAGCAGCATACTACTAAGGGGCAAAGAGTTAAAAATTCAAACTCGGAAGGCTTCTGTGAACAAAAGAGGCAGGAAAACATCATTTGGGGAGAGACCTGTTGCCAGCTTTCTCCCGGTTCTTCCTCTCCCGAGAGACAGTGTTTTTTCCCACGGGAGGGTCCATGCTCTGTCCTCACCATGGCAAGCAGAACAAGAATGTCCCCTCCCGAGCTGTCCCGCTGGGGAGGCTCCAGGCGAGCGCTTCTGGAGAGAAAAGCAACAGTCCCCTCTGCTGGCAAAGGACGCCCAGAGCCACCCAGAGCCGCCTTAGAGCTCCTTCCAGCCTCGCACCATCCGGAGCTGCTGGGGGGCCCCGACGCCGCCCGCATCTGGGAGCAGCAGTAACGGGGGTCCCAGCACCCTCCCCGAGGGGGAGGGTTTTTCCCTGGTGCCTGGATGTTGGGGAAGGGGGAATGACCCGGCTCGGGGGTCCCCAAAGGCATTGCTTTTCTGGCTCATCTCCGGCCAGACATCCTGTCTGGCTCTCTGGCCCCGGCTCTGGTTTGCCTCTTACAACCAGGACTGAAATGCCATTAAGGAGCACAGGGAGAGCCGGGGTCGGATAATTCATCTGGGATCCCTGGAGCCCCGGGCAGTGGGGGGATGGAGCCTTGCTATGTGTCTTCATCCTCCTCCTCCTCTTTGTTTCCATAGCACATCTGCTCCAGACCTGGCCATCCCCACCGCTTGTCTGATCCCACTTTTATCTTTCTGTGATGTCCAGAAGACCGTGGGGTGCCCAGGTGCTCCTGGGGTGTCTGGGTGCCCCTAATATTGGTGTGTGCCACGAGGCAGCCCCCAGTGCATGTGGCTACACTGGGATGTGCCCTGGGAGGGAGCATTTCCTTCCTCCCTGACCTCGCTTCTGTCCTTCTCCTCACGCCTTTGCTTTGGGGCTCCCCATCGTGCTCAGGCCCCCCTCCCTCAGCCAGCCCTGGGGTTCGGTGGGACAGACCAAATCCTGCAGCTCAGGGAGGACTCCCTGAGGTTCCCAGGGGTGTTGAGGAGTTCCAGCATCTCCCTGCCTGGGGGAGAGCTGGGAGGCACCATGAGGTGCATCCCTTCCTTCTGCTGGGTGCTCAAGTTTGGGAGTGACTTGGGATGGGGTCATCTGTGTCCCTGGGGGATGCTCAGAGTCAGGATCCTCTCAGGAGGGAGATGGCCATATCTCTGGGGAATGCTTGGGGTCAGAATCCCCTGTTGTGGGGACATCTGTGTCCCTAGGGAATACTCAGGATCAGGACCTCCTAGAATGGGGGTGTCTGTGGGGGGTGCTTGGGATCAGGTTCTCCTGGATGTCTGTGTCCCCTGTCCCCGTGGGGTTCTTGGGTGTGGCCCTTCAGCAGCAGCAGAGGTTTGTGGGGGTGGTGGGTTTGAGGGTGCCCCAGCCCTGCTGCCCCAGAGTGGGGGCTGGCGGGTGCTGTCGAGCTTGGCACGGGGTGTGTGGCAGTGGCTGCTACGTGACTTCAAGCAGGGCTGGAGGAGGAGGAGAAAGCACAGCTGGGCACTGGGGCCCTTCCAGCCTGGGCACAGCTGGGACTGGGGGGCTGTGGTTGTGGGGCTCTGGACCTCTTTCCATGCCCTTGGCTGCTGGAGTTGGGCCTGGGGCCATAGGAAGGGCTGGAAGACCCCCTGCATCTCTGGAGCTGCAGGCAGGAATGGGGATTCTCTGGTCTCTAACAAGGGTCGTGCCCTGCTGCTGTCTTGCTCCTCTGCCTTCTCCCATCCCTCTTCCTGGAGCTGAATGTCCTAAGGGCTTTGCCCCATCGATTCCAATGGCCAGGAGGGACCGGGAGTTGCCCTGGGAAGGAGCTGGCCGAACAGCAGCCCTGGAAGATTTGCTCTGAGCCAGCAAGGAAACCCCAGCCATGCCGTCAACATTTGTTCCCAATTAGGATGGGGGACGCTCCTTGCTGAGCAGGCACTCCGCTGTTCCCCCGGCCTCGAGCCCTTTCCCACAAAAGCTCCTGGTGCAGGATGTGACCTCATAGGTCGGGTTTTGGGCAGCAGAGGCTGGGGCAGCCTGTGGGTTTCACCCCTACCCGTCCCGGTGCCCATGGCAGCCCTGGTCCACGACGCAGCTGCCTGGAGGGCAGAGCACTGCGATGTCCCCAGAGGAGGAGCATCACCCGCCGGACACGCATCCCCCACCGAACTGCTCCGTTAAATGCCGCCTGCAATTATTTCCCAGGGCGACGAATGATTAATTCTGCTCAGGAGCTGCGGCTTTCTGCAAACTCACCCGAGCAATTCCCTGGCAGGCTCCACGCCAGTCCTCCCCCCCCGGGCGGGGGGTGCTCCCTGCCAGGGAAAGTTTGAGCGAGATCTGGTTAAAAAAAGCACCAATGCCAGAGCTGCCCTTCTGCCAAGGGGCTTGGGTCTGCAGATGAGGGGTCCCAGTTGTCCCCAGGACGCTACAGGGTGCCCAGGTCCCCACACATCCCTTCAGGAACAAGCATTGAAGCTTAAAGATGCATAAATTATCCTGGCCCTGACAGGGATGCAGGTGGGTAAACTGAGGCACGGCATGTCTCTCTGTTGGACCAAGCTTGGCTGTGAGTGCCGGTCCAGGAGGTCGGGTCTGGCTGCTCCCAGCACAGTTTTGGGGCTGCGAAGGTTCCCTCCAGCCCCCGAATGCTGCCTCCACCCACTGTGGTCTCGCAGCAAAGGGGCTTTTGCATGACAAAGCCTCCGCTGGGTACTGGGACCCCCGTCCGTGGTCCCCTCTCCGTCCAGCTGAAGCTGCCAAATATTAGGAATAACCGTCCTAAGGGCGGGGTCTGTGGTAGGGGGACCCCCCACCTTCTGCAGAGTCAGGGGGAGCCAGTGCCGGCTGCTCCCCCACTTCTGCTGCATTGGGTTAACACCATGCCCGGGCTGAGCATCCTCCTCTCGTGCAGGGTTTGCCAGCTGCCAGGAGGGAGGGACGGGGAGGGACGAGGTGCCTGCCAACACGGTAATATCTTTTTTTTTTCTCCTTCTTAATTAGGGGAAGGAATAAATATAAAAGGAGGAGGGAAAGGGGAAGGAAAAAAAAAAAAAGGAGTGGAGGACACGGAGACACACAGAAGCCTCTTTTCTCGGTGCCTGCACTTATGCCTGGTGCAGCTCTTTCCCAGCCGTCCTGCCAACCTGCTGCCGCCCGCTGCCCGCGCTGCCCCGGAGGAGCCGCAGCTCAGCCCCACAGCGGGACCCCGGGCCAGGGGATCCCCCGCCGGCGCTGCCGATCCCCCCGCTGCACGGAGGGGCCCCCGCCACGGGGCTGCCGCCACGCACAGAGCAAGGTGGGATGCGGGGAGCGCGTGGGGCTGGCGATGCTCCCGGTGTTGCAGGAGCGGCGGTGCCCCGGGCGCTGCGGTGTCCCCGGGCGCTGCCGTACTGCGCTTTTCATCTCAGTATCGCGTTTCATCTCCGCACGGGCGGAAAGTGAGACGAGAGCTGAGCCGGCGTGGGGATGCCGAGAGCTTTCCCCGTGCTTTCCCCCGCGGGATGCAGTCGCGGGGGGCACAGGGCATCCTCCTGCCCTGCAGCAGGGGGATGCCTGGAGCTGCGGGTCCCCACGGTGCCGCTTCGGGGAGGTTTGTCCTTGTCACCGACGACCCCGAGCACAGCATCGCGCTGCAAGTTTTTTTTCTAAGGGACCAGCTTGTAGCGGCTCCGCAGCGCCGGAGACAGAGAGGGGTTTGGGGGGGCTCCGGCGAAGTTGGAAGGAGAAAGGACTTTGGTACTGCCCGGCTGCTGCAGCCTGGAGCACAGCCCGTCCCGCAGCGGGGCGCAAAGGTTTTGGGGATAAGTGGGATTTTCCGGACTGCTTAAGCAACTGCTCTCACGGGACCCTCGTTTTGGGAGAGGGGCCAGGGATTCAGAATGGGTCTGGGGTGTCCCGTCACGGGGCAGCCATTCCCGTCTGTCTGTAGAGTCTCTGGTCGGGTCCTTTTCCCAAGGAGGCTGCAGTCAGGGTGGCTTNTCCCAGGGGGCTGGGGCCGAGCTAAGGTTTATGGTGGCTGTAGGTCGTCCTGTCCTCCCCGAGCTCTCTCGGCTCCATTCTCTGCCTCTCTCGGTGTCCCAGTGAGGGGGACAGGAGGGACCGGGGGAAAATTTTTCAGGATTTTCATGGCCCTTCCCAACCGATCAGCCCCAGTATGAATCCCAGGTCCCCCTGTGGGGTGCCCCAGGTGGGGGCCCTTTGCCGCAATCCCCTTCCCCTCCCGCAGCTAGAGCATTTCGTCCCCGGGACGAAGGGGCTGCCCTTGAGCATCCCTGCCAGGGACCGCTGCTCCCGTCACGCCGACTTCTCCCGTCTTAGCCCAACCCAGAACCTGTTGCTCTTCCTTTTGGCTGCCGGGGGGTGGGAGAAACTCCCTCTGCAACAGCACGGAGCCTTTTCCAGCTTCTGGGCACAGGGACAGGGTGACCATCATAACTTAGGACTGCTTTTCAGGGAATGTATTTAGACCGACGAAAACTGGGCGATCGGGTGAACTTGTGCTGGGAGCGGGGTGATGCATGTTTGTTGGTGAGCGGCAGCGGGGCTGGGTCCCATCTGAGCAGCAGCACTGAAGTCCGGGACCTCTACCTACCACTCCACACTTCTGTCCCACCTCGTGCCTCAGTTTCCCCACCAGATCCCCACAGCCAGGGGAGGCGGGGATGGGTGTGACACATTTAACCCAGGGGTACACACTCTCACGTGTCTCTGGGGGTTCCTGTGGGATCTGGTCCCATCCCCAGCACTCCTTGCGGGACCGTATCTCTCCAGGGACCCTCTCTGGGGCCTCCCGGACCCACTGTTGGGGGATGGGGCCACTTCCCACAGCCCAGCCTTGCAACAAGGAGACCCTTTCTCCCTGCTGGGATGGGGGGGCGTGGGCTTCTGGCAGCTGGAGCGACCCCTACCCGCCCCGTTCTCCCCACCTGCTTCCGGCCCTTTAAGCTCTGCCAGCAGCTTTTGCCAAGAGTCTGCCGGGTGCTTCTCACTTCATACCCTGAGCTGGCATGTCCCTGGCACTGCCACGCTCCGGGGACCCCTCCGATGGCCGCACCCCACCCACCCCTGGGGGTGGGGACGAATCCTGAACTCAGTGCCAGTTCGCAGCCCCGCGGGGGACGGACGCGGCGCATCCACATGCGAACCGTGGCTGCGGGTCCGCCCGGCAGCCGGGGCGGCAGCGGGGTGTCCGGAGCCCTTTGCTGGTAGTGATGGGGCTGGAGCGAGGCCAGACTGTGCCGGCGGCTGCTGACTCATTCTGCAGCTGAGCATCCCTGGAAAGCCACCGCTCTGCTCCCCCTCCTCCGGCTCGCTGCGGGCTGGCAGGGCACCTTGGGAGTCGGGATGAGTAACCGTCACGTGAAGGGGACAAGGGGCTGCGGAGCAGAAAGCCCCTCTTTAGAGATGAGAAGGGCCCCCCCCAACCTCGGCCGTCCCCTCGCAGCATTTCCTGCCCTGCGCCAAGGACCAAGTGCTTTAGACGCAAATCCTGCTGGCCCCACGTTCAAGGAGCAGCCTCTGAAAGGAGGGCCGAGCTCAGGGGAGAAAGAAAGATCACTCCTGTCCCAAAATAGACTTCAGCTCCATTTTCCACCTGGTTTCCCACGGAAATGGAGGTTAGCCAGCCCTGCCACGTGCGTGCATGCCTGTGTCTCCATCCATCTCTGGCATCTCCTGAGCTCTGAGGTCTCGGAGACAATTGAGCCTCACAAGCCACTGCCATTTTCTCTCTTCAACCTTTTTGGCTGCCCTTCCCTAGCCCTGCTCTGAGCTTTTCCCTCATGACGTGTGGGTCAAAAGATTTTCCACTTGTGGAAAACAGGGAAAAATACCAAACCAAAAATCCATCCTCAAACCCCAGGTTTGATATCTGAGTCTCTTGCCACCATGCAGCTCCAGGACCTCAGGACATCACCCACAGGCAGGGTGAAACGATATTTGACTTACTCCACATCCCATTCCCAGTGCCAGCGTGCTGGTCCAGCCAGGGATAGGCACAGGCAGGGAGCAGACACCCATTCACCCCAGCTTGCCCCATTCCTGCAGGGTTTTATTGTTTGGATTTGCTCCCTGGGGTTTCGTGGCTGCTGCCCGCGCCACTGTGGCGCCTTGGGGATGGGAAGAAAAGGTGCCCACGACAAAAGCCTTCCTCGCTTGGCCGCCCGGGGGGTGGCAGCCAACCCCCGCACTGGAGCCCGGCCACGGCTGCTGCGCAGGAGGGTTTTGTCCCTCACTCCAGAGCTGTGGGGCTGCATTCAAATTATCCATCCAGAGCAGAGAAAGCCCCTGGCTTGGCCCTGGCACCACTGGCCAGGTCCCCGGCAATCAAGCTTCAGCTGCCCCTGCTGAGTTCCTGCTGGGAAGGGAAGGTTTGTGGTCTGCATGATGTCTGTGATGGTCAACGTTCATGGTGCGTGCTACTAGATGTTGTGTGTCCATGGTGTATGGTTCCAGGGGCTGTGCATCCATGGTGTGTGGTTCTGGGGGTTGTATGTCCGTGGTGGGTGATGCCAGGGGCTGTACATCCATGGTGCTTATTGCTAGGAGCTGTGCATGCATGATGCATAGTTCCAGTGATTGTATGTCCACGGTGTGTGGTGCCAGGGGCTGTATGTTCTTGGTGTGTGGTTTCTGGGGCTGTATGTTCATGGTGTGTGGTGCCAGAGGTGTGTGTCCATGATGTGTGGTGCCAGGAGCTGTAAGTCCAAGGGGCTAGGTGCAGCTAGCAGCTGTGCATGCAGGATGCTTGGTGCTGGGGGCCGTGCACCTATGGTGCATGGTGCCAGGGCTTGTGCGTCCTTGACTGTGTAGTGCCAGGGGCTGTATATCCATGGTGTGTGGTGCCAGGGGTTGTACATCCATGGTTGTGTGGTGCCACAGGCTGTACACCCATGGTGCATGGTGCCAGGGGCTGTACCTCATTGTGTGTGGTGCCAGGGGATGTACATTCATTGCTAAGAGGCTCCAGGGTCTGTATGTCCATGGCTGTATGGTGCCAGGAGCTGTGCACGTATGGTGCACGGTTCCAGGGGCTGTACATCCATGGCGAGTCATGCCAGGGGCTGTATGCCCATGGTTGTGTGGTGCCAGGGGTGTGCATCCAAGGTATGAGATGCCAGGGGCTTTAAGTCCATGGAGCTTGGTGTTAGGAGCAGTGCATGCATTGTCCTCGGTGCCAGGGGCTGTGTACCTATGGTGCATGGTGTCAGGGATTGTATGTCCATGGTTGTGTGGTACCAGTGGCTGTATGTCCATGGTGGATGGTGCCAGGGGCTGGACATTCTTGGCTGCACGTTGTTCGGTTGTGTATGTGCAGTGCTCGGTGCTGGGGGCTGTGTTCACACCCTCTCTCTGGAGCAGGCACACTCCAGGAGCACAGTTTGCAGAGGGATGCAGGTGACCAGGACAGCATCCCATCAGGCTGGCCCTGGCAGCCAGTGATCTGCCATGGAGCTGTCTAAGCCACAACTGTGGCTGCCGAAATCAATGCAGCACAAAGAGCTCTTAAATTACAAAGCTGCTCTGAGTCTCAGGGTGCTCTGTTCCCAGGGAATTATATGATGCAAGCCTGGCATAGGGGACTGAGGAGCCCCCAGCCCCCTGAGGAGCCTCTGCAGAGGGCTGAGAGGGTACTGGGGCTGTGCATCATGCAGGGGCATCTCCCCACATCCCCAGCATCAGCCTCCTCCCCGGAGGGCTGCAAGAGGCTGTGGGCTGCCAGACCCCCCTCATGACATGCCTGGCACCCCCTGAACTGCTCGCCGGGGAGGGTTAGAATCTGGTGATGGCGGTGCTGGCCACTGGGCTGTGCTTTCAGTGCTGGTCCCCAGCCCTCCGGTCAGAGCCCTTTGTGCCAGGCAGCCTGAGAGAGGCCTGGGACATAATGGCTGCTTTGGTCAGCCCTGGTTTTCCCAGGCTGCGCGCGGGGAAGGTCCGGCGTGAGCTGAATGGCAAAGAAGCCATCCTGCTCCTTCCCTCCCCCTCTGCCCCGCGCTTTGTGTGCCCTGGATTGTCTCCCCCCGCCCTGGCAGCTCGCTGACCNTGCACGTGTACACGCCACAACACGTGTGGGGCAACACAACCACATGTGTGTACCCTGCTTGCTCACTCCCCTCCCTCATCGCCTCTTTCCTGCTGAACACCTACTGTTAAAACACTTCCTGAGGTTTCTCACGGCGGAACCGCGGGCACTTGGCCCTGGCATCTCCTCCCTGCCCGCTGTGGCCAGCACTTGGGCTCAGACCTTCCGTGTTGCTGGTGCCAGGCTGGACTCTGCTGTCCCCAGGGGACCCGGCTCCCACGGAAGGCTGGTGGGGCTGGATGGCACCCAGTGGCTCCCAGCCAATGGTCCTGGTACCTCATGTTGTCTCCTTCCTCCTGTTAACCAGGGCACATTTCCTTCTCTTCCTTCTCCTCTCCACTGTCTGAGTCCACATACCCGGCAGCTGTGCCAGTGCTGGCCTCTCCCTCTGTTCCCCAGCACTACAAAGATGGGCTGGTGTCTCTTCCCAACCTCTCCTGCTCACCCAGGGATGGGATATTTTTGATGCTTTTTTGTATTCTAAGCACAGCTGGTGGTTTTTGCTCCCCACTTGCAGGGCAGAGCATGGCCCCAGCCCTCCCGCTGCTGCTGCTCTGGGTGTTTGCCCCCACAGTGGTCCCGGAGGTGTTTGGCCCTGGAGATGGCACAGGTAACTTGGCATCATCTGCCGCATGTGCGTCACTCCCTGCCCTGTTGGTGCCCTGTAGTGGGGACCTGATCCTGCTCACAGCTCCTCTCTTCTCCCTCTCAGAGGATCTCAAGGCTCTGCAGGTCTCCATCCCACGCCACCCAGCCCTTGATGCTGTGCTGGCAGGCGACATCACCATCCCCTGCCTCATCACCTACCTTGGCCCCCAGCCCACTGCAGGCACGGATGGCCGCCGGGCTGTCCTGGGAACCCCCCGGGTCAAGTGGACCTTCATCTCTGAGGGCAGGGAGGTGGAGATCTTGGTAGCTCGGGGGGACAGGGTAAAGGTGAGCGAGGACTATCGCCTGCGTGCCTCCTTGCCCATCTTCCACCAGCGCTACACCAATGCCTCGCTCCTGCTCACGGAGCTGCGGCCCAACGACTCGGGGATCTACCGCTGCGATGTGCAGCACGGCATCGAGGACGGCCATGACATCCTCCATGTCAAAGTCAAAGGTACTTCAAGGTGGGGAGCAGTGGGGTTTGGGGCAGGTTGGGTCCCTCTCCTGGCTCAGCAAATGCCTCCGTGGGTGCATCTGCATCCGTGCAGGTGGGGGCTGCTGTGAAGTCCCTTGCCCATGCCTGTGTCCTCCCCCAGGGGTGGTGTTTCACTACCGGGAGGGCTCCATGCGCTACGCCTACACCTTTGCCGAGGCACAGGAAGCTTGTGCCCGGATCGGTGCCAGCATTGCCACCCCCGAGCAGCTGTACGCTGCCTACCTGGGTGGCTACGAGCAGTGTGATGCTGGCTGGATCGCTGACCAGACTGTCAGGTGGGCACCACAGCTGCCTGGGCATTGTGCCCCTTGTGTCGCCCCATCACCCCTCTGTGAGTTGCCAATCTTACCCTGTGCTTTCCCTGCTCCAGGTACCCCATCCAGACACCCCGCGAGGCCTGTTATGGAGACATGAATGGCTTTCCTGGGGTCAGGAACTACGGGGTGGTGGACCCGGAGGACATGTACGACGTTTACTGCTATGCTGAGGACCTTCCAGGTGCCTGTTGTGCTGCCAGTCCTCTCTTGCTCTCCCCTGATTTTGCTCCCACACTAACTTGCCCTCATAACCAATTGTAAACCCAAGGAAAAAGCTGCCCTGAACTGCAGGCTCTGGCTCCAGGGTGTGGGAACTTGCTGTGCTGCTTCCTAAAGCATTCTCATTCAGTTTGGCAGGATAGGGAGATCTCTCCCTCACAGCAGGCAGTGCCCATGCTGGAGTGTGCCCATGGTAATCTGTCTTGGTTTGGCAGCAGACAGTGGGTAATGCTGTGAGGTGGTTTGGGGTTTAGTTGTGTTTGTACCATGCTTTGCATGTGCTGCAGGGCTTCAGATCCCACCTGGCTGTGTGTGTATGGCGGTGGCTGGTCTCTCCTTTGGGCCCTGATGGGGCTCCCCACTGGTGGCAATGGCTGCTGTGGGGTCAGTTAGGGTGATGCCAGGCAGGCGGCAGGGACAAGAGACAGGTTGCTTGTGTGCAGGGCACGATGTGCTGGGACAGGGAGATCAGGGCAGTCGTGGAGGCTGGCATGTGACGTTCCTTAAGGCAGCAGTGCCCAGGCATTTCAGTGTGAAGCCCCACCACAGCATCCACTGGGCTTGCCAGTTCCCGTAGAAACGTCCTGCACGTGGATTGTGCTGCGCAGGGTGCGGACCTGCTCCTCTGTGGTCCCATTCACGGTTCATCGATGCTTCAGGGTCCCAGCTCTGCTTGCAAAGACAGGAATCCCATGTGGCACGAGAGCTCTGGCCGTTCCTGCCCTGTGGTTGCCGTGTGTGTGTGCAGGGAAACAGGAGACAGGGAGCAGGCAGGGAGGAGGACAGGGAAGCAGGTGGGGATGCAGGCAGGGATGCAGGCAAGGAGGAAGGCAGGGATATAGGAAGGCTCCTCCAGCCCCTGGTGTGCCTCCACACGTTGGAGTGCCCATCTCCACGCCAGCTCCTGGGGTTTTGCGGAGAGCGGAGGAGGTGAGGGGGCTCCCGCAGCCCACGCCCTCCTCCCCAGCTCTGACGCCCGTCTCCTTCCTCTCTTCGCAGGGGAGATCTTTTTGGAGACGGCCCCAGCCAGGTTCACGCTAGAGGAGGCAGCGGAGCGCTGCCGGGCGCTGGGCGCGGAGCTGGCGAGCCCGGGGCAGCTCTACGCAGCCTGGAATGCCGGGCTGGACGCCTGCAGCCCCGGCTGGCTGGCCGACGGCAGCGTCCGCTACCCCATCGTCACCCCCCGGGAGCGCTGCGGCGGAGCCCTGCCCGGCGTCAAAACCATCTTCCTCTTCCGCAACCAGACGGGATTCCCCGATGCCCAGAGCAGATACGATGCGTACTGCTTCCGAGGTAAAGAGGGGACACCCCCCCGGCCAGCGGGTGCTCCCGGGCAGGGACCAGCGGGAGGCCTCGAGAAGCCTCCGGCAGGGGTGCCGATGCCACCTGGCGGGTGCGAGGTGCCACCCCAGCCCCATCCCGAGTGCACTGCGTGCAGCAGAGCCGGGATGTCCTGCAGGGTTGGGATCGCGTCAGAATTCCCTGCATGTTGTCTGTGCCACGTGTTGTGCTGTCGCGATAGAGCAGGGGTGTTTTGTGCCATCTCTAGTTTACTGTGGTAGAACAGGGATGCTTTGCATGGTCTCCTTACTGCATGTCGTGACAGCGGAGGGATAACCTGCCTGGTCCTGATGCTGCATGCTGATGAGACCTCTTGATAGAGGAGGGATGCTCTGCATGGTCTCAACAGTGCATGCTGATATAATGCAACAGAGTAGGGGTGCCCTGCATGTCCTCAGTACTGCGCGCCACTATATCGTGACAGAACAGGGATGTTCTGCATGGCACTGTCAGTCTGTGTGAGCTCCGTGAGCAGAGGGTTCATCCCCAAGGGGCTGCTGGCCTGGGGGGAATTGCTGGGTACTGGGGGCTGTGGAACACAGCCTGCCAGGCCCGTTTGGGGTGATACCTCCCTCAGTGGGCAGGGAGGAGACCCGTGGGCAGTGGTGTGGCACTGCCTGTGCTGCCAGGAAGGCCTGTAAGTGATGAGCAGGGACAGAGACTGGCAGGCATAATGGGCATGGAGGGAGGAAGAGCTGCCCCTCCACTCCTTCTGCCCGATCCCCCATCTCTGTGAATTCCCTCAGGGCTATGAGGGCTCACAGTATGGGGACACTGCCCCTGGATCATCTGGATGCTGTGCATCTCTGTGCCTCAGTTTCCCCACCTCTTGGCAGCATTAGGCAGGATGGTCTCGTCCCATGAATCCACGTCCCCCATAACCCACTAACTCCCCATGCATGCCTGGTCTCCCCGGGGTGGGGATGGGGGTGTGGAGAAGGACCATGTCCAGGAGGAAAAGGAAGGGTTCAGGATCTGGCCCCACTGTGTGCTGCCAAGCCCCACAGCTCCCACTGGGTCTGTTGACTCTGCTGGCTCCAACAGCAGCTGGGAGGGCCTGATTCTGCCCCACGTTGACCCTCTTTAGGTGGGGAAGGGGAGGCTGAGGAGAGCTGGGTCCCTGTTGGGGTGCCAGGGCTCCAGCCCCACTCTGGGGCAAGGGCATCTCTGCCTGCCCTGGGGCCAGGACAGGGTAGTAATATCCCACTTTCTTTCTGCCCACAGAAGGGACAAACTCTTTCCCTGAGGCTGCAGGAAAATACCAAGCCCAAGAGCCCGAGGAGAATCTCCTTCAGGAGATTGTCACAGTGGCAGAAAAGCTGGAGGAGCTGCAGCTGCCCAGAGCACCAGTGGAGCTTGAGTCGCGAGGGGCTATTTACGCCGTCCCTTTCTTTGAGGACACTGAGCTGGAAAAGCCGAGCCCATCCCCCGAAGACACACCAGGGCCAGGGGCCTGGCACCCCCCACTAGATACCTCCGTGTCCTCAGGTCACCCCATCCCTGCCTCTCCTTTCCCCACGGCCCCAGCTGACTTCGAGGCAGGCGTCCCACTTAGCTCTGGTGCAAAACTGGGAAGCCTGTTCCCTGCAGAGGAGGATGGGGGGGCAGGGACAGTGGGGCAGCCACCATGGCCAGGCATGGACTGTCCTGCACTGGTAGGTGGAGCATCTGCTGCAGCAGTGCCAGGGCTGGGACACAGATGAACCACAGAGGCACCAGGATTGCAAGGAGAGGTTGGAGGCATCTGTGGGTGCCCAGGTCACCCCTGCTGTCCCCATCCCTCCTGTGGAGGGAGCCCCCATGGCCTGTGCACCAGTGTCTTCGTGTAGGGCTGTGCATTGGCATGGGGACATTCATGTGTCCCTCTCTCAGCCAGGGTCCAGTGTGCAGGGTCGGTGCTGGACTGTAGTTTAGCAGAGCAAGGAGCTGGAGAAGAGTGCTGGCAGCTGGAGGGAAAGGAGGGCAGGCATAGCTGAGCATGGGCCCTGCCAGAGGAAAGCCAGGGCTGGGCTCGGCAGTGGCCAAACCAGAGCTCAGCCAGCTGTGCTGGTTCAGAGGGGACAGTGTCACAGGGGCTCGGGGCCACTTCCATCTCCCCGCGCACCTTCATGCTGGCATCGCCCCCCCCCCGCTCTGCCCACCGCGGGCAGGATCGGCAGCTCTGGCGGGCGATGCCGGTGCCCGCGGCCCCGTGGTCTGGCTGGCTCCCGGCGCCTCACTGCCTTTCTGCCTTACCCTTTGCAGAGGAAGAACACGGAGCAGCGCCGGACAGGAGCCCTGGCAGGGCATCGGCAGAGAGCCCGGGCGGAAGGCGAGACCCCAGCCAGCCCATGGGGCCGGACGGAGCGACCGGCACACAGACGCTCTCCGTGGCCCCGCGGTTGGGCGCAGAGGGACCCACCGGTGCCCCAGCAGGTGACACGGAGCCTCCCGAGGGCTTTCCCCGGCCGCCCAGCCCTGCCGACCCCGCACCCCGCCCCGGCCGCCCGCGGGAGTCCATGGGGCGGCCGGCCCACACTGCCAGCCCTGGGGCACCTGGGCACCGTGTGACATCGCCAACCGGTGCCGCTTCTGCCACCTCGACAGAGCGCCGAGAGCCTGGTGGGACACCCCGCCGTGGCCACAAGCCCGGCGGGGCGAGCAGCCCCGTCCCTGCCGCTGAAGACGCCGAGCTCTCCGGAGACGTGGTCGAGAGCCCCGGCGCTCCCCCGCTGCCCCCTGCGCCCTCGCAGCCCCAGGAGGAGGGAGAGGAGCAGTCAGGGGCCCCGTGGTTCCCCTCTCCTGCGGCACCGGGGGACGGGAGCACCGTCCCCACAGCGGAGGCAACGGCGGTGCCTACGGCAGCTTCCGAGGAGGAGGAGGAGGAGGAGGAAGAGCAACCTGCTCCCTCCGTTGCAACCGTGGAGGGTTTCCTTGCAGCCGTTCCTGGAGAACCAGGTGGGACCCGCAGGGATGGCCTCACCTCTCCCCGTCCTGACAGCTCTGGGGTGACCCTGCTGGGGACCCCACTGGGGGGCCCGGCGCCCAGCACGGCCGTGCCCTTGCCTGCCCTCCCCACTGAGCGGGCGAGTGTTGGGGCAGGCGCCAGCTCGGCTGGGGGTCCCCGCCGTGCCGCCCTTGCACTCGGGGCAGCCCTCTTGGCTGCTCTTTGGCAATAGAGAAAGCTAACACCTTTCCTTCACGCTGTGCTTCCCTCTGTCTGTCTGTCCATCTGTCTCTCCTCTCTCTCCTCCTCAGCTGGGTAAGGGAAGGTTACAGGTCTGGAGAAGCACATATTTGTCAAACAAATTGGTCTGAGCTCTGCATGCACTTAAATCTCTTCTACTTCTGTGAAGTGTTTTAATGACTGTTTCCGTGAAAAAGCCCAATAAGCAAAAGGCGGCCCCAGCCCCTGCTCTGACTAACCGTGGTACTAATAAAGGGAATTAAAAGCTTTCTAGAACAAGCATCTCGGCGAGCTCTTCCCTTCGTCCTTGCGCCTGCTGCCCACGCGCCTCTCCCACTGACGAACTAATCCCTCATCCTCTGGCCCCATAAGTCCCTGGGGGTGGGGTGGATGGGACCCCCTGTGAGGCCTGGGGCGGGTACAGCTGCTCTGCACGCTCCATGTGGCCCCCCCGAGGCCAGGTCACCCCACACTGCCCCTGGAGGAGAGGCGAGGGCTGGACACTGCATGGCATGAGCAGGGGGAGACATGGTGGGGAACAGATGGGTCATGGGGTGCAGAGCCCCACTGAGAGCAGCCTGTCTTGTGCAGCCTTTGGTGGCCAAGCTCCCCAAAATCGCTGCAATCCCACCAAGGGAGGATATTTCCCCTGCACCTCCCCCCCACCCCCGAACCCTGATCCCCCTGCAGGAGGGTTGAGATAGGTGGGTGGTGGGTGCATGAACTGCTGAAGGTGGGTGTCACCCACCCAGACTCACCGTCTGGCCCACTCCCAGGATGCTTCCAGCTCAGATGCTGCACACAGCAACCAAGGCCCTGCCCCCTCTACTCCTCTGCTCCCTGCAAGGGCAGCTGCAGCAGAGGGGACCATGTGAGGTCCCTGTCCCCATGGTCTGGCAGGGCCCTGCCCAGTCTCGTGGCACTGAGGAGGCTCCGTGGAAAGTGGCCAGACCTTGTGGGGGGGCTGCCCTTGCCCTGACAAGGAGAGATGCTCAAGAAGAGCCCTCCGTGCGACATTAAGGCCCTAAATTGCCCATCCCTCTCCATTCCTCGGTCTGCTGGGGATGAGCTGGACATCCTGAGCAAGCTGCTGGCACCTTGTGGAAAGGTGATGGTGTGTGGGGGTGGGTGAGGGTGACAGCATCACCCTTGTCACGTCTCCACGGAGCCAAGGACCATGAAATGGGGTATCATTAGGATGGGGGAGGTCAAAGACTTTCAGTCTGTGGTCCGCCAGTGCTGGCGGCAGCCCTTCATCACACTCTTGAGCTGGTCTGGGAGCACACAATGTGCTCCGGGAGCATCAATGACCGTAACGGGCTGCTGGGGACATGTGGACTAGGGACAGTGCTGGCTGAGTTATCAATCCTGGCCAGGCTGAAGGTGACACCAGAGGGACAGACATGTGGCTCACTTTGCTTCCAGGCTGAGGACATGCAGCTGGGGTGTGCCGATGGGTTTACCCTTTGCATGTTCCCCTCCCAAAACACAATTGCTGCATCACTCCAGGGGAAAGCAGGAGCTGTGCCTGGGCAGCAGGAGCTGGCCAGGGGCTGGCACAGCAGCCAGTCCACTGATATGAAGAATGAGAGCATTCAGCTCATGTCCTCCTGCCCTCAGGGGAGGCCAAAGCCCCAGATTCAGCCAGCTCTGGGCCGGGGCAGTTGAGCTGGGTACCATTCCTTGGACAGAGGGTGCGTGGGACAGCTCCGGGCACATCACCATGCACCTAAGGCCTTCATCTGCTCCAGACTTGGTGGCCCCAGGGGCCTGCTCAGAGACCTGGTTGCTGTGGGACACTGCAGGGATGAGGCCCTGGTGATACTGGGTGCTGACAAGGTCCCTGAGCTCCCACGGTGAGGACGGCTGCATGTGCCTTACAGGTGGCTGTGTCCCCAACCCCTGCCTGAATGGAGGGACCTGCACAGAGGACGGCGCCCACCTCGCCTGCTTGTGCCTGCCGGGCTATGGAGGCAGCAGCTGTGAAAGACGTGAGTTCCCCAGGTCCCACTATGGCCACACTGGATTGCCCCTGCTCAGGTCCTGCTGCCATCTCAGCTGCTGAACCAGCGGCTCAGGAGACAGAAATGTGGGGAAATCAAGAGTTTGGGGTGAGTTGGGCTCCATCACCCTGACCCTCTCCTCTCTCCCTCCTTGCTCCCTGCTGTGGCTCAGCGCTGAGGAAGTGCAGCCCAGGCTGGGACAGCTTCCAGGGAGCCTGTTACAAGCACTTCTCCACCCGGAGGAGCTGGGAAGACGCGGAGACCCAGTGCAGACATTACGGGGGACACCTGGCAACCATCCTGACCCCCGAAGAGCAGGACTTCATCAATGGTATGTGATGCCACCCCAGACCCTGCTGCATCCCCCTGGACTTCTGCCCAGCGAGCCTCAGTGCTGGGCTGCAAGTTTTAAACCTTAAGCCAAGAAGGTAACCCCAAGCTGAGGCAGAGCCTGGCCCTGCAGAGATGGATGGGTGGAAGGGCAGGTAGATAGACACATGGATAGACATGGAAGAAGATTGATAGATAAATGGAGAAACATGAGCACAGACAAGTTCTGTCTTGGGCCTTTCATGACAAGAAAGACATTGAGGGGCTGGAGTGTGACCAGAGAAGGGAACAGAGTTGGGGAAGGGTCTGGAGCACCAGGAGCATCTGAGGGAGATGGGGGGGCTCAGTCTGAAGAAAAGGAGATGCAAGGGGGACCTTCTTGCTCCCTCCAACTCTCTGACAGGAGGGTGAAGCCATATGGGGCTCAGGCTCTTCTTCCTGGTAACAGGTGATAGGACCAGAGGAAACAGCCTCAAATTGTACCAGTAGAGGTTTAGACTGGATGTTGGGAACATTTCTTCATGCAAAGGGTGTCAAGCACTGTCACAAGTTGCCCCAGGGCAGTGTTGGAGTCCCCATCCCTGGAAGGATTTAGCAGATGTGTGGATGTGGCACTTGGGGACATGGATTAGTGGTGGCCTTGGCAGTGCAGAGGGAATGGTTGGACTTAGTGGTCTTGGAGAGCTTTTCCAACCCAAGCAACTCTATGATCCAATGACAAATGGACAAACTGGCAGAGGGTTGGACATGTGCAAGTAAATCTAAAGCCAAAGCAATAACCTGCCTGAAAGCAGTCATGGAGGGACAGGGTGGAAGGCAGGGGGAGACAGAGCAGAGACAAGATCAGTGGGGATGGGACTGAGAGCAAAGAGGTCTGGAGGGACTTGAGGGTGAAGGAGGAGGGGGGCAGGGAGAGACCTCGCAGGGAGCTGCAGGGACAGGTAGGGACAGGTAAGAACAGGCAGGAACCTGCAGGGCCAGGCAGGGACTGGTCAGACCAGTAAAGGGACCGGCAGAACCAGGTGGGGACTGGTAGGGACAGGCAGGGACCAGCAGGGACATGTGGGGACAGGCAGGGCCAGGTGGGAATGGGCAGGGCCAGGCAGAACCAGGGACATGTGGTGACAAGCAGGGATCGGTGGGGACCTTCAGGGATAGGTGGGGACAGGGAAGTGACCGGCAGGGGCAGCTGGGGACAGGCAGGGGCAGGGGGGGACTGGCAGGGCCAGGCGGGGGCAG
>VXBX01002801.1:32960-63480 GCA_013400415.1 Scytalopus superciliaris
CCCCCCCCCCAGGGGGAGATGACCCTGCTTGGCACCTTGTCATCCTTCTTCAGTGCTGGGGTCCAGCCCTGGGGCCAGGCTTGGAAACCCCTCGGGAGGGCTGAGCATCCTCAGGAGAGCCAGACCTCAGAATCGGGGGTCCCCAAGGCCATGCCAAGGGAATGGAGGTGACACTTCATTCCTGATGGGGATGTCACAGCCAGGAGGCTGCAGACGGGTGTGTGCTGGTGCAGGCACCCCCCCCACACTTAAAGGGTGTGCTGGAGTGCCCCGTGCACCCCATCATGCCTGTTCCCCCAGCTCTACGAGAACTGGCACCCTGGGCAGCCCGACAGCTACTTTCTCTCCGGAGAGAACTGCGTGGTCATTGTGTGGCACGATGGGGGCCAGTGGAGTGACGTGCCCTGCAACTACCACCTCTCCTACACCTGCAAAATGGGGCTGGGTAAGCTGTGCCTCCCCCCAGGCTGGGAGGCTGGGGCTGCACCCCTCGGAGACCCCAAAGAAGGGGTTCCCCACCATCCCCACAGCAAAGAAACAGGTCCTGTGCACAGGATGCTTGGTCTGTTTGGGCTTTATGGGGCAGAGGTTTGCTCCAGGCTGGGGGGTAACTGCACACTGGCTGCGATGACCCCGACATCCCCTTGCAGTGCAGTGCGGGCCCCCCCCTGCCCTCAGCAATGCCCGTGCCTTTGGCAAACCAAAGCAGCGCTACGAGATCGGCTCCATCGCGCGGTACCAGTGCCGCCACGGCTTCATCCCGCGCCGCTCGCCCATCATCCGCTGCCGGGAGGATGGGATGTGGGAGCCGCCCCAGCTGACCTGTCGCCCTGGTGAGCACCAGGCTCCCCCTGACTTCCCTCAGCGTCTGTCCACGTGGCTTTCCCTTCATCTGGGCCTTGTTTTGTCCCCCCAGGCCTGGCTCAGCCACATGACAATTGAGTCCCTGGGGCAGCAGCCACCACCTGCCCAGGCACTGGAGCTGGTGTGGATGGGGACGGCACCGGGACACCAGCACGGACCCTGGCATGGGATGAAACCTCACTGTTGTGTGTCTGCCTCCTTGTTTGTTTTATATCTGTACAAAGAAATCCTAATAACTAAAGACCCCCTCGAAAGGAACCGACAGTGACCTGAAACACAGCACAACAGGAATTTTGTTCCTGAAGTCACAACAGAGTTGAAATCAAGGGGGACATCATGGGCAGGAGATGGCAATGACATGCCAGTGTCACCTTCAGCTGTTGTCTCCCACCTCTGCCCCAAGGGTCCTCATCCTGTGACACCCCAGTGGGAGGTGACATGGGGACATCCAAGCTCTGCTGAAGCTCAGCACTGTCCTGGGGGCAGGGCGGGGGGGGACACTTCTGCACTTCCCAGGAAAGGCAGAAGACACTGCCACAGGCTTGGAGTTGTGTACACATTGCCCAAACCCCCTCTCTGTGTTTCTGTGGGTAATAAAACCAGTAAACGGATGGTGCAGACTGGTGTCCTGGTCGTTTGGTGTGGGTGTCTGGCACAAGGGTGGGACAGGCAGGGCTGTACAGCCCCAAAACAGGGACCCTGTCAACCTCCACCAGCAGCACCATGAAGACCAAGAGCCTGGGCACAGTGACATCCTCAGGGACCACAGAAACAGAGAGGCACAGCCCAAAGTGCCCCCACACTGGGCACTGGTCAGAACTTGGACTGAAGGGGCATGTCATGGGTGCCAGGGCATGCCAGCATCTCCCCATGCTGTTAATCCCCCTGCACTGTGCCAGTTCCACAGCTTTTTATAGCTCTCCTGGGCTCTCCAGCAGCAACACGTGGAAACCCCCAGAGCAAGGTGACTGGAACACAGATAACCCCTGGACAGGGCATCAGGGGTGGAAAATCCCTGTCAAATTCCCCTTGTGGAGAGGCCAGATGGTCCCAGGGGAAGCAGCGAAGTGGGAGTGTGGCTTTGCCATTGCTTTATTAATTGAGAAGGTGACATGCCATTAGTCACACTCGTTAATGCCCAGCCCAAATCCTCTGTGGTCACACCAGAGAGAGTCCTCATGGCTGTGGGGAGCAAGGGTGGGGTGAGGGATTCACCGGGACTGGGGAATGGGGAGTCTGTGCTGCCTGCTGGGGGGGCTGGATTAGACTCCCTTCCTGGCCCAGTAATGGGTCTGGCTTCTCCAGCAAGCCTTGAACAGCCCTCAAGTCCTGCAGCAGGCTGAGACATGGGGAGCAGCTCCATCAGGGCATGCACTGAGCACCCAAATCCAGCTCTATTTCTTCACCAGAAGGACCACCCAAAATCGCTGGGAGACCACCCCCTCACACCCCACCTCAAACTTTCTGCCTGGGTGACAAGGGTTGGTGTCCCACCACCATCCCCTCTGCTCAGCCCACCTCTTCTCCCAGCGTTCCTACTTCCTCACGAAGCAGTAGGTGCCATAGGCCCTCAGCTCCTTGCTGGGGAAGCCGAAGCTGCGGACGCCGGGGTCGGGCAGCCCCCCACAGCGCTCACGGGGGGTGGTGATGGGGTACCTCACGCTGCCGTCCTCCAGCCACCCCCCATCACAGCGATCCAGCTGGGAGAACTTCCAGGCAGAGTAGAGCTGCCCCACCTTGGCAATGGCAGCCCCATGGTTACGACACGCCTGCCCAGCCTCCTTGAAGTTCAGGTGGCCCCGGATGAAGTAGACCTGGCCTGGGGATGGATGAGGACACCACGGGTGAGCAGCCACCACGATGTCCTGGGAAAAACCCCATCCCTGGTGCAAATTTTGGTGGGCATCAGGACTCTGTGGGAGGGACAGGGGACCCCAGCACTACCTTGAAGAGCAGATGTAAAGCAGAAAGCATCAAATCGGTCCTTCTGCTTGTCCCTGGTGCCGTAGGTCCGGACACCGGGCAGGAGGAGGCGGCCACCACACGGCTCCCGTGAGTTGATGATGGGGTAGTGGACAGTCCCATCGAGGATCCAGCCAGCATTGCACCAGTCCAGACCCTCCGTCCAGGCTGTGGGGCAAAAGGCAGCTCAGCACTGACACTTTCCTCCTCCCCACGTCCAGCCAGGTGTGTTTTTGGGCTGAAGAGGGATCTTTTTTTGGAGTGTTTCACCTTTGTACAGCTGCTGGTAGGTGGCGAGGCGGGAGTCTTGCTGCTCGCAGGCTCTCTTGGCTTCGTGGTAGTTGAATTTATAGCGCCCGTTGCTGGGTTGGTAAGGGAAGACGACACCTGGAGAGGCAGGGACAGGGTGAGCAGAATGCTCTCCCTGAGGAGGCTTTGACTTAACATCCCTGGGGATTCAGTGATGAAGATAAGACTGGGGCAGTGCAGGGAGGACTGGAGGCAGCCAGACACAGACAGGAGTTACAGAATATTCTGAGTTCAAAGGCACCCACAAGGATCATTGAGTCCAGCTCTTAAGCCAACAGCCCATACAGGGATTGAACCCACAAGACCTCCAGTCCAGCCCAGGGTCCCTAGCTGGACTGGGTCTCAGCCTCTTGCTGCATCCCTCAGGGATGTGGGGGAATGTGAAGGGAGCCCAACCTCACCTTCAAGGTGCAGTGTGAGCGAGACACTCTCATCATCCAGCCCATTGACAAGCTGGCAGCGGTAGCGCCCCTCATCCTCCAGAGCCACATTGGTGATGGTGAGCGAGGCGTCGTAGCGGTGGCTGTGCCGCAGGTGAACCCGCGGGCTCAGCGGCCCATAGTTCTTGTGGTACAGCCCGTTGGTGATGATGATGATGTTCTCCCCATAGTTGGCTGGCTCCACCTTGCTCCACTTCACCCGGTAGTTGCGGGGCAGGGCGCGCAGGACGCAGGGCAGGGTGGCCGTGGCCCCGCGCTTCGTGTGCACCGTGGAGTGAAGGGGCTCCAGCAGGTACTGCAGGCGCGGGGGGGCTGCAGCACCCCCAGACAGCCTCAGCATAGGCTTACCACTGAGCATTGCCGTGGCCCCACCACCCCTTCAACACCTCCCCGAGCACCCCTCAACCCTCAGCAGCATTTGATGGTTTCTCTCCTGGCTCCTCTTCCACTCTCCTGCATCCTCTGGAAGCACAGCACACCCTCTGCCCCAGTTGGACTCCCCCAGCATCATCTCCATCCTCCAGCACTGACCCAAACAGCAGTGTCCTGTCTTTCCCCCAGGCCCTGCTCCCTACCTGGGGTCCCAGTCGGCCTCTGGAAGATGCTGGACACTGGGGGTGCTGTCAGGAGCCAGAGGCAGCCGAGCAGGAGCAGTCTGTGCATTCTCAGAGCTGGGGGCAGGACGGTGCCGGGGGGAACACAGGGGTCAGGGATATGTAGTGGGACATCCCCCAGCTTTGGTGGGGACCGGAGAAGGTGGCCCTGCTCTGTGGAGGGCTCACTGACATTTACTGTGCAAAGGGGACATCCCCTTGCAGTACACTGAGCCCACAGACTGTGCCAACCCTCCTTCCCAGCACCCCCTGCCCCCTCTCTTACCGTCCCCAGGCGTGTCCTTTGGGAAGCCACTGTTCCCATCCAATGCTCCCAGCCCACGTGCTGCTCCAGCTTCTCCTGTGTCCTGTCTCCGTCATATACAGCCCATGGAGGGGCTGAGGGCTCTGGGAAGGTTGACCCTGCGTAGAAGAGGTGACACAGGAATGTGGGAGGTGGCGAGTGGGTGCTCCCAGCCAGCCACTGCCCTGTCACTGTCCTGGGACAGGCAGCGTCCCTGCAGCCCTGCGGCCCCGGGGGCCCTTGATGCCTGATCCCATGGTGCCGGCCGTGCCCGCACTCCCTGCCCTGTCACCGTCTCTTCCCGCTCTCTTCTCTTTTTTTTTTTCCCCCTACAACACCTCCCTGAGGAACGCACAGGGAGGAGGAAGCACAATTTCCCATTGTGAGTGTCTTTCTCTTTATTGTTCTGCTCTGCAAAACACAGCGTGCCCGGCTAACAAACATCCCTTTATCTGCAGGCCACAGCGTTGGGAATTCAGGGAAAAATACAGCTCTGCACCGGGCTCCAGCAGCTCTTGGGCCGGCAGAGCCTCTGCTCAACATTGGCCCCCAGTGCCAGGACAGTGCTCTCTGATCCCACAGACACCAGGGCAATGGTTAATTTTATGCCCACACCAGTCCCCAGTGGGTGGGATGAAGTTCCCAGGCTTTGCAAGGGGAGGTCCCACAACTCTCACATTCCACCGACCTTATCCTGCCCTGAGAAAAGGCATCAGAGAGGTTTCCCCATTGCCACCTTGGGCCAGGATGCTGCTGGGACCAAAACACAGGCACACAATGGGACTGTGTTCTGAGCTCCCACATATTCTCCCTCCCCCGGGGTCCATCTCCAAGGGTGGAGGAAGCTCTTCTCAAAGGAAACACAAGACAAGCAGCAACTGTCTCTGGCACCAAAGGACACAGTGATCCTGGCTTGGCTGTGGCACGCACAGCTCAGCAAACAACCCTACCCAGGGAGAGGCACCAGGGAGTGTACTGGGTCTCCAGGCCCTTGCCCCCTGCCTGCTCCCAACAGCTCCCAGCCCCTCTTGAAGGAGGAGCATCAACTAGGGGCTCCAAGGTTCTCCCAGCTCAGAACGGTCAGAACCATTGCTCATTTTCGCGAGCAGAAGGTGCTGTGGCTTTGCCCCCGCCAGGCAGGGGAAGGTTAAACCACAGTAGCACTGGAAGTTCCTCTCCTGCAGCTCCCCACAGCTATCTGGTGTCTCCGTGGCTCTTCAGAGAGCCCATGATCTCCCTCCATCTCACTTCCCATGCCCATGGCTGCAGAAGCAGATCCTGATCCCTCCCAGCAGTAGCCAGGCTCCCTGGATGGAGGATGCTGATTCCCAGCTCTGCGGTACCACAAACTAGCTGAGTGTTTCCCACATTTTTCCCCAATAGCTACAGCCCTTGGCTCTCACAAAACCACAGCCCAAAGCAGGATACTTGTAAGGGCCCTGCAAAAGTGACTCATCTCCGTTCCCCATCCAGTTGGCGTCAGGGCATGACCCCAGCCCAATACTGCCTATCTGAGATCATAGTTTGGCCCAGCACTGTGGAAATGAGTTACCCAAGTCACTTCCCAAACACACACTGTGTTTTACTTACTGGCTCCTTTTCTATTCCTCTCCCTTTTTGGAATCTGCAACCGCTCTTGCTGCATCATAAACACCTCTGCAACAGCAGAAGCAGACAAAATTGAAGGGAAACCTTGTGCTCAGCTCCCCCAGCTCCTCGTGTGGGTTCTATCAGCAGCCTCTGACTTTGCTCCTTGCCCTTGTTTTTCAAGGGTCAGATTCTTCTCCTCCACATGCCACCTTACAGGGAACCTCCTCCCCAAAGCCCTCTTGAACGATCATTTTTCTTTCTGACTAGGGAGTTTGAACCTGACTTGGGGGAGCTTTGTCGAGCCCAGCATCGCTGCAGTGAGTCAGTCCCACTGCCTCTCCCTGACCCACTCCCCCCAAACGAACATGTTCCTCCAATGCTTATCCTCCAGAGAGGCTGAAACCTCGGCTATGCCCCCCAAGCACACCTCCTGCTGCCCCAAGTCCTCCTCTGACCCTTTTGCATCCAGCAGGGAGGGACTCAGACACCACATGCCCCTTGCACTTCCCGGCACGGTGGCCTGAGCCACCCGGTGTGGCAAAGCCGGGACTGGAGGCGTGCCGTGGCAGCCAGCCCGGAGTTTCCGTGTTGGCAGCGCCATCCTGCTCCCGGCAGCCTCTTCCATTTGTGGGAAGCTCAAGAGGCGAGGGCTGAGCTGGCAGCGGCTCTGGCAGGCGGAGTTTGCAGCCCCAGCGTGGCTCTCCTCGTGTCCCCCCATTTGCAGGGGTTCCCTGCCCTGCCTGCCCCCTGGACATGCCTGAGCACAAGTTTCCCTCAAGGCTCTGTCTCTCTGGGCTGTGCTTCCTCCTCCAAATCCTCAACATCCTCCTCTTTGCTGTCTTTGTCCGGTACAGCCCCGAAAGCAGCTCCAGCCTCTGTTCCCCACAGCTGAACTGCAGCCGGAGAAACCAAGACTCGGATTTCCAGCACCCCCGTGAGTATCCCCGTGCCCGTGAGTGCAGAGTGACTCTGTGGTCCCCAGACGCTGCTGAGGGTGTGGCACAGGATGTCACCACGCTTAGTCCAGGCTGCAGACCTGTCACAGCGTCCAGCTCTGGACTGGACTCCAAAGTTAAACAGAGAGGGAACATCACACCACAGGGCTGGGGTACCGGTGCGTCCCAGCGAGGAGGGGACAGTGGGTGGAAAGCAGATGTGCTGCAAAGATTTCCCACGTGCTTGGACAGAGCCAGCCTCAAAACAGGGATATTTGGCTCCAGGGGATGCGTTTCACCAGCTGGAGCTCAGAGGGGATCACTGGGTGCAGTGATAAACCTGGGATCATTCTCCCACCCTTTGTGGGGAGCACAGCAGCTGCTCCTTGTGCCTTGGGGTCTACAAACTTCCCACCAACCTGCTGAGTTTTGCAGTGCAGAGGGATTTGCACCAAGCTCCTTCCACAGAGGATTCAGCTCCCTTGGTGCTGCCACAAGGTCTAACATAGGGCTGGGGGTCTGCCCTGCTGGGAGCGTCCTCCTGCACACTGGGCATTGCTGTGGAGCTCATCCTAGCTGAGGGATGAGGGGCTGGCCTTGGCTTCCAGATGGGAGATGTGAAAGGAGCCCCCAGAGTGCCCTGGCCGAGGGAGGGGAACCGAGCAGAGCCGCCAGGCAGGGAGCTGGCAGCAGGCAGGTTCTCCCAGTTTCACCTACCCACGTAACCCCACCCAGGTAGTGACTCATGGGGAAGGACAGGGCACAGGTGTTGGCACAAAGGGTGCAAAGGGCATTTAGCCCAAGCAAGAATCACGTTCCCCCATCCTCTGGTTTGCTGCCAAACAGTACCAGACTGGTTCTATTTTTCTGTTCATCCTTCTTCTCTTCTCATCCCATGAAGTGGGACATGATGTTTTCAGGGAGAGCAGCAAGGACCTGCGGGGGCCTGACATCTCAGACCCACCTTCACACTGGTGTAGTGGGTGCAGATGGCTCTCAGCCACCCCAGCAGGTCTCTGGGCTGCAGGATGAGCCATGTGAGTGTACTGAGATACCTGCATGGTTGCAGACAGGGTGACCAGGAGCCACTGCAAGGGGTGACTGGGCTACATCAGACAGGGACAGCCTTACCTGTCACCAGCACAAGCCACAACTGCTCACACTCTCTCCTGTATATCTCTAAGGGAGGTCCAAGACCTGATCCACCACAGTTCCAGAGACACATCAGTGGAGTGAAGCTGATTTATATAAGCTGAAGCCTTCAGCTCCCCAAAACCTGTTAGAGCAGGGGGTGTTCTAGTCTCCTCGGGGCCCAGCAGGCAGGAGGGTAGCTGTCTGTCCTCAACACCTCCAGACCCATCCTCTGCCTCTCCTTCACCAGGTTTCCGGGATGTTCACCTCCAAGTGCTCCTTGGCTTCGGGCTTCTGGTGGCCTTCCTTGGCCGCTATGGGCCAGGCAGTGTGGTCATCAGCATCCTCATCGTGTCCTTTGCCATCCAGTGGGCCCTACTGATCCAGGGTTTTTTTCACTTCTCTCAGAGCTGGAAAATTTACGTGGGAGCTCCGAGGTAAGGCAGGAGGGAAGTGCTGTCCAGACACGTTCATCCCAGCCCAGCCCTGGCACACTGGCTCCCTCCTCTGTAAAACTCACAGCTCTGCTTTGGAGAAGGAGTTTGATGGCCAGCAGGACCAGGTCTCTGGGTTGCTTGAGTACCACACTAGTAAAGACCATGTAGGTACTGCCAAGGTTACAGCCAGGCATTTGGGGGGCACTCTGCCCCTCTCCTGCCTCCAGCCCAGCTGTCCCTTTGTCACCAACACTGCAAGGCTCAGACTGCTGGTTCAGCCTGCAGGCATGGTGGGACACAGGGTCCAGGCTGTGGCCTCTACTCCTGTCCCCACCATGCCTGGTCTCTGCAGCTCCTGTGGTCACCCCTGGCAGTGCTGGGACCAGCCCAACATCTTCCTTCTCCTTCCCAGCATGGTCAGTGCTGACTTCTGCACTGCAACTGTTCTGATCTCCACCGGAGCTGTTCTGGGCAGGGTAAACCCTGTCCAGATGCTAGTCCTGGCTCTGCTGGAAGTCATCTTCTGCACCCTCAGTGAATACATCCTGCTCAGTCTCATGGGGGTGAGTCACCAACTGGGGATCTGGGCACCAGAAAGGGGGTGTCCTTGGGTTTAGGCTCTTTGTGTCATGTCCTAACTTGTCTGTAGGGATAAATCCCCTATCCCCAGTGCCTGCACAGTGCTTTTCTGTACTTACCAGGTAAGCGACAGTGGGCGCTCCTTGACAGTCCACATCTTTGGGGCTTATTTTGGCTTGATGGTTTCACGAATCTTGCACCAGCCCCACATGGGCAAGAGAAAGAGGGAGGATCAGCAGGACACAAGGCATCAGCCGGATGTTTTTGCTGTGGTTGGTACGAAGCTCGAATCATACAACACCAGAGTCATAGAGTTGGTGGTGGAAAGGCCATCACCAACATCAAAACAGTAAGTCTGTGACTTTGACCAGGAGATTCCTGCAAACCATCAAGGACAGAGGTCCTTCCCCACCCCAGGAACCTGTCCCCAGGCTGCACTGCCCTCTCCTAGAAAAAGCTTTGCCCCGTGTCCAACCTGAACCTCCCTCACTGTGGCCACTTGCACCAATTGGCACTAGCAAGAAGTTTCTTTCCCATGAGGGATCAACCGCAGCATCAAAACCTACCTGTTACACTTCCCTGCAGGAACCATCTACCTGTGGATCTTCTGGCCCAGCTTTACCTCAGCCACCAGTGCCCATGACAATGCTGAGCCTTGGGCAGTGCTCAACACCTACTTCTCACTGGTGGCGAGTACCATCACCACCTTCATCCTCTTTCCTGTCCTCTATGAGGAGACGACCCCACAGATGGTAGGTCCTCTACTGGGACAAACCCAAGTCTGACACACTGTCCACGTCCTGTCCAACAAGGACAGTGAGCATGAACACACCCAGAGCTAAAGGGGATGCCTGTTAGGCTTTCATCGGTTCCCCAAGGAAGACAAACGTCCCCAGCCCCATCCTGATGTCTCCATGAAGACAATTGCCCTGACCATGTCCTGCTCCATCAGGTTCAGATCCAGGATGCCACGCTGGCTGGTGCAGCTGTGATGGGTATGGCTGGGGAGATGTTGGTCACCCCCTTTGGGGCACTCATCGTGGGGTTTCTGGCTGGCCTGATCTCCCTGCTTGGCTTCAAATTCTTCACGGTAAGTCACCTCAGGACAGCCAAGGACACCAGTCCCAGATCAGGGGACCTTTGGGGATGGCTGCATCACCACCCTGCAGCTCCCAAACCTGCAAACACGGAGCAACCTGACTCCCATCCCAACACTAGCTCTTCCGTATGCTCTCCCCAGCCTGTCTTGCACTCCAAGTTGAAAATCCAGGACACGTGTGGGGTTCACAATGTGCATGGGATTCCGGGGATACTGGGCGCCTTGCTGGGGACACTGCTGACACTGCTGGCCACCGCAGACACTTATGGTGACAGGTGAGAAGAACCAGAATCAGGGGTGCCAGTGATTTGATGCATCAAGATGGGGCCACCACTACCCCTGAGACCAGGAATGCTCCACACACCCACTATTACAGCACCCTCTTAGAGGCGCAAGACTGGGAGAATAAGCCCCCCAAAAAACCATCCCCTCTCTGACTTGCAGGCTGGAACTTGTGTTCCCGCTGGTGGCACAGGGCAGCCGGACAGCCGCTGGCCAGGCATCCCTCCAGCTCTGTGCCCTGCCCCTCACCCTGCTGCTTGCCACAGTCGGGGGCTCCCTCACGGGTGAGTTTTGCCTCTAGTGCAATGGGGTGGAGGGTGTGAGAGTTAGGGGAATTGATAGATTTCGGGGGAGAAGGCAGGAGCAGCCCCAAAGCAAAGCATCCCCGTCAGACGGGACGGGCAGAGCCCAGCGGTGCTCGGAGCTGTGCAAACTCGCTGGGGACAGGGTTACGTTCGAGATGGGGCACCTGCCGTGGCTGGGGCTCCCCACGGGGCTGTGCTTCCCTCGGGGTTGAGGCACCCCACAGGACCGGGCTCCCCGCGGTGTCGGGTTACTCCGTCCCGGCGTCGGTGCTATCCACGGTCGGGGCTTCCCTCGGTGCCGTTCTCCCCTCAGGGCCGTGGCTCCCTTCGGGGCTGGGATTACCCCCGGAGTCTGGGCTTTCCATGGGGTCGGGGCTATCCATGGGGACTTGCTCCTCTCGGGACCTGGGTCCCCTCGGGGCCGTGCTCCTCCTGGGTGTCCGGGGCTCCCCTCGGTGCGGGGCTCCCCTCGGTGCGGGGCTCCCCGCCGCCCAGCCCGGAGCTGCCGCTAGATGTCAGGGGAAGCCCGGGCAGCGGCCGTTCCGCTCTCAGACGCCCTCGCCCGGATTTCTGCATCCTCAGGAGCCATCCTGAAAATCAAGGCGCTGAGGTCTCCCCCGGACAAGGGAAACCTGGAAAACACCGTCCTCTTGGAGGTAAAGTTGGGCGTTTTCTGCTTAAAAAGGGGCTTACAGGGCTCAGGCAGCCGATACCCTCCCTCTGCTTGCAGCAGCGTTTTGGACAGGAGAGCTGCAGTAAACGCCCCTGGTCATGGAATCATAGAATCATTGACTGACTTTAGGTTGGAAAAGCCCTCTAAAACCATTCAGTCCAACCGTTAGCCCAGCACTGCCAAGGCCATCACGAAACTATGTCCCCAGGTGCCATATCCATATGTCTGTTAAATCCTTCCAGGGACGGTGACCCTACCACTGCCCTGGGCAGCCTGTGCCAGGGCTTGGCTTGAGGAATTTTCCATGAGGATTTCCCCCCAATATCCAGCCTAAACCTTCCCTGCAACTCGAGGCTATTTCCTGCTGCCCCCATTCAACCCCAATCTGCCCTAAGCAGGGCCCATTTCTGCCCCTCTCCATGTCTCTGTCTCGGTGCAGGTGGCCAAGGAAGGATGTGAGCCCAGGGCAAGCAGAAGGGAGCCAGGCATCAGCACCATGGTGTAATGACCTCAAATTCCCAGTGAGGTCGTGCACTACCAGGCTCAACCCTCTGCCCTTGCCAGGGCCAGATGACTTCTGGCAGCCTGAATTTCCCAGTAACCTGCTCTGGAGACAGCCACCTTATCCCCATGTGGGAGCCAGCTCCTGGTCCTAAACATCTTGGGAGAAGCTGGGTGCCCACACGCCTTTACAGGGTGAGAGATCTACGTGTTTCTGTGGGAGCAATCAGGATTCCTCCAGGGACACTTCAGGGTGTCCAGGTTTGGTTCAGCTGCTTCCCTGCTCCTCTCCATGCCTCAGTTTCCCCATCTGCAGATCTCTGAAAGGATGAAGACAATGGGGGTGGGAGGGGAGGAAGGCTGTGTTGGGAAAGGGGCACAGGAGGCTGCACAGAGAGCAGCAAAGATGTTCTACAGACGCTTTTGCACACAACAATTAAAAACTTCAGATCTTTTGTAGCTTTGGGAATTGTCAGTGAATTCCCGTGGCACTTTTGCTGGCTGTTTCCTTCAGGTGTTATTCCAGGGAGGAAAGAAAAGCCTCGCAGTGCCGCTTCACCCTAAAGACTGATACCCATGTGATGGGTTTCATGGGTTGTCCCATCCACCCGAGGGTGTGCCTTGACTGCTGGAGGGTGGGAGAGGCAGAGCAGCCAGCACCCAGGGACAAGAGCTGGGTGACACCGGGGTTCCCAACACAGGAGTGAACCCTGCCTGCTCCTGGTCACTCACCACCTTGTACCAGGGGCTGGGGCCAAGGAAGAGCCTCCTCCTCAAAGCAAGAAAGTGCCCCCCCAGCACTCAGTCCCACTGGGAGAGGGATGCTCCACTGGCCACTGCAACTCCAGGTCCTCCAGCACGCCGTCCCCACAAGTCCCCACAGAGAGGCTTTCACTTCACCTGCCTGCCCCAGGTGTGGGCAACAGCCCCCAAACCTGCCTGGGAGCAGATGGGAGCACTCTGGGACTGTGGCAACTCGAGTAAACCCAGAGAGGGCAGCACCTGAAGCATGGACACAGCCCCAGAAGATTCCCAAGGGGATGATGGTGGTTGTGCCAGGGGTCCCTGCTGAGGGAAGATCTTGGTGTCCCACCTCCCACAAGCCTGGGGCAGCTGCCAGACACTTTCACACCTCCTGTGCTAGACTCTAGCACTCACCATGTGGGGTTCCCGTAGGCACAGGTGTCCCCAGCTGCCAGCACCGTCCCTGGGGAGGGGGTCACAGCCCCACCCCATACAGAGGGGCAGGAGTGCAGGGCCAGCACAATGAAGTTTGGGGTAAGCACTTTGTTACCCAACCGAAGGGGCCACAGGTGGGACCGTCTTGTTCTGGTATCTGCTGCTGTTGAACCACACAGGATTTTTTTAACGGACTGCACCAAAGATACAAAAGAAATAATGAAAAGCATTTATTTGCAGGTGATAATAAAACACCACTTTAAAATACAGCAGAAAATCCAAGCTTCTTGCTTTGATATGAGTCAAAGCACCACTTTAACTTTTTTCCACTTTTGTGGCTCGTTACAGAAAACTGGTGAAATCAGCACATTAAATGCTTTGGTGCCACTGAAATTCCGTGACAAAACACAAGGAAGTGGGTCACCCGGCTCCGTTTCTACTGCCACTGCAGGCGTTGAAGGTTTCTGCAGGGACCACGGCCCCATCCCACGCTCAGGCTGCAGGGGAGGACACGTCCCCGTGCCCATGTCCCTGTGACACACCCTGTGCCATGTCGCAGGAGTGGGGTGTGAGGGGGAGAAGCGGCACGAGGGCTGGTGCTCAGCAAGGGGGTGCCGGGCTCCAGTCGTCGCCGGCAGCCTGGGGTGCAGGGCTCACCCCAGCCCCGCGCCACCCCCTCCCACCTCACCTCCTTCCCAGCCCTCTCCTCCCCTTTCCCAGGCAGCCCCTTTCTCCTTTTTGATCTCCTCGCAGCACATTTCAAAAGCAACCCACTGCGACGGGAAGAAAAGCCCCTCCAGTGAGATCATTGCGAGACCCCCAGACGTCGGGGTCGGGTGTGAAATGGACCTCCCTCCTCCTCTCCTCGCCCGGCCCCCGGCCCCTCTGAAAGGCTGTTATGTTCTGTAATCGGATTAGGGGAGCCCTGCGCCCTCCCCACGCCCGTTTACCAGCGCGCCGCGGCCGCCGCTCTCCCCACAGGTTGTTTAAGCGAGGCGGCCGCAAGCGCCGGGCTCGCCGTGCAGCGGCGAGGGGAGCCGGGACGGCGAGAGCCTGAAAGGTTTAGTCAGCGAACAAATTGCTTCTCTGTAGGGGCCGTTTTCTTCCCAAGTTGAACATAATGATGGCAGTTTGAGGAACAGATGGTGCAGCTAAGCAGATAATCCCGCCGGCCCCGCGAGCCCGGGGAGAGGCTCTGCCCGCAGCGCCGGGGGCCCGTCCCGGGACAGGCGGGTCACAGCAGTGTCTGGGTGATGATCGCACCCCGGCAGGGCTCGAGGAGCTTGGGCGAGCACCCCACCTTCACACCTCTTCTGCTTTGGGGGTGGTTTGGGTGCCAGACGCCGCTCGTGCCTCAGTTTCCCCCACCCTGCGGGGAGGTCTCTGCTCTGTCACGTCTCAAGGCAGGGCTCAGCCTTGATGTGGGGGGATGTAATGTGAGATAGCACAGCTTTCCCTTCACCAAAGCAAAGGACAGCAGATGAAATCTCATCTTCTTCTTATTCCCTACTTTGTCTCTCTCTTGAAGGAATTCCAACAGCTCACAGGGTTTGGGTGTGCAGTGTGCCCGTGTCAGACTCAGGGATGCTAGGACCTTGCCTGCTAAATGAGTCTTTATTTAAAATACATCAGCAGGAGAAGCCCAAGACCTCACAGACATGATGCAGGCAGAGCAGGGCATGGACACATCTGTGTGGAGCAGGCCTTGTCCTCCTGCCTATGTCACACTGGCACCAGGAACCCTTCCCCACACCACGGGGCTCTCACAGCCTTCAGGACATGCTCCCGGCACACTGCACTGCATGCCCGGGTCCAGAGGGTTCATTTCATTCATGTTTCCCCACCTCCAGCCTGTCCCCTGAGAGCCTGGGCTCTGACAGCTCCTCTGCCCTCTCCGTGGCAGCCCAGCTGCCAAGAGACCTGCCTAATTCACCTCTTGCTAACGCAGGAGCTCAATCAGCTGCTCGAAGGGTGTTTTACAAGTCAAAGCAATAACAACATCCTCTGTTACAGCTGGAGAAACTAAGGCACACAAAGAGGTGCCCGGAAGTCCATTGGAATTACAAGCAGGACAAAGGCTGGGCTCCCTGAGCTCCTGCCATACATGTCCTTACACATCCACAGCCCCCACCGCCTCCCCACCCCCCAGAGCAGCTGATGCCGTGTGCTGTTTGATAGAAAGCCAGCTAATCATCTTTCCCACCTTCCTTAGAGTGTGAATCGTTATCCCAGCGACACCTGTAAAGCTCCTTGTCAGACAAGACTGGTGCACACATGTAATAATGGGCACCATATGGGAGAGGGAAGGCTCGAGAGAGGACCAGGGGCCCGGCCATCCTTGAACCAAACAAAGAGCAGTGCTTGATGGCATTCCAGTATCACCAGCACCGGTCTGAGAGACCAGCAGTATGGGGAGAGCATGAACAGCAGTGGCGGTGGAGGAAGAGCCACTGCTTGTGGTACTAAACACATCAATGACTCTCCAAGCAGCTCCTGCCATTTGAAAAAGGACCTGGCAAAGGCTGGAGCATGCAGGTTAAAGGCAGGAGAGCCATCAGGCCTTGCTCACCACAGTGTCCCCAAAGTCTGGAACCGGCCACTCCAAATCCACCAGACACATCACCCTGTGTCTCGGAGCCTCTTCTCCTGGCCAGCCTGGCAGTGGCACTGTGGGTGCAGACAAAGCACCACGACCCACACTTTAGATGGTGACAGGGAGGACACAGCATGGATTAGAGACAGGTCTGTGCATTGGGACTAACCCAGAACCCCCCAGACTCTGTCCCTGACCCCAAGTTTTGAGGGCAGAACTCTGCCCCTCTTCCAAGACATCCCCCAATGAAAACCCCCACCACCTTCAGCCCACTGCAGTTACAGAGCCATGTTTTGAGGTCCCCATTCATCACCGACAGCATAATGAGCCTCTGGGCACCATCGGCGGGGGCAAAGCAATTAAAATTGCTGGCATGGCGGCTGCGTGGGTGGCTCTGGCGTGGGCTACTGCCAGTGCCCATTTTGGAGTGAGTGGGCACTGCCAGGCCAGGCAGTGCCTCAGAGAGCTGCACATCTCCCTGGGGTGAACAATCAACTTGTTCTTCACCAGGTTCAAAGAATGATAAAATAAAATAAAGAGGGAATAAAGGCCCCAGTAAAACTGGGAGTCAAGTTTATTTACAAACTGAATATGAAGTGAAGGGCCCAGAACAAAGGTGTTATGTAAGGGACAGTCACTAAGGGGCTCTTTACCCACACTAATTGCCACTTGCTCCGTGATACCCATTTATCATGCAGCTGAAATGGCCTCCTTAGGCTTGTGGGTTCAAGCACTGCTTGTTTGCAATGCTGCCCAGTGCAATTAGTGCTCCAGAGCAGGGGCTGATACAGTCCCACCACCCAAGCCCACCAGGAAGCCTCATGCCTCCCTGAAAAGTGGGATCATGTCCACAATGGGTAGATGTGCCAGCGGGCACAGAGCTTGGTAGGGAGAGGTGCTGCCCTGAGTGGAGCATCGGTGTTGGTTGTATAACAGGGAGGGAAAACAGAGCTCAGTTCTTCGGGAGAAGACCTCCAGGTCCTTGCATCAACTCAGCCTGGGTGGTGAGGAGCAGAAAACCATCATGTGATGCTTGTGGAGATGGCTGTGAGAGTGATGGCCATGAAAGCAGAACGAGGTCTGGAGAGGATGAACAGAACCCCTTGTTTCCGAAGGGTCCAGTTGGAAACTGCCCTGAAGTGCAAAATCCCAAAGGGCAGAGACTAGTAATAAAAGCCCCCATGGGGAGAAGAAGATGCCGTGATTGTTGTTGGACCTTCCTGCTCCCATCCCTGCCCTCACCCTCGGTATGTCTGGGGGCATGGAGATCACAGAGGGACCATTAGCTCTGCCCCAGCCAAACCATTGGGAAAGGGAGGAAGAGGAGGTGGCAGCACCCCCAGGAGCCAAGAGGTCAATTTTATTGACAAACTGTCTCTTGAATGGAGTGCAGGGAACAAAGCCGGCCTCAGCCTGGGTCAATCGGGACTGTGTAAAGCGAGGGGCCGGCACCAGCGGCCCCGGGAGAGCCCTCCAGGCGAGCGGCCTTTACCAATGTGTTTGCATAACCCCTGACCCTTTCTTTTGGGGTTTAATTGAAATCCCAGCTTGGTGACAAATTGGCATGACCAGCAGGCCAGAGGGTGGGAGGATGAGCATGGAAGTGGTGCTGGGAAGCCCTCTCCCTGCTCCAGCAGCGACTGACCCACTGCCCCTTTCTGTCCTGGCATGGGCCACCTTCAAAGAAGTTTACGCCCAGGTCACGTTTTAATCACACCCTGCTCCTTCCTCTGCTCCCATGTCACTGCCCAAAGGCCATCATGATGGGCTTTGGACAGGCAACTGCCTGACTGCACAATCAGCTCTGCCTCAACAAGGGTAGGAGCAGAGATGTGTGAGACTCCTTCAGAAACTCTGAGCTGAAGTTCCCTTGGACTGGAATGCTCTGATGCTTCATTAACCACGGAGCTTGTTAGGCCAAGGTATTTGCAGCTTGCACCCTGGCAAGCCCCTACCACACAGACCCCTGTCCAAAGGGAAGGGTCACAGCTCTTCTCCAGTCTTGTCTTAAAGTAAAAACTGCTTTTTGGAGCCCATAATAGAAAAGAGCTTCTGAAAATTATGTGTAATTGAAGCCCCAAAGCAGTTCCCACCAACTGGGGATCAAAAACTGACACTGAGCCAAATGGGGGTGAAGTTGTCCTGTTTCAGAAGTTCCTGGGAGAGAGGTAAAAAAACCCAGACACACCCTATGATGACAGAAATCTCATTTTCTGCAGAAACCAGACTAAAACCAATGAGAAAAAGCCCCAGATCAGCTGCCTCAAAATCCCCATCCCTTTTACAGAGCATTAGCAGCATCCCAACTGCTCCATGTGGCACATCAGCAATGCAGAGCTGTGCTACACAGAGGTACCGGTGCACCTGAGGGTCCACGTGGGTATTCCTGCTGGCTAAAGGGGCTCTACAGAGTTACAGCAGAATCCTCCAAAGCATGAATATTTTCCCTCTACTTTTTCTCCTGTACCAGAATACCAGATGCTGGGATTAGACTGCAGGGTTTTCCTGCCCACAGGTAGAGATTCAGTATTTCACATTCTGTAGATCATCCAAGATGAATCCCAGCTGCTCTTTAACAGGATTTTGGTAATGTCTGGTCACATGTGCAACCACAGCCCCAAAGTGCAAATTGTACAAGTGAGGCTTGAACAATTCACATCTAAATCTGAGTGATTTCCACGTGCAGGCAGGAGCCCGTGAATCACTGAGGCTGTAGTTCTGCTGGCCCGGCCCTGCGGGACTTCACTGGGCCTGGAGGAGCATCCCACACTTTGGAACATCAATCACACATTTTGTAATACCAACAGGAGACCTTCCCTCAGGAGCACATGTCTGTACATCCAACGTGCACTGAAGGACCTTAAAAACAGAGCAGCCCTACTTTGAGGCAAACCCCCAAAATATCCCCACTGCCGCCTGCTTTACTGTCTGCACCTCATTTGCAAATCATTTGCAGGGATTTTTACATATCCTAAAATACTTCTAATTGCAGGTTTCATGTCTGTCATCCGTCACTGATTAATACATTTCATTGCCATTATTGTTATTATTACTATTAATCTTGCATCCATCCAATTCACAAATCAAACCCTGTCACCCAGGAAGGAGCCAGCAAGAGCCAGGTTTGTTTTTAGGAGGTGTAGCCATCAGAGATGAAGAGACTCCTAAGAGCAGCCCCTTGCCCTTGCCATTAGTAGATCTCAAACTGGTTTGTAAAGAGCAGTAGATTGCCAATTTGTAGAAACAGAGATACAAAATGGGGAGTAAATTGCCTTCAAAGATTCCAAAAATATGGGGGCACTGGTGGGGACTGGACTATCCAACCCCTTCACCCTCCAACCTCCCTGTGCCACCTTGGAGTTTGCCCCATTTCAAGGGAGAGAAATGGACCACAACTTTGTGTTGTTAACCTTCTTCCCTCCCAGCCCCACACACCCCTGTGAATAAATCTGGGATGGTTTTATCCCACCCCAGTTTCTCTCCCCATCCCCCAGGACAACCGGGCCCTTACGCTCTGCTGGCTGTCACTTAGCCACCTCCTTCCCGTGTGCCCTCTGGGTCACTATTCCCCCAAACAACCTTCGGTTTCCACCAGTTGAGGATCTTAGAGGCTTCTTGCACAAAACCCTTTGAGGTATTTCATGCAGGGCTTGAAAAGGCTCCTGCTTCCTCTGGGGGGCATTATCATGACAACCGGCTTTAATTCAGCACAGATCCAGGCTCCCAGCTGGATCCTCAGCCACGCCAAGTCCCCCCGACACCGTTCGGCTGGCACAGAGAGGCCAAAGGAGTGCACAGGTCCCAGGATCACGGGGAACTGGCCCAGCCCCATTTCCCAGTCCCCATCCTCATATATATTCCCTTCCAGTCGCCCCACGCTTTTCTCTGCATGTTCTTCTTTTGCGAGCACTGCCCTCCTCTTCCCCACTCCCACCGGGCGCTTCCCCCCTCCCCACGGTCCCTCCTCTGTCCCCAGCATCCCCCTTTCTCTCAGCTCTCTATAAACAAAGCGCCTCAGTGTCTGGGGGAAGAAAAGTTGCATTATGCAAATGGGAAAAAGCGAACAGGAGATTTCTCACTCTGAGAACCCCCATTCCGGGCCTGCACCTCGGTTTCCATGGCATGACCAAAGCCTGCTGGAGGCTGGTTTGCATACGGATGAGAGAGGAGATGAAATCAGCACGAAAGCCCATCACTGACAGAACACCATTGTTTCGCCTGTCTGATTTGGAGGCTAATGAAACACCATTAAAAAAAAAAAAAGAAAGAGGAAAAAACCCCCACCGCTTTCATCCTGGCTTTGGCCAGGGATGGGGAGGGGGGTTAAATATGATGACGGAAGATCATCTGCACGATTGGACTTGGGGTGAAGGTATTCTGGCACTGGGGAAGGAAATTCCCAGGATGCACTTCCCCTGCAAGCCAGAGCGATGCCGACGGGAGATGGTGCTGTGGGCAGAATGCTGTGCTGTGAGAGGCTGCCAAGGAGCCGACAAACCCAGCTCTGCTCCTCTCCAGGAGACACAGCAACACCCAGCATGAAAACACCCCAACCACAGCCACGAACCCGCCCACCCCATGGCACATCTCGGGGAGTGCATTGATCCACTCATAAACACACTGTGTCCAGGAAAGACACTGGAGCAAGCACATGGGCTGGGATCAGGCTCTCCTGGTTACAGGCTTTCAGCATGGAAGGAACTAAAAGCTGTGAAACCCCAGGCTAGGGTGGAAGGAGGGTCAGGGAGCTGCATGGTGCTTCCACACTCCTTCATCACAGAACCCATGACTGGGCAGGTGGAGAGGAAAGAGACAGAACAAAACAAAGAGAAATACCCATGGGTGCTCCATCTCCCGACTCCAATAGCCTCCTTGACCTGTTTCTGATGCACTGGTGCATCCCAGCACCTCTCACAGGGCTCTGAGGAGCTCAGATGGACAAAGCAGGAGTGCAGTTGGCAGCTCTCAGCCCCCGGTAGCTCTCGGCCCCCAGTAGCTTTCCTGCTCTGGCCCTTGCCATGGCCACCCAGTCCCTTTCCTGCTGCCCTGCTGCCAACGGCGCATTGTCTCCAGTGTGTGCCTTCGAGAACAGCATGATTGGCCTTGAAAGGGCTGATTTGCTTTCCCCGGCCCATTGAAACGCTGGAGACCAAAGCCTGTTCCCTCCAGGCGCTCGGAAACCTGGCACCCTTTCCATTTCACTTCCCTGTGCCCCTCAGCCCAGGGGCTCCTGCTGAGATTTTGCTGTCAACAGAGTTTTGTTCCCTTTCTAGGGCGGCGCAGAAGGGACACAAGGACCTTGAAAATGGCAGCTTCTTTGACATGGCTATTCTCCTTCGACCCCCCTGGCTGAATAAACAACTCACAGAAATGGAGTTTACTGTATTTCCTCCTCAGGGGGAAAACACTGCATCTTGGTCCTAATTAATTTACCTAATTAACATTGGGTCTGTATGCAAAGACCTCTTTCTGTACTGGCCGGGACAGAGGAAAAAACAGGAATAAAATATATTCAGGCATCTCCTAGCCCTGACTGTAAAAGGGACATCACAGGATGAACTGCACCGTGCTGATCATTTCAGTCTCAGAGAAAAGGCCACAGGAGAATGGTCTCTGCCTCAGTCTCCTGTCTTTTGGGGCCATGTCACCATGCTCTAGCCTCTTGACACTGTGCAGGAGTTGCAGTGCGTGGCCTTAGGGAACTCACTGCTGGGACAGGCACCTGGGGATGCTCATGGGAATGAAGCCTGTGGCAAGAGGGAGATCAAGGATGTCCATGAGCAGACTATAATTAAAGCCTCTGGACTGACCCCTCGGCTGCTATTACCAGCCAAGATCTGTGCTAGTTTGTACCTGCCTGGGATCAGCTCCATGTTTAGACCCTGGATTTTCCTGGGGCTTGCCCAGCTCCTGAGCAGTCACTGCCGATGAGGCAGAGGACCCTGCGATCTGCCTGCCTTCACTGCTCCTGCCTAGCAAAGCCCTGCTCTGTTATTTTGTTCTTTTCCCTGCCAGATGCCAGCTCTCTTCAGCCTCTTTCTTCTCCCCACGCTTTGCTTCGCCGCATAGTTCCGGAAATCAGAAACAAAAGGAGAGGAAAGAAAATAGGCTGGATCTGGGTGGGGAGGAGGGGGAGTTTCCCTTCCGTTAAGCTTTTTCAGCTCTCCCTGCCTCCCAATATGAGACACGATATGGCACCTCACATGACAAGCACTTGCGCCCACGTGTGCAGCCACGTGATGAGATGCCCAGCTATGCCAGGCTGCAGGATGGAGGAGAAAGGCAAGAGGCTGGGTTTGAGCCTGACCCGTTTGGCAGCAGAAACAGGAGGGTACAGAGGAGAGAATCTCCTCTCTGCTCGCAGCCTGCACACATAAGCTGCATGCACAGCCGAAATGCACACGTTGGAGGGAAAGCATTCCCAGGCCTTGTGCTTGCAAGCTTTGGTGGCTGAGTTTATGCAGTGAGACCTGTACTTTTGGGGCAGGACGTGGGCCCAGTCCCACTGTGGCTCTCAGGGCCTTACAGATCAGATGCCAGTAGTCAAAACTTCTTAAGCACTTCTTAAGTGACCCACAGAGCCTGAGCCACACATCTGTCTCTACATCTTCATGTCAATGCCCCTTCAAACAGGGCTGGCTGCATTGGTTTAGGTGTACACATCATCTGAATCACTTGAATTGCAGACATTTTTGTTTTATAAAAGGAAATCCAGGGTTCATAAACTGCTTACTGAAATGGCCAGTAATCATCCTAGAATTTGCTTTCCTCACCAAAATACAGTTCCAGCTTCCTGTGTGTTTCCATTAAGCTCCCCACAGCTCCTGCTCCAAGGAACTACCTTTCCCAACACCCCTCATTTACAATGGCACAGAATTTCCACACTGCCATAAGCAGCTCCTCTTCTCAGGAACCCTGTCAGGGTTCTCTGTGGCAGAGTCAGATGGGCATCCCGATGAGTGAGGACAAGAGAGGGAAGGTGTCTCTGTCACAGGCATCACCCTCTACTTACCTTTGCTCAGGGAGAGTCAGAGCACACCCCAGAGCTGGGAATCCCTCAAAACCACACAAGGCAGGGACTGACCCACTCCAGCTACTAGTAGGAGCTGGAAAGATTAATGAGAAAATGGGCCATGGAGCCACACCAGGAAGGGACATGCTGAGGCTGACACAAGGGTCCTGCTGCCCTGGCACCACCTTGGCACAGGGACACCTCCAGGGCTGGGGTCCCCAGCTGTAGACCCTCTGCAGACTGATGGAGGGAGAGCTCAGCAAATGCCATGTCGGCACTCGCTCCCAAAGCAAAGCCCTGCATCATCTCATGGAGCACAGGGCTGGCAAACCCAGCGGGGAGCACCAGCAGCCATTGCCATAGCCCAACTAACACTCAACTCATACCCTGGAGGAGAGACCTCAGACATCTTCACCTGCTGCTGGAACAGGCAGCAGGGAGATGCTCCCACCACCAGAAACCTGCTATTAGTGGCAGGTGCTTTGTCCATCCCATTTCCAGCTGCCGCCAGACTTTCAGTAATTCTCAGTGACCTCATTTTCACTTAATTTTGTAAATCATTTTTGGGTTGTTGTTTTTCATTTTACTCAGTTTTTAATTTGTTGTTGTTTCCCTCTGAGCTGGAGTTTGTCATTTAATCAACTTAGACCCAGATATCCTGGAGGGTGTTTGGGGAAGGGGGGTGGAGGGGGGAAGAATGAAAACGCTAATGTCACATCACCTCCCTAAAATGAGTTTTAATTGTAATCCTTTAATCCCTCTCAGATGGCCCTCTCTCCACTGATGTTTTTCATAATTATTCCTTGCCATTTTCCCATCGGTCTAAGGAGTGTCTTCAAGAGGGAGGGGGTGGAGAAAAGGCCCTTTTATAAAATAATAATAATGGGCCAAATTAAGACACAAAGAGGGAAATAACAAGGGGGCAAGGGCTGCAGAGACAGAATGGGGATTATTAATGCCTCCCCCCTCAGAAATTTCAGTGATGGTGCTCTCAGCCACCCCAATCAGTGGGCAATTGAGGCTTGTTTGCTCGAGTGGCTGCACCCTCCTACAGTGACCCACATTTAGCCAAGTGGCTGCATTGACAGAGTACCAGGTGCGCAGGATTGGGAAACCGCCTCGGAGGCAGCGTCTCCCCAGCCCGTCCAGTGCTGAGGGAGTGCAGGGTTGCCCACCTCTGGGACAGTTCCCACCTGCCTGGGGATGGGATGGTCAGTGGGAACATGCCCTCCAGCACTGGTGAACACCCAGGGCCCTCTGCCACTCTAGTGATCTTTGAAGGGCATCATTCCCACTGCTGCTGTCATTTATCAGCCCACTCACCCTCTGAAACCAATTATAACTCATCTCTTGGACTCACTCAGATGGAGCCTGAAGGATGCTGAAAAGAGAAGGGAAGGGACTGCTTCCCCAGCAGTAGCAGTGAAAGCTATGCCTGGGTGGGGAAACAGGTCAGAAGGGGTTTTCAAGAAAACCAGCACCCACCAGCAAACACTCCTGTCCCCCTGCAGAGCCCAGACAGCAAGAGAGCAAAGTGTCTTGTCCCTGGATGATACACTTGGCTCTGAGCAGCACCCGATTCCACCCAGGATTCTCTGCTGCCCTGGAGAGCTGGGCTCATCACAGCCATGTTTGGTGCAGCTTCTCCCCTCAGCCAACACTCTACAGGCAGCACTATATGGATGGGAACAACACCCAAAACCTCTTGGAGGGACCATAAGCCAAATAAAAGTTCACCAGATGCTTCTGAGCACTTTGGACAGTTAACAGCGACCAAGTACCCAGGTTTACCTGGCACCTTGGGGCTCAAGTCTCTAAGGATGCAAGGGTGTGTCTAAGGATGCAAGGGTGTGTCTAAGGACACATTCAGAAGAGTTAAAGGGTGTGGACCCCCAAGCAAGAGCAGGAATTCAGATGCTATGGAAGTCCAGCCCTGAACATGTGCTGCAGAACTCTAACTCCAGAGCTGCTCCAACAAGGCAGTCAGACCCAAGGGGAGCATTTACAGACCACTGAACTTGTGTTTAATCTGGGAAACCTCTTGTACAGGTCTGACCGGGGTTAATCTACCCCTAAATGTTTCTTTCACCCTCTCTCCCCCTCCCCAGCCATAAAGCTCAGCAATCCTTGCTAATCATCACATTACTTCAATGAGCCTGACCCAAAAGGCTCCACCAATGCCTCGGCTCCCTGTGCTGGGTTTTTTCCCACAGCAACCTGCACCACCCCACCCTGGCCACGATGCAGGGATCAAACTGACAGTGCATGTCGGTGGGGTGACCCTCAGGGACAGCAGGTCGCGGCCACTGTGACCTCGGAGGGCAAGTGATTCTTGCGGGAACAAAGAGCCCCTGTGTGCCGACAGGCCCGAGTTTGTGTGCGATTAACTCTGGTCAAACCAAACAGACCGAGTTCATGAGCACCGAGGCTGTGAGTGCTTTATAGACTCCCCACTCCAAGGGAAGGGGGACCAGCAGTGCCTGAGCAGCGGGAGCTGCGAAACGAGAGGCGAAGAGAGCCCTGGACACAAAGCAGGGCAGGGAGGGGGGCAAAAATAGGATTACAGCAGGGTATGGCTGACAAATGGTGTCAGGCACTAGGAGCATTTGGGGAGGAGAGCTGCAAAGAAAAGGATCCTTTAATTATCAGTGGTTGGGCTCCAGAGGAAGAAGCCTCTCATGGCTGGAGGGGAGTGCTGGGTTGGCTGGACACTGGGATCCCACCTGCAGCCTGACTCAGGGTCGGGAATGGGGAGGGTGGGCAAACTCTGCCTCTGCCACAGGCCAGGGGCTGGTTCGGGTCCTGAGCATGGGCACAGAGGGGCTGATTTACCTCCTGCCTCGCCTGGCACTGAGGAGATGCAAATCACATCCAGCCAGGGGAAAAAGAGAAGCTCAACACCACAAAGAGTCCCCCTCCATCCCAACACATCCCCCTCACGTGGCACCTTTTCCTCCTAATAAACAGGGAATTAAAAAAAAATAGTTAAATTTTCCATGTGGAATTTCTCAGGAGTTCCAGTGTAGGAGCATTGAAGTGTTTTGGTTTGAATTACATCGAAACACAACAATTACAAGCAGAATTTTCAATTATTTGCACAGCACAGTCTCACTGGAGATACAATATGCAACAGAAGTTTGCTGAAATGAAACAGCTAAGGTACTTTATGGTATGGTATATTACCAGCTCTCAATAAACACATTGGAATAACGTTATAGTGGGGTTGTTCTGCTGCTGACAGGGAAATATTCCTGTAAAATACAACAATTTCAACAAAACTGCATTTTGCTGTTGACATATCACCAACAAACTCAATGTGTCTTCTGCCACCCCTGAGCTGCACCCAGAGGCCTCAGACACAAAAATGACCACAAACCTGCTTTTCCCCCTTCTCCCACATTAACTTCCATGCTCCAGCTGCAGTGCTGTCCATGCCCTGAAGCACCCTGGCTTCAGGTGAGGCTTCTGGACAAAGCCACAGTGTCAGTGATTTCAATCCTCAGCCTCCAATATCCACGCTGAGCTGCCTTCCTCCAGGAGAAGCACCTCTTCTGGCTCATAAAAAGCAAGATATATCCCTGGAATAAAGCCAGAAGAAGAGGGAAGGCTGGAGAAAACTACCTCTAAACCTTTGCTTCCTTTTAATTTTTTTTTTTTTATTTTATTTTTTTTACTTTGAACCCATTTCCGAGGTATTTGGGAAATCTGGAAATGTGGGTTCAGCGTGCAGCCACCTCCAAAGGGGTGCCATGTGCCAAAGCACCGCTTGCCCATTTCCCAGCCCCTCCGCAGCCCCCCAAAGCCTTGGCCCCCTTCTCCCAGCCCCATCCATTATCCCTGGAGGTTGGCACCGAGGCGTGGGAAGCGAACCAGCAGCTGCGGGTGCCGGAGCAGCCCCTTCGCCCCAAACCCGATGCCATCCCCACCCCATGGCAGGGGCAGCTGGGGATGCTCAGGGAAGAACTGGGGCGAGGGTGGATGGAAAAGAGGAGAGGGGGGGAAAGAGAAGAAAGGGAAAACAGCCCCCTTTAAAATAAAGAGGAGGAGGAGAGAGCGAAAGGGTTGGGGGGGGGTGGTGTGGGTGTGTATGTGTGTAAAAATCGTTTGCACTAATTATCAGGCACAGGGACAAACGATTAATTTGCAAGTCAATTAGTCTCAGATAGGTTCACGTTTCCTGTTCTCAGCCACTGAGGGGGAAAGAAAGAGGGAGACACAACTGCGGCCTTAATCCTCCTCAGAGGCGGCCATGGCGGGGCCGCCTGTCCGTGCCAAGGCGGAGGGAGGGGGGCTACAGCTGGCACCGCCACGGCGAGGGGCGGCCGTGGCGAGGGGCCGTTATGTGCCAGTCATTGTGCCCTCGGCGCAGCCCTGGCACCGCGCCGGCGCCTTCCCCGCCAGCCCTTCCCCAGCGCCGCCATTTGGGAACCCCTGACGCCATTTTGTTGATGCCCAGGGAAGGCGGCGGCTCTTCCAGCGGGCACAGCCTGAGCCCAGGGCAGGCTCCTGCCTTCCCTCTGTCCCTCAGCACCCCTGCCAGGCCAGTGGGGCCAGAGCAGGCTGCGGGGGCCATCGAGGCCTGAGCGGTCAAGGACAGCCAGGCTTGCTCTGGCCTGAGGTTGTGGCAGCACCATGAGGGCATGCAGAACCCTCCTCTGTGCTGGGGTGGGCGATGAGGGGCCAGATGGAAACCAGCCTCCTCCCCACAGCTGAGGAGCTGGCCTGGCACCCCTTGGTGCAGGCTGCCAGCCCTGTGCTGTTGGAGTCCCCAAAGGGATGGCTTTTAGCCCAGAATTGCCCTCTGAGCCGCAGCAAGTCGGTGTCGTGACAGCAGCCTCTGAGATGGGGGGCAGCTGAGGATGGAGAGGAAATCAGGGCTTGGGGAAGGGACACAGGGTGGCTGTTTAGTATGTCTTCCCACCCTGAGCCCTCAGTTGTGGTTTCTCTGTCACCCAGTGCCGCTAATTGCTCCAGATGTCACAAAAAACCCAGCACATAGACCTGTAAAACGGACATTTTCTAGGAATGACCCAAGGAATCGACCAAACGCCACTGCCACCCATGAGAAACATGGGTGGAAAACTGAAATAACCACCAGCTCAAAGCAAGGGATGGAGAAAAGCAACAGGGGAGAAAAACTCTTAGTGAGGGAGGGAAGTGCCAGCAGCCTCATCCCGCAGGACAGGCAGTGCCCAAAGACTCTGGAGAATGGCACCCTCGCCATTCCTGCTCCAGCTACCCCCAAATCCCAATCCCGACCCCTCCAGGAGGGACAGGGTGACTGTTTAACACGCATGTGCCCCCCAAGCGTGTGTGCCCGGGCACGGGAGGGTGCGGAGCAGGGTCTGAATGTGCGTCGCATTCCCCACGCTCTGCGCGGGGATATTTGTGTGCGTGTGGACACAACATGTCTGGGACCTGACAAAAGGCATCTGATTGACACAGAAAAGGGGGCTGACAAAAGGCTGAGCAGGGCTTGAGAGCCGCGCACAATGCTGGGCGCCGGTACCACGCGCAAGGGTGGGGGATCGAGGCAGGCAGGGGGGAGCAGGGTGGCTTTTGAGGACACCTCTGCCTTCCACATGAAAAAAAAATTACATTAATGGCCCTTCAGCCTCGCTGTTGGGCAGGGCAGGGTCGCTTTCACCTATCCAGGGAGATTTCTAACAACATCCTCATCCTCAGTGGTGCCAATAACAGTGTCAGTGCCATCCCATGGCCACAAGCCGACATGGGATGCCGCTGTGCCAGGTGAAACGTGTATCCAGAGACAACTGGAAGGCACCATCCTTTGCCCAATGCCTGCTGAAGTTTTTATAACCCTCTGCAATGGTAAAATCCAACAAGCTGTGAAACATCAGGACAGTGGCCCAAAATGTGGCTAAAATGCCTCTGGATGAGAGGGCAGCTGAGCTCCGCTCTGGAGGGGCTGCAGCCTCCCTGCCTACCACCATGCCCAGTCTCGGGTATCCATCCCCTCCACAGTCACCTGGCCCTTCCAAAGTCACCTGGAAGGCCTCTAGGGTACTCAATGGGTGACAAAAAACATGTATTTTTCTTGTTCTGGACAGCCTGCAGCTGGAGCAGGGACCCAGCTAAATCCCTAGGAATATTTGCATTTTTTGAAGAAGATGTCTCAAACCCCTTTTAATTTATTCTTTTTTTTTAATTTTTCCCCTCTTGTCTTAATGAGAGACAAAAGTATTTGGGATTTATGGCTCCACTGCTGGAGTGGCTTTGCTGCACGGGGCACTGAACGCTGCTGAGTAAGACAGTAAAAGACACTATTTATTTTTTAAAGGTGAAAACTCCCCACACTTGTTATTCTTTTGCTTTAATCACAATCTGAAAATTTCAACCAGCTTCAGGACTGATTTTGCTTTTGTACCCGATAATCTCAAGGATTGCTTTGCAATTAAAACTAGTTTTGAGCAGGATTGACCCACGCTGAAAAACACTTGTTCAGCCACACACCTGAGATCACTTATTTCTGTGTACACATGGAGTAAGTCCCAAAACAAAAACTCTTATTTTTATACTTTTTCATTTAGGGATTCATTTTTTTCTTTTCCAAGAGAAAGAACAGGAGCACTAAGAAAATGTTTAGTTCACAATAAAGAATCAATCCAAATTCCTAAGAATAATAGAAAATACCCGGGGATGATGCCACACAAAGGAGCTAAATTGGTTCCCACCAGCTCAGGACCCAGTAAAAGCCTTGTTAAGAATTTTTTTTTTTTTTTTAGTGTGGACATTTAAAATTGTAATTTGAAATGTAGTATTTTATCCAAATAATTTCTAATTAAATGCGGACTTTTTAGGGCATTCAAACATTTCTCGAATATTATTCATTCTATAAATGAACAAACATTAGCAGAATAATAACGTGACTAAAATACTTTTAAAAAAAAAAAAAAACTTCTGAGGGCAAATGATCATTGCGATTTATGCCCCCAGCAGAAAAGTTGAGGCTTTTTTTTTCGTTTGCTAAATTAAGAGGCAAAGTGGGAGAATTACATTTAGTAACTGGCTTAAAACGGGATCCTGCTTGACCCGACAAATCCCGGGTAACAAGACGGCTTTGTCTGAGCGTGTGGCAGGCGAGATTTCACACTTCCTCCGGCACAGAGCTGGGAGCAGACCCAGAAACATACGATATTCCCCCAAACTTCCCCTCCTGGGCTTTGGCGGAGTTAATTTGACTTCAACGATTTTTAGAGGAAAAAAAAATTAAAATATTAATTGGATCAATTTAAAGAGGTTTTTTTGCCGACTTGCCGGGATGGAAAACTGAGAGGAGAAAAGGCAGAAAACGAAGCTGAAGTTTGGCGGGGACGGACTGAGGGGAACTGGGGGGTTTTGAGGACTTTCCCAAGCCCCCACCCACGGGCGGCATCTCTCAGTCTTGCCCAGCGCCGGAGGGGCTCAGAGCGAGCGAATCCCACCCGGGACAGCGCGGGCAGGTTCCTCTGTGGGATATAATTTTTTTTTTTAAAGGAGAAAAAATAAATGGCAATGAATTTTTGAAAAGGAGGGCCGGCGGGCCGGGCCGGGGCGATCGGGCTCCGCGCTTTGAGCCCCACGTCCGGCACTGTCCCCCCCTCAAATGCCCCTTTTCTGCAAATTTTGGGTTTAACCCGGGTTAAAACAATTCGGCTCCCGGGAGTTCGACGCGGATCTTTTCGCTGCCGGCAGAACCCTGTCTGCAAACGAATTATTTGCCCTGTTGCGA
>VXBX01002801.1:63548-93685 GCA_013400415.1 Scytalopus superciliaris
CTCTGACCCCCAGCACCCCCATCCCCGGCTCTTCCCCGCTTTGGGACCCCACCAGCAGCCCCGGAGGCTGCACCGAAAAAGGGGAGAGCACTCAACTTCTGTGTCCTTTGTTATTTCTATTTGTTGTGTTTACCTCGCTCATAATCTGAGGTTACTCTGATCAACTGTGCATCAACTAATTTAATTAAAAAAAGCTTATTTTATAATCTGATTTGGGAGGGGGAAATCTCCATTTATGATTTTTTTCTCCCCCCCTGCCTGCTGGACGTGATCATTATTCTTGCATTTTCTAATGAAATGCAAGATTACAAATTAATTGAATTGCTTCCCCCCCCACCCCTTCAGTCTGTCATCTCTGGTAAATTTGGGGCTAATCGTAAATAAATTGCAAATATCCACAACGAGAACCGAGAGGGTTTTTTGTTTGGTTTGCACAGAGCAAAACCGGGAACGGGGCTGGTTTGGGGCAATCCTTGGAGAAATCCCTGCGCGGAGCGTCCTGTCGGGGCCCCACATGTTCGCCCACCCTGCCTCCCCATCACTTCTGGTGAGAGAAGTTCTGGGAAACAGCAAGAAAAAACACCACGGAACGCACATAAAAAATATGTTTGAAGGGCTGGAAGATGGAAAAGGAGTCCTTTTTACTTTACAAAAGCCACAAACTCACGGATTTTAGCCGATTACCCAAAAGACACCTGCACAGAGACCACGGCGTGGAAGCAGCAGCAGCTTCAAAAGTGCCCCAAAACCTGCGGCCCCCTGAGCTGACTCGGCTGCCACCGGAGCCGGAGCAGTGCCGGGGGTCCGGCAGGACCTTCCTGCCCCGGCTCTATCCATCACCCACGAGGCTCTGTCCGAACTGCAGCTCCCAAAAAAACTTGGAGTATAATAATAAAATAGTAAAATAAAACACATTCACTTTGTGAACAACCAGTTTGTCAAGTTACAGATGGAAATCCTGGAAAGTAATAAATGATTTATGGTGTTTCAGCTTTCCCCTCGATCCTCTAATATAAATGTAATGGATTTTAATGATTTTGGTTTTTTGCCCACTTAAAGGCAGGTCCTACTTTTATAATCATAGAGATTAAATATCTAGGTTATTATTATGGCTATTATCAATAATAATGATAATGTTAATAATATCATTATCATTATTATAATTATTTACAGGAGAGTTCTGTCAGAAAGCACTGAAACTAGATTGTTTGTGGGGATTTTTTTACAAAAAAAAAGATCATATTTGACCTTTTTACCTGCTGGCACATTTGGTCACTATTTAATGAGATTTATTGTAAACGGAGCACCAATTAGCACATTTTATATCATATAAATAATTATCATATTTGATGAAAAGTTGTTCCTCCACAATATAACCATCCCTGATGCGAGTGTGAGGGGTTTGCCTCCTGGATGTGGATGTGGACACCTGCAATCCCCACAGTCATGTCAGATTTCATATTTAATCCTGACTTGTGTCATTCCCCACGTTTGAACGATTTTTTCACCTTTAACAAAAACCCAAGGTGTTTCAGGGTAGAAAATATCTTCCCAAATACACACACTGCTGGTTATTATTGCTGCTGCTTCTCCGGGAAGAGCCAGGACCCTCCTGTTTTCGCTCGTCTCTTGCAAACTGCAGAAAGAGAAGTTTTCCCGCAGAAACCTCCCCCCACGCAGCAGGGACTGGAGGTGCTCCCGCCCTGCCCGCGGTCCCTCCTGAATTCCCTCGGCTCCTTGGCTGCTCCAACCCCATGGCACTGCCAGCCGGTGCCCCCTGGCTCTCCAGGAGCCCGGGCAAGTCTGCAAAGGGTCTTTGCCCTCTCCCCCTCCTCCCTGCTGGAGCCTAAACCCACCTTCTGTTGCCTCCAATGCACAGATTTTAGAGAGGCAAAAAATTTACTAAATTAGATATTCCAGGTCCTGCACTGCCAGGGGTTTCCTGGATCTGGGATGGGGAGAGCACCCTCCCAGGAGGTGTGTTTTACAACACAGAAGTCTTACAGCCCTTATAAATTACACTGAATATTTGTTTTTGAAATAAGAGGATCTCACCAAAACCAAAAAATTAGCGAGTGTCATTTAGGGTAGCACTAGAAAGGCAACAACTCCAAGATCTCTAATAATTTAAACATGGATTTTAATGTTTCCTTCGGAAAGTGTAAACTATTTTTAACCTGAAAAAAAAAAAATTCCTTTCTCAATCGTTGCTCTGAGCTGAGCTGAGCTCAGGGGTCAGTGCTGCCCCTCAAAGCAAGCCTCACATTTCCCCCTAAAAATAATTTTTTAAAAGCCCAGACTGAAGCACTCCCAGCTCAGCCTGAACCCTCTTTTCCCTCTCTCTAAGTGCTACATCCCAAGCAAAGCATTTCACCTGTTGGCAAACAGTGATTCGGGAACAGTCCTGCATATTCAACGAGGAAAATCTCAGACCAATATCTATTCCCTCTGAAAACACAATAACTTCCAACACTACATTATTATTCTCCCTGGAGCAGACATGACTATTTCTCTTCTGTCCCTTACTGTACATGTGCTGAACCCCTTTTCTACCCAATACTCCCTTAGAAAGAAAATAAAAATCCATTCTCATTTGAAAGATGATGAAGTCACACACACACATAATTTAATCATATATAAACGACTTCTGATAACACCGTCACAGATTTTCATTTCACCTTCTGCCAGAACAGCAGCCCAGGCCTGATCCTTCCAGGCAAAACCAGCATTTTTTGGTGCACAAGGCATCAAGCAATGAGGTATCTGAGCTACGTGCACCTGCCCTGGCTCTGTCATGGCATCGTAGGGAGGTCTCCATGTAAGGACCAGGAATGTGATGTCTCTGGCTGCAGCAGCTCTGCAGGACTGGTGGGAGGCAGCACCAAAACCTCGGCAGGGGAATGGAGAAAGCAAAAATAATGATCATTTACACCAAACACAGCTCTGACCAGGGTGGTGCTTAACTGGATATTTCATAGGGATCAGTTTAGCATTCTCTGCGTGGGCTCCCCCCTCCCTATAGCACTCCTGTTCCAGCAGCAGTTATGGGATTTAACACACAAGGGCTTCTAAGATCACTGATCCTATTAAAGTTCTGCAAACAGGCAGGGTGATGCCGACGGCTGCGGGGCCGAGGAGAGAGGGACAGTCCAACAGCCATGACCCCAGATCCTCGGGACAGATGAAAACACAGGCGGTAAGTTTGAAGGAACCCTCTTTTTCCACACTCACCTGCCTGATCTGCCCCACAGACCAGACATGGGGGTCAATTCCCATGAAGGTCCCAACACTCAGCTGAGTGAAGGACACGAGCAGGGTCATGGGGTGAGATGGAGGGTTGGATGGTGATCCCCAAACCCCAGGGCCCATCCACACTCCTCTCTCGGCTCTGCCACCACCAGGCAGGGCAGGGAGTCACCTTCCCAAGGATGTCCCTGAGCCAAATCAGCCTTGCAGGCAGATGAGTGCTCATTCCTAGGGACCAGCACCACAGGGACCATTCCTGCATCCACCTTGTCTCAAGGACATGGATCCCCAGACCAAAATCCCTCCATGTCCCAGACATACAACAGGGCAGCCTTCACTAACCACCCTTGGAAAACCCCAAAAGCCCAGCAGGGCGAATCAGATGCAGCCACCACCCTGAAACCCCAGCAAAACCATTTTCTTCCCACTAAAACCCACCGGTCTTTCCCCGTGCCAGCAGAAAGCAGGCGCCCTGGCACACACCACAGAGAAAAGAGGGCAGCAGCTGCCAGGCAGCGCCAGAGCGATGATAATTATTGGGGGGGTCGATGGGGGCAGCTGGCTGCTGAGTTTTGGGTTGGGGTTTTTTTTTTCCTAATTCATCTTCCTTTAAATAAGATTGTTCCAATTAACAAAGCGCTCGCCCAGAACAGGTTTTGGGGGAGAGGAGCAGGCGCAGGATGAGACAGCCCCCCACACAAACAGCCTAAAAAAAGAGGAATCCAAATCTATTTATATGTGTCTGTCTCTCGCCGCAGCTGATCCACGAGCCTGGTGTGGGGGGCGTGGGACCGTGGGGTGTGATTTAGGATTTACCTACGGAGGGACAGAGCTACTCTGCAGGGCAATGCCCAGAATGGTTCCAGCCCTGGATCCCTTTCCTATCCTGATTCCATGTACCTGCTGCTGCACAGCAGCCCTTTGTCTCCCAACCCAGTGATGGGAGTGCCCTGCATTTTAGTGCCATTAATGTCCAGAAAATAAATGGAAAATAAACTCTCTCTTCACAGCTGAATCGCCACATTCCCTCTCTGACCCCACCCCCCGCCCCATTAATACAACATTGAGCCATTGGGAAATATTCCCTTTAAAAATGCCAGTACAGTTGGAAAGGGATTTGTTTTCATTTAGGGGAGATGGGTAATTTTTGCCTTAATAAATGTTTTTCGTCATTTGCGCTGGAATAGGGTATTTATGAGGGGTCATTCAATATCACAGCCATGGCAGCAGCAGCAGCACAGGCTGCAGGTACCAGTGTCAGGACTATCACGACAAGGTATCACTGCTCTGTGCCACAATTTTAAGCCTCAAGAGCAACTGAACTCTGTGATGCTTAACTCAAAGGTTTATTAATATTTTATCGTACCTAAACATAATTTTTTTTTAATTATCCTACCTACAGAGCACAGGGAATTGCATAGCAATTGGCTGCATTTAGACCTGGTCAAAATATTCTTAACATACTTTTTGTGGTGATGCTTTAGGAAAATGCTTGCCAAATGTTAACTAGGACTATTTGGATATAATGTTACCAAAAAAAAAAATATTTACTCAGAGAGTTTTTCTGGTTTATGTGCAAGAAAATATTGATTTTTGCTTGACAAAAGTTTTAAAGGCTTCCATTAAAAAAAACTAAAACCAGACCTTCTCCTCTATGGCACATTTTTCAAAAAAATTTTGCAGGGTAAGGCAGGGATCTCCTGCCCCATTCAGAATGAACAACTTCAGCAGTTCCAACAAGATTCCCAAACCAGCCCTCCCACAGCTGCAGCCATTCCCTTCCCACTGATGTAACCAGAACAAGGAAAACAAATGTATTTTATAGAAATGTTGAGGTTGGAAAAGATGTTTCAGATCATGAGTTAAACCATTAAAAATGTAAAAGCATTTGAGTCTTTACTGACTGCCAGAGGGTCCCTCAGCCGGGTCAGAATCCTGGCACTGCCCACCCTCTGAAGCACCAAAGCTGTCCAGCATAGGGATGAAGGGAAGGAGCAGTTCAGGGGGTGTCACTGCTTTTCCAAAAGCAGCTGGTGGAGCACAGGGATAGGGAGGGACAAGATCTGCCCAGGCAATGCCCATCACAGAGCCGGCACACCTCCATTGCCAGCCCAGACACCAAAACCCAAAAGCAAATCCTGCTTTAAACCATTTAACCAAGCTTTTGAACATTAAATTATTGATGATTTTAACCCTTCAGATTCTCTCTCATCGCCCTGCTGCAGCTCTGGAGCTGGTGAGTGCAAGCAGACCCAGCAAGCCCAGGATTTGGTCTCAGCCCGTATCTTGTCCTGTGTCTGAGCTTGGACTGCTCATCCCTGCCAGTCTGACCCACTGCGCGGCATTTGGGGATTTGTTGTCTCCTGGCATTTGGGGTTTTTTCCGTCATTTTCTGTAACTCCTCTCAATGGGAAGGTGGAGCTGCACTGCAGTTCCAGGGCCAGGGCCGGTAGGGGCCCCCGGAGCCACCTCCAGCCCTGCCTGCTCCTCCCAGCTGCTCCATCACCTTCCCAGACCCCAAAGTGCTCCTTGCTCTGTCACCTTCATGGTTCCCTAAGCAAGAGCTCACCGGGAGCCCAGTGTCAGGCAGCTTGGGGGAATTGGTTGATGTCTAGCACAGAACAAACATCCAAATCCGACTTTGACTCCTCCTCAGTGAGGCAAAGCCACCACTTCTGCTCTGTTCCCCTCTCTTTTCATAAATCTCTTGTCATCAGCTAAAGGGCTCAAATATTAGGGCAGGGGAAGGCACAGCCCCATCTGTTTTCCACCTGATTTTCCAGTGGAAAAAGCCAGACAATTATGCTTTGAAAAAATAACCCTCTCCCCATGCTGAGTCAAATATTTGGCAAGAAGAGCTCAAAGGGTGCAGGGCCTTCCTCCTGAGAGCTTCTCTTTGGTTTCTGAAGGTGATTTGTTGGCAGCTTTTACCTCCTTCATGCCCAGTTTTGGTTTGGGTTCTTTTGGGGGCTGGGGGAGGACACACCACTCCAGGTCATCTCCTGCTGGGGCAGATAAATTAATCTCCTCTGCATGCCTTTGGTGCTCAGAGGTGCCCAAAACAGGCAGCAAATGGGAGCAGCCTCCTCCCAGCCCTTTCACCCCAAATCCTACAGCATTGCTTACCCCAAGGGGGCTCTCAGGCCACACTGGGAACACCAGAGAGTGGCTCTTTTGGGGACACAGCTAACTTCAGTTACCCACTGGAAAATGAGCACAAAAACCTTCAGGAATGTGAAGCTTCCCTGATCCTGGAGCTGCTCAGCTTTTTCTGAAGCCTTGCTAGAGGCAGGGGGGAAACACCACATTCTGCACCCCTGGGGTAAGCCAGGCATCCCAGGTTGCTCTGGCAGGATAGAGAAGAGCTGTGGCAAAGGGCAGCCTGGATCTCAGGGGTGAAAATATCTTGGTTTGCACACAAGCACCCCAGATTGCCCAAACCTCATCACCCAAGAGCAGCCCCAGCACTATCTTGACTTTTGCTCGTGCTGACTGAGGGATCCAAGTCTGGAATGGCACAGGGGTGGGAGCAGTCTTCCAATTCTTCACTGGGACTGACGAGCTCCTCTCTCTAATTGTGCACAAACCGAAGCTGTTGGGGATATCACCAGCGAACTGCTAAGTGGGTGGAGCTGGCTGGACATTTTCCTGATGGAAAATGACAATTCATCAAAAGCAAGATGTCACGCCTAAACACAGTCCATTTCTACAAAGAGTTTGTTTTGAAAGAGAAATTGGGAGGGGAGAAGCACTGAAACGAGATCAACACATTTTGCTTTGGGCTTTTCAAGAAGGAACACTGAGCTTTTTGAAAAAAAATCACTTTTCATTTTAATATTTCACATTATAGAGTCTAAAGTAATTTACTTTGCAATTTCACTCTGAGAAAAACATTGAAGTTTCATCTCTTGTTCTTCCTCAGAAGTGGAAGAAAGAGGGAAGGAGAAGGGAAGAAAAACCACAAGTATTGCCAATGAATTTAAAACATCCTCTTCCCCTTCCGGCTGTCTTAATGAGATCAGCCCTGAATCCATAGGAACCCCGCTCAGGAAAAATCTCATTCAAAATGTTTTCTCAACAACAACAAAAGATTAGGAATAGAAATGCCCGTGGGAAATGAGTGAGTTGGAGAACACTTCTTTGGTGGGGGAGAGGGAGCTTTCAGTGAGGATGAGCCTGAGAAGGTCCCCTGGGACTGGGGAAGGGACCATCTGGAATGACTTGTAGCCGACACAACATCACAGGGAGCAGCACCAGATGAAGAGTGTGGAGGCTGCATTGAACTCCCTCCCCTGCCTCCATTTCAGTGGGAGCAGCCCTGACTCATCTCACCAAAACCAGCCCAGGTTTCACTCCAACAGTGACTCTTCTGCCCCTGACTGCACCAGGGAGAACACACTCCAGGCCTTCAGCCCAGAGAGCTGATGCTGACAGAATAGGCAGCTTTGCTCTGCAGAAAACAAGTTCAACACCTTTCCATGAAAAAGAAATGGTCTAGAGGAAACACAGCAGCAAAGAGCTCCTGGATGAAGTCAAGCAGTAACTCAGTCTGGAGCTGCCAAGCGGTGGCTGGTCCAGCCACTCCACTTGAAGGAAGATGTCAGGAGATGTTGGAGATCTGTGGCAAAACTGTTCCAAGATGGGTGATCTGGAGCCCTGCTCAGGCTGCTGCATCCCCAACGGCAGAGCTGGTGCTTGCTCTCCCTTCCTTGTTAAGTGTCACCGGCACAACCTTCTCACATCCTGCCAGGAGAAAAGAGTGGGGACAAGAAGGCTCTTGGACCTTCCTACTGACCACTCTGCACACACTCAGTACAAGGCAGACATGGAAGAAGCCGTGCAACTGGAGGAAGAATCCACATCAACCCTTACAGTTGGTCCTGTTTTTGGAATACTCTTCCAACCATAGGGAATAAAAAAGGATAGAGCTGGAGGGATGGCCAAGTCCTGGCAGAGACAATGCCCCACTCCTCCTCTCCATCACACTCTCCAGCACCTGCCTCGGGGCAGTGCTGCCTCCTGCTCTCCCATGGCAGATTTTTAGCAGCCACAATGGCGCAGGCAATGGTGCCGGGGCGATGCCAGGCACATCCCAGGCTAACGCTGCCTCCCCTTTTGTCTGAGGGCATTAAAACCCCAGAAACGTTGGGGTGGCGGTGGGGGACCGGGGGGCTGTCAGTGTGTGATGAGTGGCTGTGCAGCGTTACCCGTCTGGCACCGGTGCCCCTCACCACAAATGCCATTGGCACAGCTCTGCACAAACAGCTTTTCAGGGCTCGCCTGGTTCTCCCGGCTGCCATAGAAACCCCTGTTCAGCTGAAAGTATATTAAAGGGTGGTGCTGGCCCTCGTACTGAATTCATCACATTGTATTCCCCCAGAAAAAGAGAGAGAGAAGAAAGCCCACCCCTTTGTGCCTCTGCCTTTGCTTTCTCTGTCTGAGGGAGATGGTTGCTCTCAGGTTCGTTTTGTACTGCAGTTGCATCCCCCCTCCCCAAGTGCGGCACAACCCTGGGAAGGACCCCTGTGCCCCACCAACCCTTGCTGTTGGGCCTCCTCGCAGTCCATCTCCCCAAACACTACCAAGGCAACACCAAAAGACTTCACAGAACAATTTAAAAAAGCAGATATGAGAAAATATTGGAGTAAATCCCTCCTTACTCCTCCACTCTGTCATCCCTCCCCAGCACTGCAGACAGTCATGGGATAAAGCTGGAGTTCCAGTCAACCAGTCCCAAAAGGGTTTTCTGGGAGACAGAGACATATTTGGGCACACACATCCCTTTCCTTAGAGAGCCAGATCTAACAGGAAGTTTTCAGCTTGAAAAGCAGCAAAAATGCAATGGAATACATCTCAAGTATAGATGAGACACAATTTGAAGAGGAATAAACCTGATTTTCCCCAACTGATGAGTGAGCTCATCCCCTCAACACAGTCAAGGACCTGGCTCCCAAGCCTCCCTGAGCTGTGCAGAGCAGCTTCTCCCGCCCTCACCAGCCCAGGAGGGACCACGGGGCAGCAAAGAGGTAATTTAGTCATTTCAGGCACATCGGCCGGCGCGAGCTGGGAGTCACCAATTCAAGCAGATTTCATGCCCTGCCACCGGCCGTATCTCTCTATCAGGGTGGCCAGTGGACGTTCCACAGCAGCACCCGAGCACAGCCAAGCCCTTGTCCCACCGCAGCAAAGACAGAAGGAGCCTCAGGACACTCCAGGTTTACACCAGCAAGTCAAAAGTCCAACTGTATTAGTCCAAACCCAGTACCTTGGGATTATAACCTGTGTTTTCACTTCCAGAAAGGGAAAACTTCCCTCTTTCTTGCAGAATTTGCTCAGGGTTTGTGACAAATTCTCTTGCAGTGTTGCCATCACTTGTTCCACCCACCCCCCACCCCAGATTTAATTTTGTTGGATAATTCCTTCCAAAGCTTCCCATTTCAGCAAAATTTTGCTCAAATTGATTGGCCTTTGTTTTTAGCCAGAACAATCCTCAACCCTAAACTGACCTTACTCCTTATTGCTCACACCAGCCCCCACAGAGGTGCCTGAGCTCAGCCACTGCCTCAAATCTGCCGTGAAAGTATGGCTGAATTTAAAAAAAAACTCACACCAATTTAATTTTTAAACCGTTTATTTTACCTCCACCGACAATAAAAGCAGAAAGGATCAAAGCCAGGCCCTTTTGTGGCTCGGGGTGCCCCTGCCATCAGCGCGCTTTGTTCAAAACACCCTCAAAGAAACTCTCATTTTGGTCAAGAGCCAATTATAAAAATTGGGTTGGGGGTTTGCTTTGCTTTAGAGGTGCAAAATTGTCATCACATCTGTAAAGCTACCAAATGGCCCTGCACAGGCTGTGCATGAGGCAGAGGGAGGGGAGGATACTGATGGAGGGGACATGGGTGGAGAGGACACATTATTGCTCAAAGGCTCAGGCAGGAAGGCAGTTTCTCAGTTCAGGGATGAGCACTCTGTCCTTGTTCCTCCTGCACAGAAACATTTCCCCTTCCTCTACCATATGCAGTGGGTCCTGGGTTGAGTCCTCAGGAGTGAAGCGTGGGGTTTGTTTGGCTCCAACAGCTCAGCTGATCCCACAGATAACTGACCCCACACAGTTCCACAGGTCCCAGGAGCAGGACCAGGATTGCAGCAATCCCCCAGACCAAGCTGCCACTGATATGCTGGGCAGAGTGACCCAAAGCCATTCCCTTCAGACCCACAAGGGCAGGGGGAGACAGGTGTCTGCTCTGAGGTGGCCCCACACCAGGACCCCGCCTTGCTCCCGGGATGCCCATGCCCCAAACAGTTTGTTAACCTCCTCCTTGTGCTGCAGGAGCACCCACACCCACAAATCCATCCCATGAACCGGCTCAGGGCAGACCCCGGTGTCCCCCGCCGTGCCCCCACTCAGGCCCATGCCGGCACATCGGCCCGGCTCGACGTCACTGTGGGGGGACCCTGCCACGCTCGTCTGGCCGCTCTCTGCCGATCTGCATCACAAAAGCTTCATTCTTGCGAACTTGGGCGACCTCTCGACCTCGCCAGCTCGCGGAGTGAATGGCTTTAGTCTGCCACGACCATCATGTCACTTTGATTAGTGCGTGAATAAACTCTCAATCCCGGGCTGGGGGAGGCAGGGCTGGCGGGAGCCACACTGGATCGCAGCCCCGGCACTCGCGGTCCCACACCCGGGGATGGCCACAGAGGTCCCACCACCCAGAGCACCCTCACCCCTCTGCCAGCCAAACCATACCCACCACCCTGCCCTGCGTACATGGAATTCCACCTCAGTGCTTGGGGGTGACCCCTCCCCCCTCCCACCACTGCTGCCTGCACACACGACCTTGATGGTGAGCAGAGCAGCCAAAATTAAACATTTAAGGGTACACAGGGAAATACTGAGTTTCCCTCATTACTTCAATGCCCAAAACTCAGGCAGCAGCACCAAAAGCATCGGTGGAAGCTCCCTGTACAAGCACTGTTGGAGCAGACTGGGTTGGATCCAGCCAAAGGTTCCCTCAGGCCCTGGAGGGGTTCACAAACGACCTTCCAAAATACTGGGCTCTTCCCAAACCGCACAGGGAAAGAGCAGCGAGGGCAGTCACCTCTCCCCAGCCTGGGGCAGGATCTCCTGAGCACACAAATGCTCCAGATCTGTGTGAGGCTCAGCCATGTGTTTCTGTGAAAACAGGCAGACAGTGCTACTTGCCCAAAGGAGGGATGGGTACTGTGGGGACAACTGGGTGCCCCAAGGATGCTTCCAGCTTGACAAGGTCCAGTGGATGCACACAGCTCTGCAGAGGTGGCCACTCTCTCCTCCACCACTCCCAGCTTCACCTGAAAATCAAATATCATCCGGGGGATTGAACAGGCACACGAGAGCTGAGAGCAAGCTTTTGGACAAGCAAAAATTTGACCTTTTGGGAAATAACTGGGGGGATCTTGTCTTTCAGGAGGTCCTGAAGTGCACCTCAGTTTACAAGCCAGCCTGCAGTACATAACAAGTCTCAAACATCTGCTTTTGAGGAAAAGCTGAACTCCTGCATGTCCCTCCCACTCGCTGCACTCACTACAATATCTAATAAACCCTGAGTTGCTCAACACCCATCAAACCTGCCAAAATATCACCATTTTAAGTCTAAAAATGCAAGATCTGTAGAAAAGGGTTAGGAAGACAGTAAATTAGGCCCCGCACGAAGGGCTCTACATGGGAAGCTAATGACCTTTTGTCTCTCTTGTCTGCAGACGGGCCTCATTTGCATGTATGCAGTTGGAATAATCTCGCCCATATTTCAAGCGTGTGGCTGCATCCCCGTGTACTCCTCCAGAGAGGTTCTCTCCCGCTGTGCATGCCATTATCCTGGTGCAGCCACTTCAGGCTGCCTTTAAAGCCACCTAGACACTAGCCAGGCTTCTCCAGCCCCACAGGAGCCTCTCCCTGTGGAAGAGAAAGAGAGGTTTGAGGCCCCATATGTGACAAAACTGAGAAGCTCTGATGTGGCATGGCTGGGGGTCACTCCAAGCTGTGGGATCCCGACAGCAGTGCCCACTCCACAGCTATGGGAAGCATCCCTGGGCTTTGAGGCAGTTGCTCCAGTAACAACCCCCTATCCCTTCCTGGGGACTAAGACTTTAGGCTGATCTCGAGTTCATGGAGACCAAGTATTTTACGAGACCCCCGTGCTGCAAGCTGAAACCCTGTAATGCCTCTTTGTCAGTGCTTTGAGGATATTTTTGAAGCAATTCCAAAAGTTTCAGGTTAAAAATGTTGAAAGTTGAAAATCTGGGTGCCATGGGAGATCTCTCCTGACCTACCCCTCCTCATGTTGCTCTTCCTCAAAGCCAGGAGTTCTCTCAGAGCTGGTTTAAGAGCCTGAGGAGGAGCCGTGAGCCTGAGTGGGGGCAGTTGATGTTACTGAGACCAGATCAGCTCCTTGCAATGTCCATAAACCCAACTGGCCATTCAAGATGAGGGACAGCAAGGTGACTGTGCTGGCAAGGACGTCTTACCCAGCAGAGTCATCTGGTAGCCCTTGGCTTCACACTGTCCAGCCTCACCCACATGCCCCACAGAGCAGGATCACAGAGATCCACAGGGGAGTATTAGCCCCAGCTCAGAACAATCCAGATTGCAACTGCCAGAGCAAAGCAACTCAAATCCCCTGGAGCACCCTCTGTGTCAGGACCCCGAAACACTGAGCATGGCCATCCCCCCACTTCCTTTCCAGCACTTTCCAAGACTTTCAGCATTAAAAATAAAATCTCTCTCATTTATGCTCACATCCCTCTCCACTGAGCCCCAAGAGCTGGTCTCAGCCCCTCTCCCTGTGCTGGGATCTGGCCCGTCCGGGTGCAGAGTGGCTCCGTGAACAATAACACCTCCCGTTCGGGAACTGGGAAGGCAGAGCCATGGCAAACACAAACCCTCAGACAGGCAGAGCTGTCAATCTGGCCCCGATCTCTCAAAAGATTGATTAAGGACAAAAAAAAACAAACAAAAGAGAAAAGAGAACTTATGGACATGAGCTGAGAGGCGGGGAAAGAGGGGAGGGGAAATCAGCCGGGCCAAGTTAAAATTCCGACAGAGAAGTTGCAGCTGAACTATAGAGTCTAGACAAGCATTCACAGCCCCAGCCCCGATTGTTATAGAGCCTCTATTGTCTTAATTAACCATTTTAACTGCAATAGAAGCAGACAAACCTTTTCTTTTCCATCCCACCCCTCCTCTGCTGCACACTCATGCAGACAAACACCACCGAGTCAAGTGCTTTGATTTAAAAACCCCTCGGCATATCCACACACCTTCTTTTGGGGCAGAGCTTTGCAAGGTTCGTTGAGAAAATCACTCGCCAAACAAGCAAGGGGAGAGGGGTGAGCTGGAGGTGGGGAAAAAAGAAATGCAAATCCTGACGCAACATGAATGGGAACAAATGGGTTGATTCTTTTAATCTCCTAATGTGCTTAATAAAGCATTATTGCAATGCAAATTTTATTTTAATGCTGTACATATTTTATTTGACATGCTGGTAATTTTAGTTGGCTGAACAATCCACTGCTTTGTTTTACTGAGTTATTTCTGTTTGGGGGGATATTTTTGAGGGTATCATGGGACCTCTGCCAGCCAATACCCCCTGGGAATCTCTGCAGCACTCTCTTCAGAGGCTTAAGCGAAAAAATAAATAAATAAGAGGGCCAAATTCTCCTCTCATGACCCCGGTAGAAATGCAGGAGCAATCCAGAAGCACGTCTTTCCCCCCTCTCTGAACCCTCATGAGCCCTACAAACTCTCGTCACTAATCACTTTCTGCCATTCCATCCCATTTGCACTGATTTAATGGATTTAGTGGGAAAAACCTGACCAACAAAGCAGGCAGTTCTCCTTACTGAAGACACCAGCGTGAGGATGTGCCCTGGGTGCTCAGGGGACATGCACCAGTGCAGAGCCCTGCATTGGGGCACTCCAGCCCAAATCAAAGACAGGGGAGAGCCTTTCATTTCTGCATCCAGCCTTCTCTAGAGTGGGTTTGCCCCTTCAGAAGGGGTTTGCACAAGGCATTCCCCGTCCCTGGCTCATGGTGTTGTTAATATTGTCCCTTCTTCACCTAAAGCCTAAACTTGACATCTCTGCAGAGACACCACAGAGCAGCACCAGCTACCCCTAAAGAAATCAGGGGGTACAAACATTTCGAGGGTGAATCTTGTCCTGAATGGGCAGAATCTGCCTCATTTTATGCCAGTGTGTCAAGGTGCAAACCTGATTGCCAAAGAAAGAAATTAGTGACAATTATAATCATCCTGCCGGGCTGCAGCTCTCTAATAAAAAAACTGTCACTGTGGAGGATAAATGCAGCTCGGGAGCTTTGTAACACAAACAGGGATGTGTGCAAGTCTGTGAGTGCTCCCGAGTCCAGTTCAAAAGGATGTATTTTTCAGGACAGAGATGAGCATCTAACAACTTCCCACACATCAAAAAAAGTTAAGATTTTATATTAGGAAGAAGGTTTTTACAATGAGGGTGGTGAGGCCCTGGTATAGACTGCCCAGAGTAGCTATGGCTGTCCTATTCCTAGAAGTGTTCAAGGCCAGGTTGGACAGGGCTTGGAGCAACCTGGTCTAGTGGAAGGTATCCCTGCTCATGACAGAGGGTGGAATGGTCTTTAAGGTCCCTTCCAGCCCGAAACAGCCTGTGATTCTATGTAGTGAACCCAGGAACTGCTCTGCTCCCCCAGGAGATGAGCTGAAGGTCAGGGAAAAACCATGTGAAGCACTTTAGGAGTTGTGAGGAACAGGAGTAGAAGCACAGAAAAGGGATGAAAAAGCCTTTACTAAATGCACTTGTGGGGTGCTGGAGCTGGAGATCCCCACAGCAGTGTCTGCAACCCCTTGCCATTTCACTGAACTCCTCCTGCCACAGCATCTCATCAGAGCAGGTAGAAGCACTGCTCTGATGGTGGGGATGGGTCCTCTGACAGGGAGAGGAGAGGAGAGTAGAGAAGGAATCCTGATCTTTTCCAGTGCAGAGGGAGCATTCCTTGCTGCAAACCTGGAAATCCAGGCTCCCAATCTGTGTGGCTGCAGATTTAGGATCAAGCAGGAAGCTCTTCCTGTCCTCACTGAGGCTGACAAGTGACCAAGACTTTGCAGCAGGAGATGTGGAAACCAGAGGCCTGAAGGGGACCAATGGTCCTCCTGTCACCTCTGGGGAGCAGGGATCCCTCTGCAGCCAACTTCAGCAGTTCAGAGATGGTGTAAGGAAGGCTTTCAGTGGCTGATCACCACCAGGGAATGGCTCCAGGAAGGATTAAGGGGATTAATGTGACCCAGGAGCTCAGTAAAACTTTTAACATCAACCTCAGCACCAGCCAGAGCCTCCAGCTCACTCAAAGAGCAGGGGCAGAGTGAGAGCTGTGGTGCAGGACTGGCCATGGTGTGGATGTCTACCACAGCCTGCAGCATGGTCAGAGGCTGAACTGAAAGTAGAAGGAAATCAGAGCCTTTCCATGCCTTCCTGACAATCAGACTGGCCCCAGCTCTGACAGCTCCTGGGTGCCAGGTGGCATCTCCTCAGGCCCATGAGTGGGACCACAGCTTTTTTCTACCACCCAGCTGCTCAGTGCCCACCCAGGAGGGTGCAGAAGGGACCTAGACCAGGTGGAGCTTGGGGGTGATGGTAGCTTGATGCACAATCTGACCGTTACATGTATGATCTGACCATCAAATATGCATTCCAGCCATCACACATGTGCTCTGTCATGTGTGTGCTCCATCCATCATGCGTCCTACAGTGCATGCTTCAGCCATCACAGGTGTACTCCAGTCATTATGTGTGTGCTCTATTCATCACATGTGTCCTTCTACCATCATGTGCATGCTCCAACCATCACGTGTGTCCTCCAGCATCATGTGCAGGATCCAACCATCATATGCATGCTCCATCCATCACTTGCATTCTCCATTAATCACAACCACACTCCAGCCATCACATGTATGTTCTATCACACGTGTGCTCCAACCACCGCGTGTTCTCCATGTTCCAACGATCACGTGGATGCTCCAACCATTACCCACATGCTCCAACCATCACACACATGGTCCAACCATCCTGCCTTAGCAAGGGGATAGACAAGTCCTATGCCCTGGAAAGGGGCTGGAGGGGCCCAGACAATGGGAAGGGTGTTGTTGCCCCTGCACGGCACACTAGAGACTTCATCTTCGTTAAAGCCTCCAGGCGTGCTCTTAATGTTACCTCTCTAATAATAATATTTCATCTGCCTTATCTGATTAGGTTAGGCTCATTTGATTTTTGCAAAACACCTTTAATCACCTCGCAAATTCCCCATCATTACAAACAGAGCCACCACAAACATTATAGGCAATCCGAGTTTTATTTTCATCAATCTTTTTTTTTTTTTCCATATGCAAGAAAGACAGTTGTAGAAAAAAAAAAATTTAAAAATATGAGCAAGACAGAGCCTGAGAAAACATTAACAAGGCCCTGTGCTTTCTGCTAAAGTGCCTTCATTTCATTATCATTAAATTTGCCTAGTAATTAGATTTCGGTGCATGAATATTTTAAAAAAATGTAACAGACAGGCTGTCAAAAAAAAGCACGACAACATCAATTCGATAATTTTTTAGACAGAGACGTTCATAAGCAATTAACACGGATTTCCTGGGGTTGGAGATTCTTTTTTTTTCTTTTCTTCTTCTTTTTTTTTTTTTTTTCCTTCCCGCCTTGTGTTTTTCACCTGAAATTAAAAGAAAAATAAAATCACTGTAAACATCAGCACGTTCTGCCATTTTTATCCTGGTTTGCTGACATGATTCCAGTGCCATTGTCCCCTTGCTTAGCATGCTCGGGTGCTCCTCTCCCCTGCCTCCCACCCCAGCTTTACTAAACATGGGCAGGCACAAGGTTGGGTCATCCATCAGACCTCCCCACTCCTGCAGGACCAGATTAAATTAAGGTTGCATGAAGCTTCTGTCTTGATCTTCAGGCATTTCTGCTGAAAACAGTGATTTTGATCACTATTTGCATAATTGTACAGTTACGTATTCACCGGGTCCCTAATTATACGATCCGTGTTCGACACTGCTCCAGATGCAGGGAGGTTTGTGCAGGGCACACCAACCCCTGCTCTGCGGTCTTTCTGTGCCTGCTTCAGCTCCAGGTGAGCCCAGGATGGTCCATCCCCCTTCCTACAGCTCCTCCCTGCAAGCTGGTGGCCACCTGACCGTGGTGGGGACAGCCCTCCCCACCTCTTTTGGGGGGTGATGTGCTGAAAGCCATGCCAGCCCCCACCGTGGGTGGGATGCCAGTCCCTGTGCTGCATTTTAACCCACAGCCAAGGTCCAGGACCACGAGCCTCTCTCTTGCCCATCCTGCACATTTCCAAAAGGAGCAGAAGGTGGAAGGAAAACAGCATAGTCACAAATTTCCCCCTTTTTTCCCCTCCTCAGCGGCCCCAGAGGAACCTCACATGCCAGAAAGAAATCCAGCTGGGGATCATTTGCTGGGGTGATTCAAGGTCTGAGCTGATTTGGAGGTGAAGGTAGCACAGGGTCAGGTTCAGTCCATGCCTGGAACTAACACAGACCCCAGACCACATTTCCTATATGACTGACACAGTGCCATTGACCCTGTGGAGATGCCCAGGAAGGAGCTGTTTGCGCCCTATCAGCTTCTTTCACTTGCAAGTTCCTGCTCCCTCCTGAATTTTTCATTTGGAAATCAGCAACAGTTGCAGGGATTTTCATAGAATCATAGAATAATGGAATGGTTTGGATTGAAAGGGACCTTAAAGCTCATCTACTCCCCCTACCATGGGACACCTTTCACCAGACCAGGTTTCTCCAAGCTCCATCCAACCTGACCTTGAACACTTCCAGGGATGGAGCAGCCACTGCCCATTTTATTTTGGGCAAAGCTTCCAAAGTTGCTGGGTTTAGTCCTAAATCAGGACCAACATCTGAAATACTCTAAAAAAACTGCACATACCAAGTACGTACTTCAATGGAGCCCTTGGAATGCCAACACCCCACCCTGACCCCAGAGTTAGGGCTGTGCTCTCTTACAAAAGCAACGTTTTGCAGTAGGGCCCACCTGGTTATTGCAGAGGGGGAGCCAAAATTAGCTTTTTCAGGTGTTAAAGAGCATAAGTCAGAGCTAAGAGGTATGTTGGGAATAGAAAATAATAACCAAAACCCCAAACCCCAGTTATCTGACCTAAACGTACATGGATGTTAAACCCCATGTCTATGTTATTTTTGATTATTGCTATCATAGTGATCATCATCTCTGGTAAATTAGGAATACACAAACCAGCCACACACAAAGAAAATCCTGGACCTCAACTCAGGTCATGCCTTCCTAAAATCTCCTTTGCAAGGTTTTATCGGCAAGAGCAGGGAGTAGAAGCAGTTGGTACAAGCAGCTGAAAGACCAAATCAAAAGCATGTGAGCAGATTAAAGAATCAATCTCTCCGTTTGATGCAGAGGAAATCCCACTAATTATAAAGAAGGGGCTTATTTCCTGGAGTCACTCTGTTTGAAGTCATCAAAACTAGTAATACTTAATTACTCTACTTTATGGAATATATAACATCGAGGCCCTTCCCCACTTGCCAGCCCTCTGCTGCCATCGCTGGTGCTGGGTTTCCAGGGGCTGTGGTGATGTTCCTCCTCTACCTATGCCCATATTTATACAAATGAAGCCCTTAACAACCCTTGCATGAGCCTGTGGGGAAGCATTTAAACATCCTTTTAAAGGAGGCTATAATGAAAAAAAAGAAAAAAAAAAGAGTGGTTTAGCCCAGTGAGTTACCTGGTTATTCCAGCAAATGTGTGTGCACTATCTGTGTGCCAGCAAACTCCTTCAGAATCAGGTACTGAGGATTAAACCAAACTGAAGGCATTTGCCTCATCCTAATCCTTGAATAGGAAAGGAGACTGACAGTGGTGTGACTGAAACACAAGCTCCACAAACCCTTCAGACCTTGCCAAGAAACCTTTGAAGGCCCAAGAGCAACCTACCAGCTTCTGGTTCATGGACACATCTAGATGATATTCAGAGATTGGGGTAAAAACACATCCAGGTATCTTGAGGAAATGAACAGAGGCACAGGGTCTTCTCAGAACTGGGATAAAGATATTTAAAATTGAGGACTCTCAGTTTTTCCTCATCTCTCCAGGTGGCTTTAGGGCAGACCTGGTCAGGACATGCTTTGCTCAAGGGCTGACAACCCTCAGCCTCATCAACCACCACAGTAAAGCTCAAGTTTCTGGCACTGGGTGATTAACATGGAGGGGAATCACAGCTTCCATTAAAAAACAGCAATAATTGTATTTTTTAGAGGTTGAGAGAAACCTTGGAAAATGTGAACCAAGAGTTTCAGGCAGGGAAAGGCAAGTAAGTTCTTTTTTGCCAGTCTTGGTGAGGTCTCAAGGGACGTTGAGTATTCCTGAGTGCATCCCTGACATTGATTCTGCTCCCAGAACCTGAGTCCTCAAGCAAAGCCATTCCTTGCAAGGGAGCAAAGCCCACGCGATCAAAACCTTCTCCCAGGAGGCACTGAGGCCCTCTAAGCCCATCACTCATCTAAAGGAGACCTCCAGGGAGCAGATTTGGTGAAAAGCTGTCCATTTCCATGGCTGGGGAGCACCAGATCAACCCAGGTGTGGGTTTCTCTTGCTCAGGCCTGGCTGGTTATGAGGCTTTTTTCAAAGCACTCCTTTTCCAACTAAGCTGGTACATTTTGCAGGGGAGGGACAAGATCTCAGCTCTTCCTTCATCACCACCTACACACACCCACCTGGGGCTGCGGGAGCTGCACAGGCATCACCATTACTAGTGGCAACAATAAATCTGCTCTATCCTGGAGTTCCTCCCAAATAACTGAGTCCAGCTGGGGGAGCACATGGAAATGTGGAGCCATGTGCCACTGTTTGAAATTCTGCACATACCACTGGCATCAGGAATGCCCCAGGAATGCTGCTGTGGAGTCATGAGGCTCCACAGCCAGGAACTGGAGGTGAAAAGTGGCTTTTTCCCTAAGAGGGAAAGGGAAGAAATCTGCCAAACTCAGGTTTGACTTGACTGGGAAAAGTAACTGGGCTTCAGACTAATTCAGCTGGCCTGAAAAATCCCTTTTAAGATGTCTGAGCTTTGTGAAAGCTCCAAGCAGAATACATCTCTAAAAGCATTCTACCTGCAAGAGACTCCTTGCGATTCTGCTGCCAGTGGGAGAGCAAAGAGCAGGTGGGTGCCGTGCAGAGCAGCACCTGCAGGGCAGGGATTGGCATCTTGTGCTCCTGACTTTGGCTGTGCCCTTCCTTGGTGTTTTTTGCAGATCAGGCCCCAAAAGGGGCCCAGCACTGCTGGGCTCTGTGGGTGGATGGGTGTTCACTGAGGCATCCACACAGATCTGTGGGATGAGAGCTCAGTTCCCAGCCCAGTGACACATTGGCTGTTGGTAGCCAGGACTGCATAGCCCCACTGGGACTTTTCCTGCTTGGGTTTCTCCTTTGGAGAGCAAGAATCCACCTGGAGAAACACAGTTTGGAGCTGTCTTCACTGCCTTTATGTGTCTGGGGAATGTGAATCAAAATATTTCCCTGAGCAACACAGAGAATTCCAGTATTTTGCCCATTGCAGGTGGTGGGAATAGTTCAAGGAGGACCTGAAATAAAGCTCTCACATTTCAGTCCTTCTGGAACTGAGAAACACCCACAATGAGCTTATGGCTGATTTTTTTGCCTCACTTTGCAGCTCTAAGGTGTCAATGGAGAAAGAGAAGGATCCACTGTGAGGCGAATGTCCCTGTCTCTGTTGGCTGGCAAGAGATCAGCAAGGAAGCAATTTTGCTTTATCCAAAGAGGCTTTCTAGGGCTGGACACGTCCTTCCCTGCCATCTATCATGTCACAGGCAGCAGTGGACCAGAGCCAGGACTGAGCCCTGGGGCACCGTCTCAGCCACAAGAGTGAGGACCTGCTGCAGGTGGGAAGGAGCCCTGGCTGCATCCCCCAGGGCTCTGGGCAGATGGATGGACTTCACCCCGTAGTTCTGGCCCTGTCTTAGGTCAGAGCTCCTGACAGCAGAGCACAAACTAAAGCTTCAGTGCTGCTGCTTCGCATTCTGCCCTGAGGTCACTGGCAATGGACCTTTTCCCTGTGCAACCTCAAAATGTGGGCTCAGGCAAAGGTGGGTTCTGCATCTGAAAAACAAACACATCCACAAGAACTAAACCTTCCTGTTAGTGAAGGACAAGGGCTTAAAGGCTCAGCTCAGAGGGGTGTGGAGGGGAGTCCCACTCTCTGCTGGCTCTCCCGGAGGAAGAGGTGAGCCTGTCCCCACCACCACTGTCGAGTGAGGACCTCACCACAGCCTGGCCGAGGTCTGTTTGTCACTTTTCCTTCATTATTTGCAGTTTGTACACAGCGTCATTAGGGATTCATTCGGTTTCCCTAGCAGCAGGCATTAGTCTGGCTTCCCTTTCCCCCTTCTCTCGCCAGCGCCCTTTATTTTTAGTGTCTTATTTACAGTTTGACAGAGTAACTGTAACCCTTGCAAGCTACTCCAGCGGCTTTAATCGGGGGAATAATGAGTCCTGTCTGGCGATGAATAGAATTTAGGGGACAGATTGTTCCACACTCGCCCGGTGGGGTAATTTATTTATGTGCGCACTTGTCAGGAGGAGAAAGGGACGGGGGATCTGTATGCACCGAGGACACTGCCGGCGCTGAAAGGGAAGGGAGAATGGAGCCAAACGCCCCAGATCCCGCTGCCCCCCCCTCCCCGCCCCTCCGGCAGCTGAATGCCTCCGGTGGCCGTGAACTTGGATGGGCCGAAAGCCCCATTCCCAGGCCCTCGGCACGTCAGCGGGGCCGCCGAGGGCCTGGGCTGCCGGCAGCGGGCTCGGGGCTCCAGATGGGTCCGGGCGCGGCGGGCAGCCCTCCCCGGCACTGCCCCGCATAGCCGCGGCGCGGGGAGCACGTCCCATAGCAACCGTACAGTAGCAGGAGCACAGCGGGGGGCTGGGAAGAGAGGCAAAGCCCTCGGAAAAATACAGGATGGGTCCAGACAATGGCCCTCTCTCATATCATAAATTACACGGCAGCAACAAAAGGCGACGGATCCTGCCCCCTTCTCCGCTCCCACAGCCTGAGCGCTCGCTGGGTGCCGCGGACATCCTTGGGCACGGGGGCAGTGGCGGCATGAGGGGTTTCTGAAGGAGGGAGGTGGAGGCATTGCACCTTCCAGCCCACAACATCTCCTTCACCCTTTCCCTGTCCCCTCAAAGTGCATTTCCTTTGCTCAGCGCAATTCCTGCTTTCTACCCCAAAATGTTCCCTGAGCATCCACTGCCTCAACATCGGAGTCAGCTGTTGCACCGTGACTGTGGTCCTTCAGCCAGTGTTGACCATGCACCAGAGTGGAGAGAAGTGGCTCCTGGCCTACAGGTGGGATGCTTTCTCCTTCTTCTGCTCTCCAGGGGAAAGTTCGCTTTGCTTCTTTTTTCTCTCCCTGACTCAAAGCCAGAAGCATTTTGCCTCAAGAACCGACAGCTCAGTGTCTTCCAAGAGGTGGTGGAGACTGGAATCGACTCCATCGCAGCCGTCCCTGGGCTCCTGTGCAAAGAAGGACGCTGGGATCCACCAGGCTCCAGGGTCTCCTCAGCTGGGCGATGGTCCTCCTTAGCAGAAAGGATTCACCTTGTGGAGACCCCAAGAAGAGGCAGGACAGATATGCAGGGAGTCCCTTTGCACCCCCAGCTGCAAGGCAGCATCAGGCTAAAAGAGAGGGAGGGCTCAGGCTGAAACCACCTGCACTCAGGTATGGAGGTGCTCCCACTCCACCTGAATTTGTTGCTGATATTCCTTAAACCTCTCCCTGCTTGGCCCAGCTCCCACCTATGCTTGGCACCTTTCCTTTCCCAAGTGGCCTCAAAGTGAGCCTACAATTACACTTTCTACCTAAGTTTAAAGTTGCTCTGGTGACACCCTATTCACACCAGTGGAGCCATTTTGGCTACAGGGGATTTGCCTTCACTGCTCTGCCAGGAGAGTCAGGAATGAAACAGCTGCAGCCACAGACTCCAATCTCCATGAACAGCAGCCACATCAATTCCTGGGGTTTTACCAGTTTCCTGGTATACCGGGAGAAGTGCTTAGAGCTGGGTGAACTGCAGGAGTCTGGGCAGATGTCCAAGCATGCACCCAGACACCTCACCCAACCCAGGTTCCTCTCTGCCAGTGAGGAGGTTACAAGCACCACAAGTTCTGGCTGCATTAGACTTCAAACCATGGAAACAGGAAGCTGTCAGGTGGTAGAGAGGATTAAACCAGACAGAGAGCACCAAGATGTCATCTCCAGGCCATAGGGCAGAGAAGTACCAAGTATTCTCTGGATCTCCACTGGCAGGAGGAGAATCCATGCAATGCTCCTGGGCCCTTTGCCACCTCAGTCTTGGTATCAAAGGTGATGTGCTGGTTGCTTCTGACCAAGTTCCACCTGCTACAGCCCAGTCCCCCCGTTGGAGAGAGCCCTTGGCCAGCACGAGCACCTGGGCTGCACATGGGTGTCTACAGAGATGGGGACAGTGTCTGCCCAGACACCCAGACAGAACCTCACTCCAGGGACCCTCCACCAGTTCCTGGCCAAGGGACGTGCTCAGCCCAAGAGACTGTTTCAGGGTAGGCCTTTCCTTTGGCAGAGAGATCAAGATCTCTCCTTGCTTGACTGAACTCAAGGCAAGACAGGAGTCCTTGCATACACTTATAAAATGCAAGAAAAGGTCTTTACATCAGGAATCTGTGGGGCTTTCACTGTTCCAGGCAAGTGTTCCAGCAGGTGGGCAGTCTGGCCCGGGGGTCAGAGGCAGCTCCTGCCCTGCTCCATCCCAGCCCAGGAGCAGAGCGGTGACGATCGCAGGGAGACCTGCGGCACGACTGCGTTGGGCCTGGGGAGGGGGAAAACCTCCTCGTCTGGGTACAATGACTGTCTATTCTGCTGATCACAAGCCTAATCCTCTTTGGTTTTTAATTGGCATTTGGGCTAAGCTGATTTAAACCTCTTCACCTTGTTGGGTCCCCCCCTCCCCCCTTCTTTCTTTTCTTTTTTTTTTTTTTCCTACCAAATAAGAACGCTGCCATCACCAAGTCCCCAGCACAATGACAGCTTTGTGCGAGGGTGAGAGGAGAGGAAAGGGGAAGGGAGGGGGAGAAGGGAAATGTGCTGAACCCACTCGGAAACAATGCGGAGTTTGTGATTCAGACTTGACCACTGGCAAAGGACCCGCTTCAGCTGTGCCTCAATAATAAATGCACTGTCCCTTCCCAGCACCTCTCCCCATGCCCATCACCTCCATTTCAGGCCAGCTGCCCACCAGTGTGGGCTCTACCTGCGGTCCCCATCCCTGAATGGGTGCAGCTTCCCCGTGCGCCAGTGCAACCCACTGGAAAGGTGCCCACATCCCACCCCAGTCTCACCATCAAGCGGCCCCAGGGTGATGTGCAGCGGTGGGATGGGAAGGTCCTGGTGTCCTGTCTACCCCATCCATCCCTGAGCTGGTTCTGTGCCCCCACACCAAGGCTGGTCGGCAGCCCTGGTCAGCCTGGACGACACTGGTGCAAATCATGATCTACGTGGTGCTCCAGGCCAGGGTCTGATGGCAGGAGGAGGAAGAGGAGGAGGGTGCACATGGGATCAGCCATGGTGAGGGGCTTCTGTTGAGGGTCCCACAAGACAGGTCCTGCTGGCAGAGTCCCATAGCTGGGGGCTCATAGCTTTTGGAGGGTGGGGTTTTCCATATAAGCCCCCACTCCTGGGTCCATGTGATAACGAGCCAATCGGAGCTAAAATCAAACACAACAGAAATACCTTTATTACCCCCCTTTTCATTTAAAAGACAAAACACCTCCCCAAAGACCCCCAAAGAGCCCTTTGTTCCTGCTTGTGGAACAGACACATCTCCCAGGGATGTGGGAATAACAAACTAACAAACCCACAAGAAGAGATGTTAAACACAGAACAAAATCTATGGATGGCTGAGACTTTGGGCCAAGTGGTCAGCAAGGAAGATGCTGGTGACCATGGAACGTTTGGCCCCTCTTTTTCCACACCATGTGGCCACCATGGGCTCAAAGAAGTCCCCAAACACTTGCCATAGTGTCACTCAGTTCATCTCAGCAGTGTGGCAGTGCCAGCGCCTGGTGTAACAGCTTAGGGAAAGCCTATAAAAAAACCTACACTTTTTTTAAAAATCCACTTACCAGGATATTCCTTTCATGGGAGCCAGAGACCTGCGATTCATCAGACAGAAGTTGAGCTTCACATAAGATGACCCCACATCTGCCCTGACAGGAAGAGAAAGAAAAGAGGATGTGAAACACTTCAAATGGCAGCCCCATGTTCCATGTCTGGATTACACCAGGACAGGGAGATTACAGCCACTTTTCTGACAGGAAAGGGGAATAAGAGAACAAGAAGTCAGTTGGAAAATTCTCAACATCCTTGCAACGGGATTGATTTCTGAACCTGAGACACCCCAATGGAGCTTCAGCTCTGCAGGGAGTGAGAAGAGCCAAGGTCTGCTCTGGGGGGATTTGAAATGGGGGAAAACACTCTTCACACCATTCCCTGTCCCCACCAAGCATAGGACCAACCAGCAAAAGTCAAAAAAACACCTTTATTTATTCTTTACCTTCTGGGAAGTGGTGTTCTCCAGACTCCCCTCTCTGCCCAGGGCAGTGGCTGCATCACCAAGGCTGAAAGCTGAACCCAAACCCAGAGCATGCTGTGCTCCTACTCTGGGGGATTTATCCTGACTGCCCCGAGCACTCACCCCCCGGCCTGGGGAGACCCATCACTAGTGGGAGCCACATGAAGGGAAGAGGCTTGGATGAAATGTGGAGCCGGATGGGATGTACCCTGTGCTCTGCAGGGTTCCCCCCCTTGCTGTAGGAACCAAGCGGGAAAGCTCCAGCACTGCATATCCCTGCCTGGAAACAACAAAACTGAGCAGCCCTGATCACTGTGCTGCCAGCCCCTGCTCCAGGCTGCTTTGGAGCATCCTTACAGAATTGTTTTCTATTTTAATAATATATTAACGTTCACTTTGTATATTTTGCATCTGTATAAACTCTGCTTTCAGCTGTGGCTACTCACAGGCTACACCTCGATTTAGGCACTCAATGCAGAACTGATGTGGCTTGTTTAACAGAGCAAGTGCTTGGGCCAGAGAAAGAGCCTGTTCTCCCATTCATTAGTCCCACAAATCATTTATAATGCTACAGAAATCAGAGACAATCTGATCCTGTAGAAACTCAGTGATGAGGAGCCCAAGTGGCACTGGTGGGAGCAGAGCAGGGATGCCAAGGCCCATCCTCTCTTTCCAGCCCCATTTCCAACCCATTAATGTGCCCCATCCCAGGGAAAGAAGGAGAAAAAAGCAGGAAAAGAATTAAATCCCCCAGCATGGACTGAAGTTTATAAATAAAAGCAGTGAGAAATGGGCTAAGTAGCTGCAGCTTAGCCCAAGAGCTAAGAGCCTTAGTGCATTTTTGCAAGTTTTAGGGAAGTATTTCCCATTCCTGACTAAGCACGTTTGGCAGGCGGAGCAGAGCGCGTGGCCACACACCCTTTGCAGCTCCAGCTAAGGGGGTACAACGGTGACAGTCACCCCTTCCCCAGTCCCTTCCCACCTCACAGACCCCACCAGGGACCAGGATTGAGACTAGCGCAGCCACGCTTCCCTGCGGGGCCGCCCCCAACCAGGCATGTTTGGGGCTCCAGCACCAGCCCACCGGCAAAAAATGTGATTTATTTTTCTTCTAAGGATAAATTTCGAGTTGGTTTTAATCTGCTTTCAAAATTCCCATCACACCAGGGTTAAACTCACTCAGCATATTTAGGCTTTTAAGTTTCCAGGTCTCATGGCAACAGAGGGATGGGGAGAAATTAAAAAGAACAACAAACACGGCCTCACAGAACACCAAGATTTTCACCTAAACCACAAGCCTCTCACAACAGGTCTTCAGATAAAACACCCCAAAATATTTCAAGTGCCATAGTAAAATTAATCAGTTCACACCCCACCAGGTTCTATGAGGATATTTTCCCCCTCTCTCATATTAACCTGAGCACAATAACTTTGTGCCCACAGATCATCTGGACCAGGTGAAGTCTCTCACACCTCAGCCCATTGTGTACAAGGAAAGGATAGAGTCGGTCACGTTTCACAATGATTTTTTTCCCCCTTTCCTAAACAGCCACAAAATGGTTTCATCAACGAAAAAAAAATGAGGCTGTCAAATTTTTCTAGTCCAAAAGAGGGAGGAGAGGTAAAAAAAAAATAATTAAACAGCTGTTTTGCTAATGTTATCATAGTACACAAAGAATGAAGCGTTATCCATTGCACTGAGCAAAAAATCCTGCAGCCGAGCCTCAAGCCCCACAGTTTCCCCAGGAGGCATGGAGGGCATTTCAAACCACAACGATAAAAAATCTGGTAAAAAAAGATGGCACGCTTGCTTTTGGTGCAGTCCCCATTGCAGAAGATGAGACAAAAGGAGGTTGATTTTGGGGTGTGGGTCGGTGCCTCGTGTGTGGCTGGGGAATTTCATGGCTGTGATGCCCATCGCCAGTGGGAAAAGGGACATCCCCACAGGCGAGGCCGGGATGAGCCCCACGGAGCTGAACGCCCCGTGGCGAGGACGTGGTACCAGGGGCACCACGGGCAGCATCCATCCCCGTCCGTGGGATGCTGTCGGGATGCAGCCAACCACATGGCGAGGACCAGGGGAAGGGAATCAGCCATTTTACACGTCAGCTGCCTAAAATGGTGGCTCCCACCTTTTTCTTCCCCTTTCTGCCACCGTTCCAGCACGCATGCACCCGCAGGAAGGGGAGGGAGAGGGGCCGCGGCCCCCCGCGCGCGAGGGCGCAGGGAACGGGAGCCAAGATGGAATTAGAGGGAGAAATTAAAGGAGGGGAAGGGGGGGAAGTGGGAAAGGATGCGCTTCGCCTCGACATGGCCCATCCGTTGGTTGGATTTGTGTGTCCTGTGGAAAGAGAGGCAGGAAGGCATCGAGGGGGAAAAATGGGGGGAAAGAAGGGGAAAAAAGAGCATTTGGGTGAGGCTGGCAAGGGGTAGGGATGCGCGTGGGGTGTGGGGAAAAATCTTCCCTTCTTTCTTCACCGACCCCCCTTCGCCCTCCCCGCAATCCCGCTTTGACTTTTCCCACAGAAGTAGCCAACCTCCAAGAATGCAAATGACATTCATTATGCAAATGCATGCAAATCAGGTTTAACTATCGGAAGAAGGGCTCGGAATTTCTAATAGGTTAACTCTTTCGAGAGCAGGCAGGATAACAAGAGCCCCGTGTCTTCCTTGGGGCTTTGTGTTTCCCAATCCATCCCAGGCACCCCGACCCACAGCCCTCAGTGGGCACCGTGGGCCCTGGGGAGGGCATTGGGTGGAACAAAGCATCAAGGAAATACCAACAACAACAAAAAACCCCACTGGCGTGGGAGCGGCTACCCTTCGATAAATGTTCTGGCAAGAGACAAGACAAAGCAGGCTTAAATGCAGAATTGAGGAAAAAAATGGAAACGGAAAGGAAAACGAAAAACAACAACAGCCAAAAAGGAAAAATAAAACAAAAGAAAAATTTAAAAATAGAAAGGGGGAAATAAAAAAATTAAAAAGGAAATTAAAAAAAAAAAAAAAAGGAAAGAAAAATTAAAAAGAAGTAGAAAATGAAGGGGGAAAAAAAGAAGAAAAATATTAATTAAAAAAAAGAAAATGAAAGGAAGGGAAAGGAGAAGCAGGCCACTCTCGGCAGAAGGTGAAACCCTCCCCGTGGTGCAGTGGCCAAAGGTTCTGGCAGTCACGAGGGTTCTGCAGTTCACACCCAACCCTCTCACCGGGATGGACTCGGAGCCACCGGCTCTTCGCCCGCTGGAAACAGAGTCATAAAACGCACCAAGATCCTGTTCTTTTTTTTTTTTTTTCCCAGCTTTTTTCATTGACACAAAAAATTAAATTGCAGTTTCCCCTAGTGCTGGGTGAGCTCGTTGTCCTCCAGAGAGGAGCAGAGGGAGAGCAGCGGTGGCATGAGGCCCCCATCCACTTCCCCATGACCTGCGAGGCATCCCGGGATGCTCAGAGTGTGTTGGGAACATACACGGCATTGGTGTGAGATCACTGCCCTGCTCCCCCAAACCTTTGGAAAAATCCTGATTCCTGATCCTAGCCCCAAAAACGCAAAGGCCCCTGTGCTGGGAACCGAAACAGGGAAATTCTGGGTGCCTGGCCTCGTGCTCACCAAATGTTGGGATTGCGGGAATTATGAATATTACAAAGGGCTGTAAAGTGGAGAAATGGAGGTGTTGCAGAATTCTAAATATTTTATAGCAATGCTGTATTGATTAGAAATAATAAAACATTTTAGGATTATTGCCGTGTTTTGTCTGAAAATCACTCCTCATTTGCTCTAAAACCTCATGATTTTTTCTGTTGTTTTCTACACCTCCTATTACATTTGATTTTTTTTTTTCCTGTTTAGTTAAAAACTCCTGTTATTTAAGTCTAGATTGAGAGCAGGAGAAATAATCTGTGTGAGGGTAAGAATTTCCCACATTTTAAGGGTTTGGTTAGAGGCACCCTAAAAATTATTGGTTTAGAGTCAGGCTGGCGTGCTCAGAAATGCACGAGCCCAGAACAACTGATCAGTTATAAAAAAAATAAAAATAAACCCTTTTATTTCGTTAAGCTGGTCCCAGGCTGGTAAGGCTTCTGCAGAGTGCAAAATATACTCAAGATTTGCACTTTGGCAAATCTCAAGCGTCAAAATCAATGAATAAAAGAGTCAGCTCTTTCCGTAATTAAAAAA
>VXBX01002801.1:93984-107819 GCA_013400415.1 Scytalopus superciliaris
GAAGTATGTTTCTTTTTTAAAAAAGGAGGCAGAGAGAGCCCAGTCCTGTGCAGCAGGAGGGCTGGGAGGTGCTGGTGGGTGCAGCCGTGCTCAGGTGCTGAGCTGGCACCGGCAGCTGCTCGTCACTAATGGCGAATACACCACTGCATTAGCCTGGTGCTGGGCAGAGGGAACAAACACCTCCAATGCTGCCTCACAAGCACCTAAACAGCATGAAAGTTGGCATTTCCTGGGACAGTAACAGGTCAGGATGCACTTAACAAATACCTGGTGTCATGACCATCTCCGGAGCTGTGACAGAACGGATCTCGGTCTGCAGGACAGAAAGCCAAGTTTGGGTTTTAGCACAGTGTTGGCAAGGAGTGGCGCAGAAACTGATGCATTTAAAAACTCCCAAGTTTCACTCACATGTAAAGGGGTTCAGCACCATCTCCAAAAGTGATTTTAAAATTTTAGTAGTTTTTTTTTTTGTTATTATTTAAAAAGCCTCCTGTTCATCCACTACTCTTTGTCTACACCTCCCTTCTCTGTCAAGTTTCACTACTCATATCCACATCTGCTTCAAACCCAACTGTTCTGCTTTTCCCCATCCTTTGATGCATCTCTTTGGACCTGGAAAGCTCTCCAAGACACCCGGTTGTGGCCTTTGGGCACAGGATGGGAAAACATCTGCTGTGGGCATTTGCAGCCTCTACAACAGCCCATCAAAAAAGTCAACTTTCAAAATGTTTTAAACCTTTGGCATTAGAAATCAACTACCAAATAACACTGGGAGTGTTTATCCACAGAGAGGGTGGAATGGAGCCTGTCGGGTTCCACAGCGATTCCTTGTGTGGAGGGACCCACAAGACCACAGGAATGAAAGGAAAATAAGAGGGAGGCAAAATTTATAAAGGAAACATTTCTTGACAATGTTTTCAAGCAGCTTCTCCACAAGGTGCAGGGGCTGCACATCCCAAGGGAAACGAGCAACAGAAGCAAAGTGACCCGTACAGCCATTTTTTTCCACATTTCTCCCATCAGCCAATTTAAAAGCCACTATTCAGGCTTTCCAACATGCCAAGGAGTTTTCTGCCTCAAAAGTACTATTTTCCCCACAAATCCCATGTTTCCTCCTTGCCAGAAGGGTGTTTTTCAGGTGGGATGCTCAGCACTAGGCTTTGCATGGCCACACTGCGTGGAAAAGATGGGCTGGGAGAAGGTGCTGCTCATCTTTGAACGAATCCAGCATCAGATCATGAAAAATCAGCAAAGGCAAGAAGAAAACATCCTGGACAGTGACACATGGAAACACCAAATCCTTGGAATGGGACGTGGTGCAGCAGAAGACACCACCAAGGGTGACAGCCCTGGGTGCCCCAAACCTGCTTTCCCAACAGAGAAGAGCCTTTAAAGTCCCAAACTGCTGCAGCAAAACCTCTTGGTTTTCCTCCCAAGCAGGACACTGTGGGTGTTTCAAGGAAGATCTGGGGTCTGGGCTGTTATAGGCAGCAGAAGGCTTCCCTCCTGCTCGCCCACACCATCTCCAGTTCTTCCAGGAGTCACCAGGGGACAACCCCACACCAAGCAACAATTAAAGCACTTTAGGGAGATTCCAAACTTTTCATCGCTCCTGTTAAAGGCAAGAGTAAAAGAGGAATTTTGCAGCAGCCACTCAAACCACCTTGTGACAGTTGATGCTCATCACCTCTCAGGATGCAACGGGATGTGGAAACACTCTTGGACCACAAAACAATTTCCACTGAGGAAATTTGCGGGTTGATTATCGTGCCTTTAAAAAAGCAGCAGGCAGAGAGTACTGCTACTGTTATTTCTGGAGGCAGAGACTCTCGATACTGTTATTTTTGGAAACAAGGGCTCTCGATACTGTTATTTTTAGAGGCAGTAGCTCCTGATACTGTTATTTTTAGCTCATTTTAACTCATCTCACCAAACCCTTTTTTTAAAGTCAGCCCCCCAACCTTTCAGGGCCAGATTTTTTAATTTTTATAATTTTATTGCCAGACTCAATTCTCCAGGGCCTGGGACTGCCGATAGTCCTTTTAGGGAAAAAAAAAAAAAAAAACAAAAACCCCCCAAACCCCTAAAAAAAAAAAAAAAATTCAATCCCACCACCCTTTTTTTCTAATTTTCCCAAAGAACCCAGAGGCGTGAGCACTCGAGAGTCAAATTTGCCCAGGACCTGCGTTCCCTAAGAAAGCAGGACTCATTCCCCTTCCACAAACTCTGCAGTGGCAACAAAAGTCCCTTTCAAGCCCGTCCAGACGCAAGTCCTTCAGCTCAATTAGTCAGGCACACAGAGACACAAAAAAGCCTCCCATTCAGGCCAGTGGCTGGCTGTGGAGGACAAGGGCGAAGAAAGGATCTTTCTCCCACGCTTTCACTGGGTGTCATAACAAGCAGAAAGCCCTCTTACGGGGGGATTATTGGAGATAAGAGTCCGATGGAGGGGCTGGGGCAGGAGCTGGGGCTGCAACAGAAGAGGAGGAGGGGATGGGGATGGGGTTGGAGGTTGCAGCTCTCAAGGTCAGGTGAGCACGGCCACTGGCGGCATCACGTTCCATCAAAAATGTTAAAAAAATTATTGTATTCCCCCCACCCCGTACACACACACGCGGAATAATCCCAGTTCTCCATGGCAACCTGCTCCGTGGCCATCCCTGGCACTGGAGGGGAGGCAGCCTGCCTTCAGTCCAGCCTCTCCGCTGATGTATTCTGGTGCTGGCAGAGCCTTGGCTGAGCTGGGCAGAGTGGCCAGGCAGCACAGCCAGTCTTCCTCCTGCTGCTCACCTCTCCAAAAATCAGTGGTTTTCTAGAGCAAAGAGCACCAAAGGAGATGCACAGCTCGGTAGGAAAGCTCTCCCTCCAAAACCCCACCTCGCTCTGCTGATGCTCCTGCAGGTGGATGGGTTTCTTTTCATTAAAAAACCCGCAAAACCAACAAACAAACCAACAACAAAACAAGAAAGGAAAAAAAACCCCAAATGTGTGTGAGTGTCTGTTAGTGGAGTTTTTTGTTCAAAGCCAAAACAAATAGGAAGAAGGGAGAAAATTTTCCTGAGAGTGGCATTTGTTTGCAAAATTGTGGGGTGGGGCAGTGGCCCAGGGCCATCCGTCCTCTTTGGTCCCTGTCCAGCCCAGCACAACATCCTGAGCCCTCAAACCTTCCCCCAGCCAGAGGGGTCAATCCTGCACCTCCTGGCCATGCCCCCATAGGGAGAAAAGTCCTCTGGACACTGACAGTACCCTGCAGGATTAATCAAAGTTCCTGAGTGAATTATGTGCCTAATTCCCTTGAACAATCAAAGTTGTAGTATTAACTCCCCATCACTTTCCCATTGACTCTCTGTATTGCTGCAGAGGCCAGTGCCCCTCCATCTCTTTTCAAAGATATGATTCCTCTCCCCAGATTGGGGCACAGGTGCAAATGCAAAACAAATGCCAGAAAATTGGTTTTTTTCCTCTCCTGCTCAGCCCCAGGCCCATGCCAATTGACACTGCGGAACTGCCCCCTCAGAATTGCCCTCACTCCTGGCACCACCACGGGTCAGGTGACAAGAACATCCAAGTGCAAAGACATTTTACAGGGATCAGTGAGGGGATATAAACTCTCCAGCCCTGTAACGGAAAGCCAAGAAACTCTCTCGGAATATATTATCCCATAATTGTAGGGTTTCAAGCACTTTCCTCCCAAGCAGCTGGTGCCTGCTGATGCCAGAGGAAGGTTATTTGGCTCAGACACATTCCTACCCAGTTCAGCCAGGGAATCCCTAAAACAACCTGCTCCTATGAAATACCATAAAAGCTGAATATTTCAGTCTTACCTAAAATAGTAGAAATTTACTAAAAACCAGAGGAGGAGGGAGAGATGAAACAAAGCAGACTCCCTGGGGGAGAACTCTTTCTCCTTCCCAAATAGCACCCAGTGCCTCCATAAGGGTGACGAGGAGCTGGGGGACACTCTTTCTCTCCCCAGACCTCACACACTGATCCAACAGAGCTTTTGTGGTTTTTTTCAATAAAGGATGAGTTTTGAGCTTCCAGCAGGCAGGAACCTGCTGAAGGTCAAATTAAACCTAGTTTACCTGCCTTGACCTAAATGCTTCAAGGCAACACGATGAGCCAAACAGCACCCTTGAGCCATGCACAGGACTCGAGGCCAGGGCATCCCACCACACCAATGAGTGTCCAGACTTTTTCAGTTCCAGCACTTACTAATCCGTGTTTTTTTGTATTTTCCTCTAAGAGCTTGCATTTTTTCCTTGTCCCAGAGCAAACTCCACCTCGTGTCCTCCAACTGCCTGTAAAAATTCATCACACAAGACCTAGCAGATGCACCCAATGCAGATGCTCCCTCCTCCTGCACCAGCATCCTGGCATTACCCCCTTTGTCCCTGCTCTAGCAGTGCTAAAACCCCTCAAAGTGGAATTACAATGATTTTTACACCTAGCCTGGGCTGTCAAAGCCAGAGCTCAGGCCATGGCTGTCACTGCTGGGTGAGGATTACAGAGCTTAGCTGCACAGTTACAGATGCCAGGTCCAAGTCTGGTCTCAGCTGTAGCAGGATAAATCCTGGAGTTATTCGGCAAGTGAGAGACTGTGATCCATTGATAACCAGAGATGGACTCAGCCAGGAGCGCTGATCCAAGACGTCCCCGTTAGCCTTGCAGACTTCAGCACATACAGACCCACCACTCCCTGCTTGAATCCCAGCCCCAGGAATCCGTCGCCACAGCGAGCACGGGGATCCTGAACCAAAATTTTCCGGCTCTTTCACTGAAAAACTACCCACGGCCATCACAGCTTTCCCGGCAGCAGACCCCGCCCGCTCCCGGCGGCTGCCACCCCTTCCCCTGCTCTTACACCGAGAGAGGCAGCGAGCAGGGAGGTGCCGGGACTCACACGAACACGTCCCTTTCTGTCTCTGTTCCCGAAAATCCCGCAGGCCAAGCCAGAATGTGGCCCCAAGACTATATTTAGGGGCCCCCATCACGCTGGCAACGCTGTCGCACAATCCTGGGCCAGCAAAATCTCCCGCCGCGGCGCGGCCGACGGGGAGAGGCGAAGCTGCCGGCGAGGCCGGCGAGAGCTGCGGCTCCGCTTTCACATCCAATCACCCCGGCTGCATCTGAGCGACCTGCCCGCCGGCGCCAGTCTCCTCCCAGCAGCCCGAAGACCACAGAGCTCATCATTTTCCTTCCAGCCGTACTCCCCTCGGGGCACTACCACCCGCTACTCCCGGGCAGGGTGCAGTGAGAGCCATCCAGTCTCATCTACTGGACAGCCGGCACCGCGTTTGCACCCTGGCACATCAAGAAATTCTCTCTCCCTCCTCCTCCTGCCATACAGAGACCTGCATCGGCCACTCCAAAAACATCACAGGGCGGTGCAAAACACCTTGTAAAGTGCTGTACATCGATAGTCAGACCCCATCAACAAAGCCGCGGTGGGGACAAGGGTCAGCATGACCCTGCCCGCACCCCTCCTCGGGTCTGTGCTCCGAAATGGGGGTGGCCGGAGCCCAGAGCCCAGACAGTTAATTCCGAGCATCGCCCCAGCCTCCGTTCCCACACCCCCGCCACTTGCTGAAATTAAAGCAGGGCCTGATCTGATTCCTATGGCGGCTTAGCGCGCCCACTCAGCCGGTTTATCATAATCCCGACATAAAAATCGTTCCCTTGAAAACGCTCAGGGGTTTGAAGCCCTGATTGTTTGAAGAGGAAAGACTCTGTTCTCGGCACAAAGACGTGCTCCCCTCTCAGCCCCGGTCCAGCCGCTGGAGGCTTCAATCCGCATTTTTGACCCCCGTAGGTACTGATGGCAGGAAGCCTGAAGATTTCCTTTGGCACAAAGATCCCCCCAAACCCAGCCTGACCAGCTGGACCATATGTTACACAACCTCGATACCCCAAAACCAGCAGAGCTTTGAGGACCAGTGCTGGGAGCGAGTCATCGCTGGCTGCCAGCCCTGCCGTGACAGCACCTTTAAAAATCAACGCCTCTCCTACCAAATCTGGCTGCAATTGCTTGAAGGAAGGAATTATATCTATGTATTTAGAAACTGTATAGATACACACATATTTCTGTCGTATCAGTATGATTTCTTTGTAGTGGCACTGCAGTGCCATGCCATACCTGCCCAACCCACGGTTTGCTGGGAGGAAGATGTTGGGAAAAAAAAGGGGCACTTCATGCTCTAGGGAGACCTAGAGGGCTTGAGCCATCAGGGCCTCCTATTGTTTTCAGTTTAAGACTGGAAAAGACCAGCAGAAAATTCCTTCAGTCTGAAAATGTGTTTCCCTCAAACACAAAAAAAAAATCCTGATTTTCTAAAAACATTTTAAAACCATTTTTCAGCATTTGGGAGTGAGATTTTCTAATATTGAATATTAAAAAGTATAACTATTTTATCCATCACAAAGTAAAAGTACATATCCAATGGCAACATCTATCAGCATGAGAATTTCTGCCCTTTTGCCAGTCGCCTGAACCACAGCGCATCGTTCATATGATAAGAGTGGTGTGAAAGGGCTTTGGCCTCAGTCACAAACTGCCCGGGTGCTTTTCTGCATCCCTGGCATGAGCATTAAAGACAGGAGCTAAAGGGGATCTATTGAATGAAATTAATAATTTTCAATAATTATATTTGTATAGGCTTGTTCTCCTCAATGACTCACTGCATCATGGAAAAATTAGTGTTGCATTTGCTCCCCCCTTTTTTTTCCTGCTCCAAGCTGCTGCTAAGTAAGAGCAGGGATGTGGAGAGCTGATCCTTCGCTCCCTAACATGCGAATGTGTCTCCTGTTAATGTCTCCAGCAGTTATGTGGTCAGAAGCAAGAACAGAGTAGACAGTGCTGAGTGTTAACCAGTCAAATCACAGTGTCCAAGCAAGCTTAAATGGCCACATGTAATCTGCAATTTGGATCAATGTCATGCCAACACACTGTGCTTACTGCTGGTGCACTCCAGGAGCAAATCAGGGAGAAAAGGGGGAAAAAATAAAAATCAGCTGTTTGCAAGACTATTCCACAAGCTTTTGAGAGAACCAAGCTCACAGTCATGCAGCCAGTCCCGCTGCCGGGAATGGTCAGCCCGCACAACAAAAATCCAAATTGAAAATGAATCTCCACCCCAAAGAAGAGCAACATGCTCCAACAGCAACCACAGACCCCCACGGGCTGCAGCAAAGCTCATGGCAGCAGAAGCCCCAGAGGACCCACCTAATGGTCAAGGGGCTGTGCGTTGGGTGAAACTGGTTCCCATTTGCCCTACCAGGCTGGGAGCATAAAGGGATGGGTGATGACCAGGGGATGCTTTAGCCCCACATTGTCACCATCTCCCTGAACAGGGAGGGTCATGGCCATTTTAAAGGGAGGTTTCTGCAGGTGGAATTGAGGTGCACGAGCTCCAGAGAGTCAGGTCGGGCCTGGTGGGCTTTAAACCCACCCTCTCTATTGTGGGCATATCCTGCCCCTGGGTCCAGGCCCGCCACACATGGTTTGCTAAATTCCTGGCCGAGTTTCATCCTTATCCCAGTTTACATCCCCCCATTCCTGCTCATGCCTTTGTTATAGCCAAGCAAGTGACACCATCAAAATCAGCCTATGGCAGTGCTGCACATACCAGGATTGGTCACCCAGGAACACCAAAAGATGTTCACACAGCATCGCTCCCAGTCCCTGATTGGAGAAAAGGCGCTTTCCCCCCCGCCCTTGAACAAAGACACTGGCCAGTGGTGGATGGCACATGGCAGCTCCCCAGTGCTCACCCAGAATAAGAGTCCCTTGTCCCCCTGGGAGCCACCGTACCCCTTTGCACGAGGACTTCGGGCCACCACTCAGCACCAGTGTCTGCCTGCAGACACATCCCAGTCCATCAGCCTGGCTGGAGCAGTAACCATCCAGCTGGACCAGCAACGAGGCTTGGTCTGCCTGGGAAAGATGAGGGAGGAGAAGGAGTACGGTGATATCCCACTGTCATCAAAGCCAAGGGTGTCCAACTTCATCCTACGAGACACTCAGGTGTGAGCGACCACGGAGGGTGCTCTGTTCCCTTCCATGGAGGAGGCTCTCTCCCTGTCCATGGACCAAAGCTCAAATGATTTCTGGAGCTGGCTTCCTGTTGCCCTGTAATGTCCCGCTCTGACGGGGGATAAATCACCTGGCCAGGAGAGCAGCACTTCACTCGCCCCAGGAAGGAGCAGCAGGAAGGCAACAGAGAAGAGGGAATCATGTAAGGGCCTATACAAACTTCCCTACACCCCTGCCAATGACGATGTGGGCTGCGGGAACAGCAACAGGAACAATAGCAGCACCCAGGTGAACCTCAATGGGAAGGTGGAGAGGAGGTTTTCCCTAAGCTTTCCCGAAGCAGAGCATTGCATGAACTCCCATCTAACACATGCACCAAATTATTCTGAATTACAGGGCCATGGGTAAGGGGGGAAAAATAACTTGTTTATTAATTTCAAGCAATCATATGAGCAGGATCAATCTTTCATGTCACACACAGCACTACAGCTCTTCCCTGGATGAGGTGCCAGGGACAGTTTCTTCTGCCCTTCTGGTTTTTTTTAAAGATTCTGATGAGCACATGAGCAAAACGAGCGGGTCCAGCATGGGTCAAAAGTCAGCTCATTTCTACATCTCTCACAAGAGGGTTTTCATAAAGTCACAAAGCTATAATTGCTCCTTTCCAAAATTAGTTCAGGTGCCGTCACCCGCATTAGCTCTTTATTATTATGAAGCCTTTTTTTTTTTTTTTTTTCTCCTTGGAATCACCGTTCTGAGATTATTTTATCTTAATCCATCACGAGATCTTTGTGTTCTTCTAAGCAATATTAAGACACCTTTCCAAATAGTTTGCTCTATTTTGCAGGTGGCATCTAAGGCAACCAGTCTGACTACTAAAAGTGAGTGGGAAGCACCCAATTCACCTCTTTGACCCAAAATTCCCTTCTACAGTAGAGCAGGTAAAAAAATCTGTTTCCACAAGGAAGAGGTTGACACATAATCCAGTAAAGAGGGGTGAGGACCAACATGAATTTGCAGAGAAGATAAATTAAGCAAAATAAAGTTCCCCAATTAGTCTCACACGGTTCCACACACAAGTTATATATATATTTTTTGTAAATCCCCGATCTTGCAATCTTGAATCTATTCAAAGAAATGGTCACAGACAAAGGGTTAAAAGAAGAAAGAAAGTGTTTGGACAAAGATACTGGGGAAGAAAAACAAAGAAAGCTGCAAGAAACCATTTTCCAAATCACCATATCCTTCTTTCTAATCCTGATATCAAGTTGTAGCTGTCAGGGAAGAAAATTAAATGTATAACAGATAGGGAAGAGGGGAAAGGAAGGGGGGGAAAAAAAAGGAAAAAGAATCCAGCACTCGTATTTGCAAAACAACCATTAATAAACATTGCTCTGTTGCTGCTTTATTAAACAGATAATCCAACACAGTAATCTGTATTGATTTATGGATTCCCTGATGCTCTACAACTGGTTATGCAATGAAAGTTCATCCTTGATCTGTAGTCTGGGTCCTGGACTTAACTAATTCATAATCTGATTGGAAGTTTTACTTTGTTAATTCAATTACAGTTAACGGCCGAGGAGAGAGCGGCAATATCCTTGTCTTTCTCAACACAGACGGTTTCTTCCCATGCCCAGAATTAATAAACTTAAAATCACAGGAGGAAAATAGGTTCTTAAAAAAAAAAAAAAAAATCCTACCTCGGATTTTAATTCCAGACTCTGAAAGTTGTCTTTTCCCCCATTTTTTTCCGCCTCTCATTTCCTTTCTCTTNTTTTTTTTTTTTTTTTTTTCTTTTCATTTTTTCTTTTCTTCCTCTTCCTTTTGATGAATTTCCTTTCTTCTCCACATCCTCCTCAGGCGTGTAATGGGGTTATTTTTACTTTCGGTTATCTAGCTTTATGAAGAATCGACACCACTCATACAGCTAGATAACCAAAGATAACAACCAACCCCTGGAGTCTACAGCATCAGCAGGAAAAAGCCAACCTCCTCTTCTCCAGGGGTTCGGGGGCACGTGGCTTTTAGGGACGGAATGAGGGAGGAAAACGAATAAAAAGAGATGCAAGTATTAGCAGCCAGATCCATAATATCCACACACAGCTACAGCCCTGGCCCTGTTCCCGCAGCTCGGCCAGCCCAGGGCAGAGTCCTCAGCATCACTGGGACAGACAGGATCAGGCCCCTCGGAAACACAATTTGGAGCAGAATTACAGGATCACCACGAAGGAGCTGTCTATTTTCTGCCGAGTTTCAATTTGTTTCATTTGCAAACCAAATGATATTCTGCAGGTGCCGAGAATTAAGCCCACATTATTTTTAATAACTATCAAATTAATGCATTCAAACTAGCAATAATCAAAGCAAATATAATTTGCGCCCGCAACTTAAAATATGCATAAAAGACTAAAAGGATATTTCCCCACCCAGAAATGCTTTTAACGCTCTCTAAACAAAATGACTGCGAGAAAAACCTGCCGGTTAATATAAATAATAACTTGTGATGCTTTGGATTCAGCCAAGATCTAGGGGAACAGAAGCGATGAATAAACACAGAAAACACAGAGGAAATGATGAAAAGGAGGAAAGAAGGAAGGGAGCGACTCCTGCTCGCGGCTCAGGACCCTGGCTCTGCGCAGGGACCGGGACCCACATCCCTCCGTTCGTTCAGACGGGGACCGGAGCTTTCCCCTGGTGGGGAACCGCATCCCTCGCCTTCCTCTCCCCGTATCCCTCCGTCCTTTCTTCTTTAGCGGGGAACACGTATCCCTCCGTCCTTCCTCCGTGGGCTCTGCATCCCTCCATCCTTCCTTTCTCAGGGGGTGGGGAAGAACCCTTCTCCTTCTCCGGAGTGACCTGAGTCTCTCCACCCTTCTGGGGAGGAACGTGCATCCCCGCACCGTTCCATCTCTCCAGGGCAGTCCCCATCTCTCCATTCTTCAGGGGAGGAACCCGCATCCCTCTCGTTCCCCGTGGCACCCCGCATCGCTCCCGCCTGCCTCTACCCGCATCCCTCCCTTCTCCGAGCGACCTGCTCCGCTCCATCCCTCCTTCACCTGCAGCCTCCGCGCTGCGGGGAGACGCGGAGCCCTCGCTCCGCCGAGATGCCGCGGCTCCTCCGCCCCCCGCCCGCGCCTCTACCGCGAAGCGGAGCGCCGGCACCGCGGGGCCGGGGCCCTCCCGGCGGTTCGGGGGCCCTCCCGGCGGCTCGGCGCGGCTCGGCTCGGCTCGGCTGTGCTCGGCTCGGCTCGGCTCGGCTCGTACCTGCTGCCCGCAGCCGCTGCCCGCAGCCTCTGCGCCGGGGGGAGCGGCGCGCGGCACTTTTCATTCATGCTTTCGCACTCCCGGCCCTCGCCGCCGCCGCTCATTGGCTCTGCCCCGCCTGACGTCACCCGCCCCGGNACCAGCACCATCACCCTCCATCACCACCACCATCGCCTTCATCCATCCAGTTCGCCACCCTCAACACCATCATCACCACTACCATTCTCATCACCATCCCTTCACCACCCTTGGCCCCATCACCACCGCAATCATCACCGTTACCCTTATCACCACCACCGGCCACCACCCATCTCCATCAGCCATCCCCAACGCTGTGTTCCCACCACCAGCCATGACCATCATCCCACCACCCACCTCTCCAGCTCTCCTCCACGTCTCTGCCCTCCAGACTCAGCCCCCCTGGCTCTCCTTTCTCGGGGAGGGCAACCCCTGCTCATCTCCATTGCTGCCGTTGTCTGAGTGGTGCCGGTGCCAGCACCGAGGCCTGGCCAGGCTGTGCAGACCCCAGATGGCATCAAATGCTATTTTATTCTGTAGTTTTAACCACACAGGCCACTAATTACCTTTTGATTTTCCTACTATAATACAGATCCCATCAACAATAAAATCGTGATTTTTCCTGAAACAAGAATGGAGGTTTGGGGTTGGGTTTTTTTTATTTTCTCTTAAAATTCCTCTTTGTCTCGGAATTTTTTTCCTAACATAAAGCCAGCTGGGTTTAGGTCTGTGAGTTTGGAGTGGGAAGTTATCCATGGCTTTTGTCTGCTTCCTGGAGCCAGATTCTCCCACTGCCACTATTAGTGAAGCTGGTGGAACGTCCACCCTGTGAGGGCCCTCTCTTCCAGTTGTCCCTACTGGGAAAACGAGAACCCACTGGTCTGACTCCTGTCAGGCCCAGCACTTACAGACCTGCCTGGGAATGGGCAAAGGGGGCCCGGGGATATGGAAGTAATGCCAGGGAGAGTCCTGTGAGGCACCAGGGCATCAAGGAGCCTTCTCAGTCCTGCGGGTTCCCAAATTTGCCCGGGGGGTGGTCCCAGCAGCTCAGCGTTATGGACAGCCATTCTGACCCCACATCCCGGGGCTGGGACTCTGCCCCCCAGGACTGTCGCTGCTCTGCCGACAGCCCCTCCCGTGGTCCCCACCCTGGTTCCTCTGTGAGCCCTTGTCCGCACAAAAGAGTTTGAGGTGTGGTGTGTTGCACCTTTCCCCCTTCCCTTCGTCCGCTTCCAGACTTGGTTGGGGAGGAAAATGTAGATTTCGGGAAGACTGTGGGTGCTCACGGGGAATGGAGGGTGGGGCTGGATGCAGCACCCAACAGAGCCACCAAAGGATCCCCCCTACCTGCAACTCCCGCCCGAATTGCAGCCCCCAACTTCTTTCAGGCAAAGGGCCCTTCCCGACCCCTCCCGCAGAGACTCGCACCCCGGGGCTGGCACTCCTCGTGATTTCTCCCTCGGTGTTTCCCCGTCACCCACCTGGGCCGCACTCCCCACGCGAGTGGCATCTCTCCCGTGGGCAAAGCGGGGCTGGGGCAGGCCGGGGATGAAGCAGCGACTGGACCAGTAGCCGGGGCTCTCCTGAAAGAGAAGACACGGAAGGGGTCGGTTAAAGAGCGGGCAGCGCAGGGGGTGCCCATGCAACCCCCACGCGTGGATGTTCGCTGAGCAGTTCTGCGAGGTCCTGGCGGGGGCGGCTTTAACCATTCCCCACTCTCGCCGAGATGGGATTTTAGAGACAGAGCCACACGCCTTCCCTTTTCATTCTCCTTTTTATTAAATCCACATGGAAAAAAAAAAACAAACAAACAAAAAAACCCCAAAAAACAAAAAACAAAAAAAAACCCAAACCAACATCTAAATTTCCATTTCAGGCTCATCCAGAAATTTCAATTGTTTTTTTAACCCGCCAAAAAGAGAAACACTATGAATTTTGCAATGTATCCTGAGAAATGCTGCAAAGACACGGATTTAGTTTTCAAATTTGGATTCTCCTCGGGATTACCACGATGACAGTGCATTTTTATTTCTAATTTTATTTAGTAATAACATCGCATTAGAGCCATCCCGATCTGGGAGCATTTAGGGAAGGACACGAGCGATTTGCAGAAGATGTTCGGGTGTGTTTTGAGTCTCTTAGCAAATAAAAACCTGCTCCGTGGTTTGATGCTTTCCTGGGGAAAAAAAAAATAAAAATCCAAACCTCCGGGAAACAGGAGCCGCCGCGATTGCAGGATCACCCAGATAACGGCAGATTTGAGGATTGCCAGCGCTAAAATTTCCACGCACACCAGTGCACAAATAAAAACTTAATTTTCAAGGACTAAAAACGGAGCCTAGCTGGGCAGAATCTGACTTGGTGGATACCAAATGCTTTTCTGCAGAGACGGAAATCTGCCCACGAACCGAAATATAACCCAAAATAAGACCGGTTTGATTTTTCCCCGTGCACTGTTTGAGCGCAGCTTCTTCTCCTTCCCCGCGCCGAGGGGAGACTCAAGGACAGACTGCAGGGA
>VXBX01002801.1:109396-120689 GCA_013400415.1 Scytalopus superciliaris
CCTTCCTGCCCTGCTCATCAGCCTGTACTGCTTGCCCTCTCTGCATTGCCCTGTCTGCACCTGCCTTCTCTGCTTTTCCTGCCTGCACTGCCCCCCTTGCCTTCTCTCCTTGGCTGCCTACCTGCCCTCCCTGCNAAGTTGGGATGCAAATGCGGGGCCAGCTCCATCGCGCGGGGGGGCCGGGAGGGGGCTCTAAGGGGGAAGGGGGGAGCCGCGCTATTTCCAAGCTTCCTTAACCTCTGGATTGCTCGAAATCGATCAGCAAAGCGCAGCAAGCCTGGCAATTAGGAGCACATTACCATATATGCAAATATGGCAACCTCTCTCTCCGCTGCCACGGAGATGCGGGGCGAGAGAACCGGAGCCGGGTTTGGGGTGGGAATTGGGGTGATGCCTGCGGGGGAACTGAGACAAGGGGAAACAAAGGTTATTCGGGGGTATCTGGCTGCTTTTAAAGGAAAACGGCGAGGCCGCGGGGTCACAAAGAGCTCGGGGGACTCAGACACGCGCGCCCGAGGCCCGCGGGGCTGCTGCGAATTTGCCCCTTAATTCGAATAAAATTTTTTTCCCTTTGAAATAAACTCCCCGAGAGCAGCACGGCCCGGTCAGGGTGCGGGGGTCCCGCTGAGGAGGGCCCCAAAACCGAGCAATGCCCTCAGCACATTTCAGGAATAACCCGGTAATTCGGGAACACGCGGGGGCCAGTGTCGGGGTCGGACCGCTTCAGCCCCGGTCCGAAGGAGTGTTTTAAAGGTAACTACTGACTTTTTGCATTTTTATTAATAAAAACCCCCCACCATAAAGCGGCGATCTCCGCCGCACGCGCTCGATAGCGGGTTCCCTTGTTACCTGCGATTTTATAAGCATCGCAGGGGTTTTTGCTTAATAAGCAGAGATTAGGGGCAAAATCTCCCTGGCATTTCCTGAATGCTGATTAAAGCTGGGGGGTCACGGCAGGAGCAGCGCAGGGAGTGGGTTTTTCCGTGGTGTGGCTCCGGGTGGGGGCATCGCAGCGTATCCCGCCGTGGCACCTTACGAAGTTCCCCCCGGCGCTGGGCTTTCCCCCTCGATTTGGGAATTGACTTTGTTTTCCTCCTTCCGCAAACCCTAATCACGGCGCATTAAAGAAGAGTAACGCCCGTTTCAAGCTGGGCTCCGATTTTCTACCCTGCTTTGGATTGTTTTATTTTTCCCGCAAATAAGTAACATTTTCTCTCTTTCGGCCGCCGCCCAAACCCCCAGATAACGAGAATGAACTGAAATGAGGAAACGATTCCTTAGGCTAAGAGTGTTTTGCGGCTTGGTTTAAATATTTAAAAAATAGATAAAAATACTCAGAGTGAACAAAACATCCCCAAGGGCTCCGTGGGGGATGGGGGTGGCAGCAACCCAGCCCCCGGGGCACCGCAGCATCCCTGCAAGCCCGGCCGGCTCCGTGCGCCGGAGCCCGGGTTATTCCTGCTCACAAGCGCAACAGCCGTGGGGACAGAGGGAATTGTGGAGCTTTTTTTCCCATCTTTCTTTCTTTCCAATTTTCAAAATTTATTTTAATTTTTTTTTTAATTTTATTTGGGGAATGTCCTTTTCAGCAGTTGCATTCTCACCTCGGCAGCTGAGACCCTTTTCCCAGCCCCGTCCGGGTCACTGCTCTGTGCATTCCTCTACCCTATCGGTCTTTAATTCCCGAGTTACCAGGATTTATTATTGTTATAGTAATTTTTTTTTCCATTAATTTTTTTATTCCGAGTGGCCAGAACCGGCGAACAGCCGCGGCAGCGGACGAAGGGACCGCCGGTCACTGCGAGCATCTCGGTCCGTCCCATTTTATATTATGATTTGATTATTATTTATATTTTGGGAATTCAGCCGGCTGTTTCTGCAAACCTCCAATGAGTTTCGAAATGCAGAGAACATTGTTTGGAGAGGAAATTAAAAAAATTAAAATTCCTTTTCGGTTCCCCCTCTCTTGGCAAATTCACAGCTACCACGACCAACGAGATGAGGCGTTTTCCCTGCAGAAATCCTCACTCCAGACCCAAGAGCCTCTGGCATCACTCCCCCACCAGCCAGCAAGGACGGCGGCTTCGCCCACCAACTTACGCTAAAAAAAAAAAAAAAAAAAATTATTACTTTCCCCCTTCTTCATCCCGAATTAGCAATTAAAGAAAGTGGGACCTTTGCCTTGTGCTGGGACAGACCTTCGTCTTTTGGGGGCAGCTTTACTTTCTCTGATACTGAACTTTAAAAAGGAGGGGTTGGAGCAAAGCGAGAAAGAAATTCATCCCACTTTTTTCGAAGTTCCCTCGGCATTACTGGCTCCTCCAGTGGAAGGCATGCAGCCTTTGCCTCCAGCCCAGGAGTTTTGTGCCCGTCTCATCTCACATTTATTCTCCCAGCGCCAGGCGCTGCCACAGGGCAAGAAAAGGGGGGTTAGTGCCGCAAAAGGGGTGCTTTAAACTTATTTTTGAAGAGAGTTTCTGCTGGAAGGCAAATCCCGGGCTGCGTCGGCGGGGACCGTCAGTCTCAGATGATCCAGGAGGGTTTTCGCCTCGGAAAACCGGGATTTTCGGAGGTGGCTGTCCCGGGGGAGGTGGTCGGGCAGGGACCCGGCGGCGTCCCCAGTCCCGCGGTGTTTGCGCGCCGCGGGGACCGCGGAGAAGCAGCGCCCACGTCCCCCACCCACCCCCGCACGGAGCCGCGCAGCACTCGCACCCTTTAAAAAAACCCGCAAAACCCCCAAAGCAAATCCATAATTTCGCCCTGGAGGGTCTGGTTTGCAGCGCACAAGTTGGGGAGTGTCCCCAACCTGTACAGGCCCCTCGGGATTTTATTTCGGTGAGTCTTTGCAAGGTACCACAGCGCTGTGGGTGCAGCTGTTGCCTCCTGCCAAGATGAGACCCGGGAAGAGATCACTCATACTGGGGGGCTGATTCAGCAGCAGCACCATCAAAACTGCTCAGAAACCCCCAGGGAGTGCATAAACCCTAAGTCCGGGTATACCTGCCTCGTGTGTGCCCTATCTGTATGTACGCAATCCGTGTGTGCTCTATCCATGCACACCTTATCTCTGCATGCCCTGTGCATGCAGGGTGTGTGTAACACACATGTGGCACACAGAGGCTGCATGCAGGTTGGAAAAACAGTGGGATTTCCATCCAGTTGCACACGGGAACAATCCAACTCCATCCACCCAAGCATCTCCCAACTCCCTTCTTACAGGGCACCTTCAGGGCACTCTCCTTGCCCCTGTGTGTAGAGGGGCAAAATACCTACTGCAAAGCACCCTGCCCGCAACCCTTCCCTGCTTGGGGAAAAGCAATGGGTTCTCCCTGTGCTCACTGGTGAGTGCTGGACACCAATGAGCATCTCCAAGGCCACGCAAGGTGCAAGGAAGCCTGCAGGGCCCCAGCGTGGAGCAGCCCACAGCTTCCCTGCTGGGATTTTTAGGGGAAATACCCTCCTTTTTCCTCTGCCAGCTCAGAGAGGCTCCATGTGGGAGATGTTTGAACTCTGTAAGAAATGCCACGTATGGGTCAAATAAGATTTTTGGTTTTTTAAGGACGTCTCTGACATGTCCACAAATACACATGACTTTAGATGAGCCATGCATGTTATTTCCCATAAACCATGTCCACACAACCACCGCTGCCTCTGAAAGTGCGCGTGGCTGCTGCCGTGGGATGCTGAGATGCAGGTTTTCATCTGAGATTCTCCCAGCAGTCCCGATCACCTCAAAATTTGGGGTACAGATACCAGAGCAGGTTAGTGGCTCATAGATTTGGGTGAGGGAGAAGGATCTGAAGCTGACTGATTTCTAAATAAGCGTCTTTGTCTCGGTGCAAACTCCCACCCCGTGGACGGCACTTCCCTGTATTCGCTGGGCATTTTCACCGTGCGGTGCCACAGCTTCAGCGTCCCCCAGACAAAGGAAATGGCAACAAAAGCTGCATTTTGAAGCAAGCAGGTGCACACTGAAGGAACAGCATTGGAGAAGCTCCAGAGCTGTCCCCAGGCCTGCAGCACTGTGCCAGCCATGCACAGGCAGCCTCCATCCTGGGTACCTGTACCCTTTGCTCCAGCCTCAGTTGACCCCTGTAGTGAGACAAATTCTTCTCCTCTGAGCCCAGTCAGGTCTAGAAAACCTCATGGCTTCCTCTTGCCTCTTTCCCAGTAAGTGTTTCCTACCTCAGGGAGAGATTTTTACAGTTCAGGAGATTTTAATGGTTCACCCCAAAGGCCAAACTGCAGCTTGATGCCTTCAAAGACACCCAAGTAACCTGGTATGTTCAGAGGGGAAAGGGGCTGGAGGCTGACAACAAGCAAATTCATTTATATCAGACCATCTCAGACTGTGACGTGATGTTATCCTCAGCTTCAGATCATCCCCAAACCAACAGAAAAAAAAAAAAAAAACAAAAAACCTGCCAGTAAAAAAACCCAAACACCAAACCTAAACCAAATACCAAAATTCTCTCTTATGAGAAGCGGGGGACTCTGTTTTCTGTCTCTAAAATTTGGTGAAGTGTGCCCCCACCACATACCCCAGCTCGCCCAGCTGCCCGGAGCCCTCAGTCCAGCAGGTGCCTTTTCTTCTGCCTCAAAGTGCTTTGATCTGGACAGCTCTTTTGGAGAATGGCTGTTGTAAGGGATGCCTGGCACGAACACGGCCTGATTGCAGCCCAGCTCGTTAAAAAAATGTTCCCTAGGTATTGAAGGGGATAACAGGGATATTTAAACATTCCCAGCGTGCACCTTTAAGGGATAGAAAATAAGCGAAATTGCTATCGTTTAATTCAGTATTGCTCCTTTTGAACTCCCACTGGCTCTGCCTGCAATTGTTCCCTTCGCCGGAGCTCAGAGCTGAGTCTGGATTACAGGGGCGATGGGGCTGCAGGTCTGGAGGGCAGGGAGGGCTGAGCTCAGCAGGACCAGCTTCCCCACACCGCAAAAGGCCAACAGGGCTGGTTCCCATTCGGGTTTTGAAAGATTTCCCTCAATAGCCCAGAGCAGAGTCCAGGTTTGAGGCCCACAGCCTCAGTTTGTAATTACTCTTGTATTTTGTGTGCGCCAGGGAGAGGGTGGAGCAGCGTTTCTTTTTTGTCTGTATCTCTGAGGAAGCTTTTTCCAAAGTGAGAGCAAAAAAATACACAGCTGGTGTTGGTGGATGAGACACTCAGCTATGTTCTGGTAGGGGAAAAAAAAGACAAAGTCTAATTTTAGATGTTCTGAAATGCTTACAGCATGCATCCCTACAATGGCCTGGCATGGGCACCGGTGGTTATTTCCACCCCAACAGAAGGAGAGAACAGGGAACTGGGATCTGCCGTGCCCTGCGCTGGGGTCTCCCTGGATGATCCCAAGGGATCTGCCCTGAGCAGGCCCATTCCTCAGTATTTACACAGAACAACTCCCAGGCAGAGGAAGAAAGATAGGGATCCTCTTATCTGGGACAATCTGCTCACATTTTGGTTCAGCCCGTCCTGGTCAGAGCTCCTTTGGGAATGTCTCTGTCCCCAAAAAAGCAGCTTTGGGATCCCCACTGATGACAACTCAAATCATGTTCCAACAGTCCATTGTTTAGCAAGGAGGTCATTATTTCCCAGTTCTTTTGCCCCCAAGACCAACGTCACCGCCTTCACGCTTCTCCCAAGGTCCCCATTCCTCTGCCAGCCCTATGTGCCAATGGAGCCCCAGCCACATCCACCCCTCCCACAACCACCTCCCTCCCAAACTTTTCCTGCCAGCCCTGGGGAATTTGGAACCAGACCCAAACAATTCCTCATTTTCCCATTTAACCCCAAAAGGACTAATCTGAAGCAGCACGCGGGTACAACTTTTGGGGGAGTGAAGCCCCTGCATTCCTGCCCCAAAATGGGGAATGTGCCATAGAGGCAGGACAAAGCAGCTCAAAGGGCTCGGCAGGCTGCAGCCCCCTGCCCGAGCCAAGCCTTAGGGAAGGGTGAGGGTCTCAGCTTACCCGGCCTCTCATAAAAGTCTCCTCCATTCTAGCAAATAACCTTTATGTCCAGGGACTTGCAAAGTTTGCTTTCTCCCTCCAGGGTTAGTCACAGCAGGAGCGACAGAGAAAGCAACCGCTTGTAGGAGGTTCCTCCGCATAATAACCTCAGAGGAGTTTAGGTCTAAAGACTAAAAGGCTCTATTTACTTTCACTGACAAGGAACAATCTAAGCAGATGTCCTTTGATGGGATTAGTTATTAATCCTTGAATCATGGGTAAATGGGAAAATGATCCATTATTTTCTGCAAAATCCTTCACTACTTTAGATTTCAAGGATGGGGTGGAGGATTGTTAGCAGAAAGGTCTCGACCTGTCTGTTTTGGCCGTTTTAAAATGTATTTTTACAGTTTGTGCCGTGGAGCGTGACTCTGAAGTAAAATTTAAAAAAAAATCAAGAAAAAGGGGTTTGATTCCACTGACGGCTGAGAACAATGTGTCGAGGCAGACACTCGCAAATGATGGGCCCAGGCATTCCTTGGATAAATACCATGAGGTGCTGGTAATAATAATAATAATAATAGTAAAGACTCCCCCCTCTAAAAACATATTCTGCAAACAGCTTTTGCAGCTCTGCCTAAATGTTTAGATCCTGCCTATGTCTCTGTGTCCCATCAGTGACAAACAGCAACGAAGCCCCGGCCAGGCAGGTGTGGCTCAGTGTCAGCTTGGGCATCCCATAAATAGTGTGTGTAGGTGGGTGCAATGCATGGGATGAGGAAGGGATGGGAATCACTAGTGAGATACACCAGGTTGGCTCAGGGGACACATTTCCCCTGGGTGTAAATACATGCAGGTAATTTCTGGTGCAGGGGCAGGTGCAGCCACACGAGTGTCATCCCATGGTCTGGGTGGAAGATGCTGTCCTGCACCAAGGGGCTGGAGGACACGCTGGTGGAGCTCCCACCCGTGGGTCACCCCAAGCCCCTTGTTCCCCATGGACACACCAATGGGAGACCAGAACCAGGAGCTGGAGTTCCCAGCAGTTCTCCCATCCCTGGGCTCTGCGGCCACAGCTCGATGTATTGGAGTGAATATTAACAGTCCCGAGACAGCCACTCACCCCGAACTCTGCCTCCAAGTCTCCCATGTAGGGAAAGCAGGAATAGACTCTCAATGAATAATTTACTCTGCTTTCTTTTGATTTGCGTTGTGATTGTGCACAGCAGTGCAGGCTCGGAGGGGGAAACATATTCTGATTAAAGATTTATACTGGGCCTATAATTTTGTTGTTGTTGCTTAAATCTACTTCAAAGTGTGAGTAGGGTGGGTGTAAAATAAACACCACAGAGAAGCCAGGCGCTTTTGGACCATCTCAGGGCATGAGTGAGGGGATGCACAAACGAGTACAAAGCACATGGTTTCATGGATACAAACCTTACACTGGCTCTCTGGAAAGGTGCTGTCCCAGGCATCCTCCTCTCATCAAATCTGGCCAAACAGGGATTGAAATGCTCTCTGTTCCCTCAAAATACTGACATCTCAAAAAAAATGAGAAATGACATGAACTTGTTTTATTATGATTTTTCTGTTCTTTCACTATTTTTTGCTGACACAAAGAATAGTGTCTGGCTGCAGGGAGTGATTAGACCTGGAGCTGGAAGAGGGTCTACCTAAAGGTCACCCCATACATAGGGAGGAACCAAACTTCATGAGGGCAGAGGATTTTCTCTTTCTTTCTCCTCTCTTCCTCTGGCTGCTGCACCCCCAGCAGGCAGACCCACTTCCCAGTGTCACCAGGGAGCACCTCCAGTACAGAGGGAGCCATGGAACAAAGAGGATCACCCACCATTCCCTAAAGTGCCTATTGATAAACCCTAGGTCTTACTGTCCTCATCTTTGGCTGGCCAGGGAAGAGCGAGAGCTTTGTCCATGTGGCCTGGCTCCTGGAACTCCCAGCCTGTCCTTGGGACAAAGCAGATTGAATGAAATGGCATTTTGTAAAAAAATGTTTTATGGGATATTTTGGGGCTGGCTGGTGGCATTCAACTGACCAGACATGTCAGTACAAAGCCCTGCAAGGAGAAACCCCTCAGAGATGGAAGACTCTGATCCCACTTTTCAAACCATCTTCCCAGAATGGGGAAACTCATCTCTGGAAGCATTGGGAAGCCTGTGGATGCTCCAAATCCTCAAAGGGAAAGACAGGTCCTTGCCTCACCTACCTGTGTTGGAAACCTTTCAGGCTGCCCCACAGTCCTGGCTGCTGTCGCTGGCTCAGTCAGCACAGAGTGAGAGAATCATGGAATGGTTTGGGTTGGGAGGGAACATAAAGCTCATCTCATCCCATCCCTCTCCCATGGGCAGGGACACCTTTCACTAGACCACTAGACCAGGTTGCTCCAAGCCCACTTGCGCCTGGCCTTGGGCACTTCGAGGGATGGGGCAGCCACACTTTCTCTGGGTAACCTGTGCCAGGTCCTCACTACCCTCATACCGCCCTCACCACCCTCCCAACATTCCACTCAACTCTGCCCACTGGCAGTGGGAAGCCATTCCCCCATGTCCTCTCTCTCCAGGCTCTTGTCCAAAGTCCTTCCCCACTCTCTTGGAACCCCTTCAGGCACTGAAAGGGGCTCTGAGGTCTCCCTGGAGCCTTCTCTTCTCCAAGTGAACACTCTCACCTCTCCCAGCCTGTCTCCAGAGCAGAGGGGCTTCAGTCATGGCCTCCTCTGGACTTGCTCCAGAAACTGCATGTCCTTGCTGTGCTGGGGATGCCAGGGCTGGAGGCAACCCTTCAGAGTGGTCTCACCTGAGTGGAGCAGAGGGGCAGAATCCCCCCATCAAATGCCGCCCACGCTGTGGGATGAGCCCATGGCAGTGCTGATATTCTGTGCTGCCAGTGCTCGTGAACAGGTCATGCCAAGGCTCATCCCTGTGGTTTTACCTCTTTCCAAGGAATTCACACCAGACTTAGAAACTCCCCAGCCACCACATGGGACAGTGGGGCCCAGAAAGGCTCCCTTCTGCAGCCCTGGGGTGCCCCGAAGCCACTCGCACCCCCCCCTCCCCCCATTTCCAGCCTCTCCCGGCACTGTGATTGACAGCTGTCAATCAGCGCCACCGCCCGCTGCGCTCTGCCGCCACCTGGCGGCCGACAGGGAGAAACGCGACGCTGCAGGGCCGACCCTCCCAAACCCACCCCCTGCTCCCCAAAACCGGCCCGGCACTGGCATCGGGAATAACTTGGCTGTGTGAGCATTAAAGGCAATAAAGGGAAGGGGAACTTTCCCCCTCCTCCCAGTTTTGGGGTGAAAAGGTGGTTTTTGCTGGGAGGCAGCTCTTGGTCTGGTTTAGTTGAAATCATAGAATCATGGAATTGTTATGGTTGGAAAAGGCCTCAGAGATCATCGAGTCCAACCGTTCCCTCAGCACTGCCAAGGGCACAACTAAACATGTCCCCAGGTACTGCATTCAGATGTCTGTTAAATCCCTCCAGGGATGGCGACTATGTCACTGCTATGGGCAGCCTGTGCCAGGGCCCAATTAGCCCTTTCCATGAAGAAATTCTCCCTAACATGCAAACTAAACCTCCCTGGTGTTTCCTCTTTTTGTGTCCCTTGCTCCCTGGGAGCAGAGCCTGACCCTCATGTGGCTCCAACCTCCTGTTGGGGAGTTGTAGAAAGTGAGAAGGTCCCCCCTGAGCCCCCTTTTCTCCAGACTGATTCCCCACAGCTCCTTCAGCCTCTCCTTGTGCTCCAGACCCTTCCTCAGCTCCGCTGCCCTTCTCTGGACACACTCCAGCCCCTCAATGTCTTTCTTGTTGTGAAGGGCCCAAAATTGACCCCAGAATTCCAGGTGAGGCCCCCAGGAGCTGGGTGCTACTGCCCTTCCTGCAAGACATCAGCCTCACAGCATCCCCAGGTGTATCCTGACTCCAGAGGTACCCAATCAGCGTGTGTGATGGGGACCCCAAACCAAAGCCAGGTCCTCAGGAGGTCACACTTACCTGGCATACAGGCTGGGAGCCCAACAGAAATCCAACTCTGTGTGGAGGGAGGCTCCGCTCTAAAGTCAAGCCCCCTCCAGGAAAAACTTTGGGTAGAAAAGGCAGTGCCTGACCTTTAAGGACACTATGAGGGTCCGTGGGAGCCACAGCATGGCATGTCTTGGGATGTCCCTCTCAGCCCAAGGATGTGGGGCCTGCAGGGAAGCACCAGAAACTGGGTGGGTGCAAACCACCGTCTTCACTGAGAGCATCCCAGGGGAGCCAAGAGCATCCCAAGGAACCTGAGACCATCTCAGAGGTGCCAAGAGCACCCCAGGATGGCCGTCACCCCACCTCAGGGTGGCCTGTAGGGAGACGACTATCCACCAGCCAGGGGTGTCTTGGTCCTCAGCCTGGCTGAATCCCCTGTAGACATGAGACAGGGTCAAGAGACTGGAAACACCTAAGCAGGACAGTAGGGTAATAACTCCCTGCTCCTGCATCCCTGGGGCTGCTCCAGGTGTGTCCCTCTGCCAGGCCACTGCTGTTCACCTGGGTGACCTCAGGCCTACATGCCCAGTGGGAGCAGGGACAGCAGTGTTACCTGCAGCCACTGAGACCAGGTGACACAGGAACATCCCCACTTCGTTGGGACCTCTGGCAGGAGCTGGAGCCCAGAGTGACACCCTGGTGCACCCTGAGTGGGGAGGGCAAGAAAGAAAGAGCCAGAGGAACGGAAAATTATCAGAAACGTGTATTTTTTTTCTTTTTAATAGTAAACCTCTTTACAACAAATATAGTGAAAGAGTTTCCAAACAAAACTCATAAGAATTTCTCATGGTAATTATTATTATTATCATCATTTTTTTATATATTTTTTTTCTTATTGTGGAATATACAATAACGCATCACCATACAGCACAAAAAAGGAATATTGAAAAAACAAAACAGACATCTCAACCACGTGCTGCAGTCCCTGGGAAGGAGCCACTGATTGTCAAGGGAACAGGGACAGGAGGGGATGGGGACAGGGGGCGATGGCGTCCCCAGGGCATGGGAGGTTCTCAGTCAGGCCAGACCCCAAGGGTGCAAATACTCCAGAGAAAGATGGAATTAGTCAAAAATCACGGTTAAAACATTACAAGCTCTCAGCATAAATCCTCCCTCCCCTCCCACTGCTGCTTCTGGGCTTCTGCTGCATCGCCCCCGAGAGCTGGACACAGGGAAAGGGACACCCTGGTCCCCCCGGAGAGCTGGACACAGGGAAGGGGACACCATGGTCCCCATGCAGAATCCCTTGACTCGCACACACACACACACACACACACACACACACGGGTGGAGGAGCA
>VXBX01002801.1:129033-166394 GCA_013400415.1 Scytalopus superciliaris
CGTAGGAGCTGGTGTTGCTGCTGAGGCTGTCGACGGGCGAGCGGCCGGTGGGCTCGTGCCGGGGCTGGTGGGGGAAGGTGCTGAGCGGGGGGGCAGTGTTCCTCTCCCGGTTGGGCGAGACGGGCTCCGACTTGATGCTGATGTTGGGGTTGGTGTTGACAGTCAAAGTGGTGGTGTGGGACAAGTGACTCCCTTGTCTGGGCGTCCAGAAGGCAGGGGAAGAGGTTGGGAGAGGAGAAGAGGAGAGCAGGAGGAGAAGGAGGGGGAGTAACAGATGGAAAAAACAGAAAATGGGAAATCTCTCATTATTAGCTTTTTGGCCACCTTTTACCCTCCAATTGACAGAACTGTCCAGAACCCACACATCCCACAGCCAGGATTATGAACCTGGGTTATGGATTAGATTATTAATCTGGATTCGTAACTAGAATGATGAATCATTATGACTCAAGAATACATGAACTGTGCACTGATCAGGATGCATCACTGCCGACCTGGGATTAGACCTGCAGAACCTTGTGAGCAGCTCCCATCCTCCCCCAGCACTCCATGATCCAGCCACAATCTCACCCACCATCCTGAAACATCAGGGAGAGGCACAGGCTGTGACATCCCTGTCCCATAGCTGTCCCTGTGGCTCTGTGCCAGCACTCCCATGGACTGCACAGACCTGGTGAAAGGTTTTGCTCCAATCTGGGAATCTCCTCAAGATCTTTACTGTAAGCCAAAATTTAATCCAGACTTTTCCTATAGGTACAGGAGGTCTGGGTGGCTGCTGGCGAAGCTGCTGCCTGCCTTGACTGGAAAATGTGCTCCAGGTAGTGAGGAAATGCACTGAACTCTGCACAAAAGCCTGATCTGTCCACTCCTTCTATCTATCCATCCATTTCTCCACCCATCCACTTGGCACTTCATGCTGGGGATGTCAGAATTTATGACTCAGTGACTGGGGCAAAGTCACTCTTCAGTTCTTGCCTCTTTTTGTCCCACAGTCTCACTGTGATCACAGGCAAGTTGCTTAAATCTTTATACTGACCAATTCTGACCTTGGTGTGTGGAGACTTTATTTCAGACTAAAAGGAGATCCACTTCAGAAAACCTGCCCCAATATGCAAATGCTTGCGTTTCCTTCCCTGGAGAAAAGCAATCCATTTGCAATACTAAAAGCCACCTTCTTCCTACACCAGTAGTGCACAATTCCAGAGACCTTATCCCACAACTTCTGTCCCATCTAACACTGCCTCTGGCTGGATCTCATACCCCCCAGGTGAGACCAGGGAGCAATCCTGCTGTGGACAGGCAGCAGGATGCAGCTCTTGGAGCACCCTCGAGTGTTGCTGCTGCCCTGATCTCAGCTGCTGACTCTGGGTCACTCATACCGAGGCATGGACAGGACGCCCCAGACTTCCCAAGCTGGCTGGGCTGGCTCCTCCTGCAGCTGCTCCTGCCCCCAGAAACACAGCATGGACCCACCGAGGCCCGGCAGTGGAAGGCTGGAGAAGCCACAGAGGAGTCACACCTGAGGTTCTGCAGGTTTGGAGGAATTCCCTATTTCACTCTTGCTTTTACAACCTCGAGTGAGCATCCCCGGGACCAGTTTCACTCACATTAAGTTTCCTAGTGACACAGGGACCAGGTGCTGCTGCTGCGGCTGCTGCTGTGGCTGCTGCTGCTGCTGCTGCTGCTGCTGCTGCTGCTGCTGCTGCTGCTGCTGCTGCTGCTGCTGCTGCTGCTGCTGCTGCTGCTGCTGCCAGGCAGAGATGTTGCCAAGGGACAGCCCTCCAGGTGAGCTGAATGCTGGCAGCGAGGATAGCTCAGCGCTCGTCAGTTGATAATCTGGAAGACAAGGAGCCCTTCAGTCATTTCAATGTCAAACCTGCTCCCACAGTGCCCTGAGTGCTGCGAGAAGATGGAGACCTTCAAGAGATACAAACACACAATGTATGGAATATTGGCTCATGCTACAAGTGGCACAAGGATGCTGGCTAGGGGGGAACACAGCTCTTGGAAGGATGGAATGATTTGGGTGGGAATCAGGATCAATTAGGTTGGAAAAGACCTCTGAAATCATCAAGTCCAATCTATGACCAAACAACACCATGTCAACTAGACCATGGCACATAGTGCCATGAAAGGCACCTTAAAGGGCCATCTAGTCCAACCTGAAGGGACATCTTCCACTAGACCAGGTTGCTCCAAGCCCCACCTGTGCCTGGGGCATCCCCACCTGTGCCTGGGGCATCGTTATGTGTACTTGGGGCACCTTAACCCATATCTGGGCCATCCCCACCTTTGCCTGGCACACCTTCTTCTGTATCTGAGGCACCTTCATCTGTGCCTGGGGCACCTTTACCTGTGCCTGAGGCACTTTCACCCATACCTGGGGCATCCCCACCTGTGCCTGGGGCACCTTTACCTGTGCCTGAGGCACTTTCACCCATACCTGGGGCATCCCCACCTGTGCCTGGGGCACCTCGACCTGTACCTGGGGCACCTTAACCTGTACTTGGGGCACCTTAACCCATACCTGGGGCATCCCCATCTGTGCCTGGCACATCTTCCTCTGTATCTGAGGCACCTTTACCTGTGCCTGGGGCACCTTCACCCATACCTGCCACCGCCCCACACGTGGTGTCCCGTGTGACAGCAGGGGGCGCTCCCCACCCGTCGTGGGGACACGCAGCAGCCACCGTGTCCCCCCCGCGGTGGGCACATCCCGGTAACCCCCCACACTTGCAGGACGATGCCCTTCCCATACAGGACCTCGGGAGCACCCCAAATGGGGAGCACCCCATAGCAGGGGGGGAATTTTACAAAGGGTGGGAATGACAAGGGGGAAAACCAGGGGGGAAAGTGCTGCTTCTCTCAGAGAAGAACTTTGGTTGGCCACGTCATCACCTGACACAGACACCACCAATCCGCAGAGCCGATTGAACCCTCCCCGTGCCCTCGTCCTCTTCCTTTCTCTCTGTAATTTTGGGTGTTTCATGGTTTCGGCCTTCCTCACCCCAGCAGCACACACAGAGGTGGCTGTGCTGAATTGCTGCCAACGCCGCTGGCGGATCCCCAGCACACCCCACCCAATGTCCCGGAACCCGGTTCCCTGCCCCACTCTATCCTTCACCCCCCACACCGGCTGTTCTGGTTTGGGAGCTCCAGACACCCACTGGTTACAGTGGCCGCCCCTGCAGCCCCCACCAAGGATGGAGCTGGAGCCTCCCTGGATCACAGAGCTGGGAATGGTTGGGTTTGACTGTATTCAGCTGCAGAGCTGCCACGGGAAAGGGCACATAACCCTGGGCAGGGGGCAGCTTGGTACAACTGCACTGGCCTGAAATCCGGACAATTCCCACCCAAATTAACAGGTAAGTCCTGGAAAGAACAAGTGGCAATGCTCCAGGCTGGGAGTTTGCTCAGGGTATCTGCACCACACAGTGACCTATGAGATGATCACCCTGGCAGCATCACAGAAACATGGAATTATGTAGGTTGGAAAAGCCAATCATTCTCCCAGCACTGTCAAGGCCACCACTAACTTATGTCTGTAAGTGCCACATCCACATATCTGTTAAATTCTTCCAGGGATGGTGACAGCACCACTACTCTGGGCAGCCTGTTCCAATGCCTGACCACCTCTATGACAATGAAATTTTCCCTAATATCCAACCTAAATCTCCCCTGACACAACCTGAGGCCGTTTCTTCTTGTCCTGTCACTTGTTACCTGCAGGAAGAGCCTGACAACATGGCTCCACCATCCTGACAGGGAGTTGTGGAGAGTGACAAGGTACCCCCTGAGTCTCCTTTTCTCCAGGCCGAGCCTCCCCAGCTCCCTCAGCAGTCTTGTGCTCAAGATCTTTCACAAATTGAGACAATTCTCACCCAATTAACAGGGCAGCCCTGGTAAAACAAGTGGCAACACTCCATGATAGGAGCTTGCACCCTACAGTGATGCCCTCCACACTCACGCCCACCCCAAATCCCTTGGTACTGCTGGCACTTGGGCAGGAACAAAGCTCTGCCTGTGGTCAGCTGCAAGAGAAAATAACTACAGAGAGCTGAAATTCAGCCCCCTTCGCCCTGAGCAGCAGCACAGGGCTCAATTAAAACCTATTTGGGGACTCTGGCTGTGCCCAGCCTGGCTGGTGAACTGCACGACCAACACCGGCTGCTGCGCAGGGAGAGGAGCCTCGTCACGCACAACCAGCATCTTCAGGGCTACACCTGCTAATTAGGAGAGGGAGTTCCCAACATGCCTGTAATGGGTTCTTCCAGACAAGCAGCTTTTTACATTTTTGCAAACTTTCCTCTGAGCCAGAGCAAGTTACACAGGGAACCAGCGAGTTCTCAAAGTTTTCGTGGAGGTCTGACAGGTGGCAGATGAACAATCCCTTTGCTTGGGCAACTGTGCTGTCACCATTGCCTTGGGCTGGCTTGAACCCCACCAGCCTGAATCAGATGTGCCTACGAGCAGGCTGGTTTGCATTCTTCCCCGACTTTTGGGGGCCTAGACTCATTAAGCCTCTATTACAACATCCCCCCGAGCTTTCGAGAGCCCACAGATGGGTGTAGCTGTAATTAGCATCCACTTGCACAGTGCAATGGGCAACAGCAGTACAGCACCAGCCCTCACCAGCCCTTCTGACTACCTAAGTGATTTCTCAGCATTTATATAACGACCTTCCCCTTGATTTTAATCCTGTGGAACCCTTGGACTCAACCATGTCTTGCAGCAGCAAGTTCCATGAGCAATGACGCCGCTGAGCACAGGCACATCCCTGCAGCAGCACATTTCCCTCTCGTGTTAATTCAGCCACCAGAGAGCTCCAACCTGGCCACTGCTCTCACCTGTGTTGTATGCTGTGGGCATGGCAGAGAACGGCAGCCCCTGCGTCAGCAAACTTGGAGTCGCCACGGAAACAACTGGAGTGGTCAGAGAGTGAGTTGCTTGGGAGACACCCAACCGCTGCGTGTTCTGCTGTGGGAACAAACGGGGAGGGAGTTAAAACCCAGATGGCTGGACTCTGTCATCTTTGTGGGTTGTGCCCCCCTCAAGACCCACTGGGCATGCACTGGAGCTGAGCACAGAGTGTGTGGGATAAGCAGGATTGATCCTCTGGCCATTCCACACTGCAACAAAGCCAAATGCAAACCACACCAGCTATGGACACTTTGGACCTTGTGACACTCATCTGCAGGTCACTTGGCCTTGGGTCCCCTTCCTGCTCAGGCATGGCAGGGCAATATCAGCAAGATGCCTCAGCCTATTCCTCAGTGTTTTCCAGCAGTTGCTTGTGAAGTTTGCTGAGCTACCAAGGAGTGACAAAGGGACCACCAGGACTGACTGAGGCAGTGCAGAGCCAACACATGCTCTTCCCTGCATCTCCAGTGGCCAAGAATGAGCCCCTGTCTCAAGGGAAGCTGAGGATGCTGAGCATCAGCCTCAGGATTTTGAAGGGACTCTGATATTCCTAAACTTGAAGCCCAGCGCTTGGCAACCTGCAAGCTCGGTGCCCTCACGAGGTTTGGGTGACTCAGGCATTAACAGGTCCACCGTGGAAAAATTCTGCCCTTGGACCAGTGCATGCCAGCCTCCCCCCGTGGTTTTCCATGCAGTTACGTGGGCGGATCTACAGGTCAGATTCAGCCCTGTTTACAAGGCAGATAATCTGGGCTGTCTCTGCTGATCTGATTTAAATCAGACTCAAGAGGCTTGACTCTAATCCGAAGCACCCCAGCACACGTCATCCTGTGAAGACTGGGGCAGTGCCCAGCTTAAATCATGCCTGGCACGAGGCTGGCTATGCCACCGGCACACAACGAGGAGCCTTCCTCTGGCACTGAGGGCTCCCAGGGTCTTGGGGGGCTGAGCACGGACCATGCAATGTTTCACAGCCATGAGGACTCTCCTGGGATAAGGCTGGAGGCTCAAACGCTGCCCTGGCCACCTCCAGAGGGTGACAGCACCTGGCTGTGCTGGATTTGCACACCCTGTGCCCACATGCTGCCCAGCCCGCAGGTCCCTCCCGCCGCCCAGGGAAGGCGATTACCAGGGCTCTAATTGCTAAAGCCCTGGGCTCTACGAGTGGGTTTTCCTGGCATGCATCCTGCTGGCAGCCACCCTCGGCCCACTCTCATGGGTTAAGGACATGGCAAGAAATGCCTTCAGAGAGGGCAGGACCCAGCCCTGTCCCTCTCCCGCCAATACTGGACCCCAAGCCAGCTCAGTGGGATGCAGTCTAGAGCCCCACCTCCTCTGTCCCTTGCTCCAGGGCTCTGCAGCTTTCCCAGGAGAGCAGAGGCACAGGGATGAGCACAGCCATGCTTGAGGGCTGGGCTGGTGGGACACAGGCTGGGCCAGGTGTATCAGTCCTGGGAATCCCTATTACACCAGGAGGCGAGTGCAGGGATGTCATCCTGATTTTCACTCCAATCCATGCAGGGAGGCGGTGTGCAAGCTGCCCCCCACCCCGTGCCACTCACACTCCATGCCCACACACCGTGCTGCCATTCTGGCTCATACCAAACCATGCACATGCTCCCGGGAAGCCCGCGCGTTGCTGTGGGCTCTAAATGGATCCTGTTCCTCCTCGCATGTTAGGAGCATGGAGGGAAATGGGGGGATGCCTCTCTGAACCCTCTAAAGGAGAAGACTGTGCTTGGAGCACAAAGCTGTAGGAGCAGAGATGGAGGTGGCACAGCTGGGCCTGTGGGAAGAGGGGCAAGACAGAGCAGAGGGGCCACTGACTCATCCCACTGCCACCTGGAAAGAGGTGGGAGCTGCCATTTGCAGAGAGGATCTGCTGTGTAGAACAGTATGGAGGGAGCAAATCTGGGGAGAAGGTTAATGGAGCAGGGGGGCATCTGAACTGGATGGGAGGGATCGGCAGGAACAAGGCTCTGCATTCCCTTTCCTGATCCAGCTGTGCCAAGGTGCCTGTCCCTCACTGCCCACATTTCATCACCCTCCATCTCCCCACTGCCACCTCAGCTGGAGAGAGGTTGTTCTTTACTTCAGGCAAAATCCTGCCAGGTTAGCTCAGACCAACAATTACAGCTGCTAATGCCATCCTGGTGGATTTTTGCCTAAAGCTGCTCCAGTGCAGAGCCAGGGAATGCCTTGGGTGGTGGGAACAGGGATGAGCAGACGGGGAGGTGGAGAGTGACTGCTCTCCCTCTGCACATGGGAAAACTGAGGCAGGGAGCTGCTGGGAGGGGGCAAGCAAGAACAGTTTAGGGGCACAAAGAGCAGCAGAATCCTTGTCTGCCAAAGCCCTGGTCCATCCCTGCCCTGGCCAAGAGTGTCTCCTTGTAGGCTGTCAGAGGGATTGGCATACTCCTGTGTTTTGGAGAGCTTTTCCCTGGCTGTGAGCTGCATCCCGCAGCAGCTCTCGCCCTTCCCTCACTGTGCTGACCTGTCGCCCATCTGCCCTGCACCAGATATAGCAACGGAGCAGAGTGAATCATTGCCACAGACAAGGTGGCATTCACTTTGCTGGCAGGAAGAGGAAAAAAAGCCATAAAAATAACACAGAAAACTGCCCCATGCACAAGGGAGGTTTAGGGAGTGCACTAGCCAGCCAGTGGATTTACACAGGCTTTAAATAATATCCTTAATATGGGAAGAGCCTGATTTACTCCTTGTCTCTCATGTGCTGGCAATGGGCCAGGTCTTCCCGTGCGGTAACTGTGGTGGCTCCAGCACAGCCCACGGGGCAGATCCAGGCCAGTGGAGGTGCTCAGCCTGGCTCCACAGCCCTCAAAGGGCCCTGGCTGACCTCCCTGGGGGGACCAGCACAGCTCTTCTGGCCTTGGTGGAGAAACAGGCACTTTACAGCTCATGTCAACTCCTTCTTTTCCAAAGGGAACCTGATTTTCCTAAAAGTGCGTTTTTCTGGGGATTGATTTTCTGAGGCAGGAGTGCCCCACATCCCACCGCATTCACAACGGAGGGCAAAGGAGCTGGTGTCCACCCCCTCTGTGTGCTCCATGCCTTCACCAAGCCAGGGCAGGCTGTGGGGACCAAGGGGACAAGTGGCCCACGTCCCACCCTGCTGCCATGCACACTCAGAGGGAACTCACCAGAGCCAAGTGGTCCTCGGTCTGCCCACGGAAGAACAGGGAGAGAACCAAGAGGCACCATTAACTCAAGCGCCCCGGCCCCACCGCACCCCACACTCGCCGGTACCACGCCCTCGCCTCCACAGGGCATGAAGAGTGAGAGCAGTGCCCAGCACAGGGTTTGCACCATCCAGCATGGTGCAGATGGGAATCCAAGCCTTCCTCCTCAGATCTTCCCACCAGCATGACCTCAGCCAGCTCTGTCTACTACTGCACAGAATAGGTGCCTGCACTGCCCGTGCTCCAGCACCAAGTCCCCCTGAGGCCTGTCCACCAGCAAGGGAACCACTCCCACCCCACTTGGTGTCCCAACAGACCCACGGGCACTCACCAGGTGGTGCATCAGCCCTTTGCCGCTCTGCGAGGTGATCACACGCAGGTCTGGCTTGCGGCTGTTGGCAGCGAGCTGTGTCCCATGAGAGGGCGGTGGCGGGGACTTGGCTGGGATGATCTTGCCCATGCTGCTGCCATTGGACACAGGAAGGAGACCTGGAGAGGCTCGGGCACTCACATAGCCATTTCCTGCAAGAAAATGGGGGACACAGAGGAAGGAGTGATGGTGAATGCACAGCAGTGAAAGCACAGCGATGGTGAGTGCATGGCAGTGAATGAGTACAAACTGAAAGGGGACATTTTGGCTGGATATTAGGATGAAATTCTTTACTATGAAGGTGGTGAGATACAGAAACCAGTTACTCAGGGAGGTTGTGGATGCCCCAGTCCTGGCAGTGTTCAAGGCCAGACTGGACAAGACCTTGAGCAAACTGGCCTAGTGGGAGGTGTCCCTGACAACAGTATAGGGGGATTGGAACTAGATGATCTTTAAAGGTCCCTTCCAAGCCAAATCATTCCATGATTCTATGATTCTACAAATGCATGGCAGTGGTGAATGCACGGTGACAGTGAATGGATGGCAATGGTGAATGCATGTTGGTAAATACATGGTGATGGTGAATGCATGGCTGTGGTAAGCACATGCACAGTGAGTAGTGTCACAGCGGGGGTCCATGGATGTTTCTCTCTGGGATAGCAGCACCTCACCCCCCCAGGCTCCCCAAAACTCTCCCACACTCAGGCAGGCTCACCCTGCAGGATGAGGGCAGAGCAGGCAGTGGCCCCGAGCCTCCAGCGCCCAGGGTAGCTCCTCAACCTGCATGAACTCCACACTGTTCCTGCAGTAACACCAAGTACATCTCAGAGGCTGGATAAGAGGCTCTTTACATACTCTGGCCAGGCACTACAACTCTGGTACATTCATTTGTAAGGTCTCTTTATGGTACTGGAGCAGCAAAAAGGGGCTGTGGCCAAGGGAGGACTCAGTTCACTGCTCCCAGTGCCCCTTTGAAGATCTGAGGTTCCTTCCTCCTCCTCCTCCTCCTTCTCCTCCTCCTGCTGCCCCACATAAGGATTTTATGTGCAAAGAGGAGGGAAAAAAAAGAAGAAAGGAAAGGAAGAAAAAAAATTAAAAAGGAAAAGATTTGATGAACATCAGGAAAGGAATAAATTGGATCAGATTACTGTTCTGATGAGGGTTGGTTTTTTTTTTCCTGAATAGGCCCCAAAGATAGAAAGACGTTCAGCAATCACCAGGATTCAGCCCTCATATTCATTGCACGTTAGACCAGGAAAAATAGGTCGCTGATTGCATTATTAATCACATCTACTATTGCGCTGCATCTGCATTTCAGCAGGCGGCTGTGGCAGTGACGCTGCAGCCGCGGCGTGCGGGGGCCGAGTGCCAGCCGCTGCCTCTCCAGAGCTGTCCCGGGGCTGGACGCAGCAATGATGGGGTGAACCAGCCACGGCGGATGGCCAAGCTCCTTTGGAGCTGTGGGTCTGATCCCACCAATGCCTCCAAGGATGGCAGGTGCTGCCCCACCAAGTGCCTGGGAGCTGCCATCAAGGACACCCGTGGTGGTCAGGGCTGCTGCAGGCTGGCAACTCCATTATCGATGTCCCTGATGGAGGGAGGGGACCAGCTTTCCTGTCCCCAGCGAGGTATTCTCCAGTCTCCAACCACCATGAGCAGCTGTGCCTGGTGCATCAGGTCCCAGTACTGCCAAGCACCGTGAGCTGGCGGCGTCCCACTCACAAAGCCACTGGCTTTTAGATTTATTAAAAACAAAGGTGCAGAAATTCCCCAGGTGACCTTCACTACCCACAGTGCCACTGGCCACGGATAAGCCAAAAGAAATGTTAAACCCCTTGATATTCTCCTTCCCAAGTTGGCATTGAGGTGGATGCACACATAGTGACTCCCTGTTTGAGGCATGCCATGCTATCATGTGCATCACCTGGGGTGTGGATCAGGGTGGCCCTTATGCTGGAGAGGAGCTGGTTTGGGTTCCAGTGTTGCCACTCACCCCCAAAGGTGGGTGGCCTTGAGCACTGCCCTCACCGTGTCCACCCAGCCTCAATCCGGCCACCCCAGTGAGCCAGAGAGAGATGGGCTGTGCTCCTGCCAGGACTTCCCAACAAAGGGCCCCCTCCCAAAAAAAAAAGGGGTCTAAAAGTGAAGCACTCCGGGCTGCCCCCGCACCACCCCAATGTGAATTTGAGCAGAGTCAGGGACAGCCAGGGCACAGCACCCCCTCCCCGGGGCAGGAGGGGTGGGCCGGGTGCTGCGTTCTGAGGGTGGCACATGCTGTGGTGCATGGGCAGGATGCAGGGATACAGCCGGGATATAGCCGGGATATAGCCAGGATACAGCCGGGATACAGCCGGCATCGCTGCAGGATCCGGCCAGAGGCACCCGCAGCTGATGACTCAGAGGCAGCAGGTGATCACTCAGTGCTGCAGAGACTGCAAGGGAGGAGGAGGAGGAGGAGAAAGAGGAGGAGGGAGAGATGTCCCAGGTATCTGCAAACCGAAAGCGCAGTGCCAGAGCCAGAGCCAGAGTCCGAGTCCCCTCCCGCAGCGGCGCGGGGAGCCCCGGGCAGGGCGGGGGGCCGGGGACAGTGGGGGTCCGGGGCTGGGCTGTCCCTGCTCCTCACTCCCGTTTCCTGCAGTGGCGGCAGGAACGCGGGGAATGCTCCGGTGACGTCAATGGTGACATTCACGGGCCCTGCCAAGCTCCCGACAGCTGCCGTGGGGGCGGCCGGGGGGGAGCGGGGCCGCGACGGCACCACGGCCCCTTCCCTCTGTCCCCGAGGAGCAGCAAAGCTCCGTGCCGGGCACTGCGAGGCTCTGGGGAGAACCAGCCCCACAAACCGCCCCGGCAGGGTTTGCACCACGGCCCCTTCCCTCTGTCCCCGAGGAGCAGCAAAGCTCCGTGCCGGGCACTGCCAGGCTATGGGAAGATACAGCCCCACAAACCACCCCGGCACGGTTTGCTCCGGAGGCGCAGCTGGGAAGGAATCCCTCTGGCACTGGCATGGCTGCTGCCCAGCACAGGGAAAAGACCATTCCCAGAAGCGGCAACTGGAACAGCCCCGTCCACACAAATGGTGGGACTTGGCTCCAAATTGGTTTTAACCGGGGCAATGTGGAATTCCACACTCCTTCTCTGTGCTGTCAGAGCAGAGTCCCTCTGCAAAAAGGGGGGGTGAGGAGCCAGGCTCCCGGAGCAAGGCTGCCTTTGCTCTGGGACTGACAGCATCCACCCTGCCAAGCCCAGGCCTGCAGCCCACAGCAGCTTCCCAGGAGGACCTGCGGCCATCGCTGGTTTTTGGGCTGTGCCCACACCAGCGCCAGCCTGAGGTCCTCAGTCTGCAGACAGCAGATGCAGATGTGGGGATGGAGATGTTATTAGTGCATTTTACAGCTGGGGAGCTGAGCCACAAGGCCTGAGCCTCATTAGCACCAAGATTCTCGCAGTGGAAAAGGGACCTTAATGAGCGTTTTTCCTTGCAGTAAAGTTGTTTTATAAGGCCCAAGCATGAGGAGGAACTGGGTGTTAATTCATAACCCGAGGTCAGGGGGGGAAGTGGGTGCAGCGTGAAGAACTGAACGCAGTGCTGCCCAAATCCTGGTCCTTGGGGGTCACTTCCCTGTTCTTCAGCTCTCCCAGAGACCCAAGGGAGATAGACATGCCTCAGTCTTTGGGATCTTCACTGGAACCAGCACTCCCCAAATACACACAGGCCTGGAGCTCCACATGGCAACAAAATTTTCACTGGCAGCAAAATTTTCCCCAGCCCTTCCCTATGGACTGGTGATGCTGAACAGCAAAGCAAAATCCTATGGGACATGTGGGGAAACCAAGGGCAGGAGTGGCACACAGAGCCCTGGGCACAGGGCTGAAAGGCTCCTCACTTACCCACAGGGCTCGGGCAGGCTCCGTTTGTGTTGTTCAGGTCTCCCCCAAGCATCGCCCCTGCAAAGCAACCAGAAACACACAGTCACCATCCATGCAGAAACAGGGGGAGCATCCCTACTTTTGGGGGGCAGGAAGTAGGGGAGGAGCACAATGGAAGAAAGCAGAGAAATGTAAGTGGGGTTACATTCCTGGGGAGAAAGTCCTGGGTGAAAAGAGCAGCATTCCTGGTGATCAGGTTGGGAAACATTATCCAGGCAGATCCGTTGCCTTTGGGAAAGAGCCAGGCGCACAGGAGCCTGCTCCAAAGGAGGCAGCTTGGAAAACACTGTGGCTATTTTATTCCAAGCTCCCCTTTGGGGGACACAGGGCCGGTGCTGCTGGGGAAGAGCCCCAGCAGCACAACGTGAAACACTATCCTGCCTGTAATGTTCACGCCGAATGGAAACCATCTCTGGGCTGCCAGGACTCTGCTATGATCCGGCCTCCCACAGTCCCAACGCTTGGAAAGTGCTGCCACACCCCACCAGGCCGGGAAAAACCAGACCAGAGGCCTTTTCATTCCCAAAAAACTGAACATTTGGCCTCGCCTGCAAGAGGACTTGACTTTTTTCTGCTGTGTTATGGAGTTATTTCTGAAAGCCACCTATTCCCCAGCTGGGGCTGACTGGCCACGCCGCAGGCAGCAACTGTGGCCAACAGCCGGCGCGGAGGCTCTGAGGCTGCAACCGCAGTCATCCCGGAGCCCTGGGCTGGGGAACAAGGAGCCTCCGATCCCAAACCCCACCTCTAACCACCACCCAGCCCTTCTCAACTCAGATGGGGAAACCTGAGACAGAAACTTATTCAGCCCATGGCTCTTGGCTTCAGGCTTGCAGCAAGCCCCTGACAGCAGGAGGAGGGCGAGAGGGCTGAGCTGTTGCCATGCAGGATAGAGCAGTTGCTCCCCACATGGGAGCAGGATTGGGAAGGACAGTGGTCCCAAAAATTGTACAGCTTGAGAAAGGGCAAAGTGACCCAGAATGTGGTAGACGTGACAGTGCAGCACCTTCCCTTCAATGGACACGGATGTAAAGCCAGAGGTTCCAGTGCCTCCAGGGTGCTGGAGAAGGGACCCCACCAGGATTTTGGGGTGGTGCTCTGCTGTGAGACCCCAACTGCACCCCAGCCCCTGGTGCCCAGGCTGCTGAAGTGGGCTTACTCCCTTGGGTGAGCGATGCCAACCCCACTCCCAGCCCCGTACATCCCCTTGTCTGCCCTTCTCCCATGCCTGAGCTGACGGCACTGGCCAGTGCCAAGGCACCCACCCAGCACTCGCTGCATGTTTGCTTTGGAAACAACATGCCCGGCTCCAGAGCAGTGCTAAGAAAAAAAATCTAAGGAAAAAAAAAGAGTTTTTCTAACATGCAAGGCCCTGGCTCCTCTAAACAGGCTTTCTTCCGTGTCCCAGGCAGCGAGCGAATGAGACACAGATGGCTGGACTTGGAACACCTCTGTGCTCACAACCACAAAATGATCCCACTCAAACGAGCAGCGAGCGAGCTGGAAATGGCGAGCCCCCAGCAGGGTCTGCTTTACCACGGAGCCTCTTCTGTTCTCAGCTGAGGGGCCTGCAAGAGGGCAGGAGATCCCTGCAGCCAGAGCAATGGCTGCCTGTGCCAGAGGAGGGTTCTGCTGCTCTGCTTGGAGTGAAACGCTGCTCTATGGGACCAGTCTTGGAACACAATGATCCCTGTCCTACAGGTCTCGGGTCTCATCTTGATACCTGAGTGCTTTAAGGCACCTCAGAGGCCCCCTGCAGGGAGAGTAGTGAGTAAACAAGCCTGTCTCTGAATCATAGCTCCTCCTGCATCCTTGCCAGGCAATTTGCCATGCTCGCCCTGACCCACCACACAACCTGCTTCTGGAGGCACGCCCCAGCCCTTCTCCCCAAATCCAACCCCTTTGCAGAGACCACCCTCTGCCCAGACGTCCAGGCGGTCACAGGCACCAGCTCTGCCATTCGCAGCCCATGCAACTTTTACAGACCATCTGTGACACCCAAAAATAGCAGGCAGGGGCTTTTCTGCATGCTATTATTATTTATGATCACACTGCAGGAGAGCCGGGCTGTGGTCACACGTCGTCCCCGTCACCCCCCTGGCACTGCAGGGGACACGGGTGACAACTCCTCTCCCCCACCCCGCCCTCCGCCACCCATCGCCTGTCCCTGCTGGAAATGACGGCTCCTCCAATCTGTCAGCAGAGCCACATGAGTAATCACTGGCGACCAACTGCAACCAGCCCAGCCCGACTCAGAACAGCCCTTTTTAGGCAGAAGTCCCATGTCACCGGAGTGCCACCGGCAAGCGGGATGCTGGCAGCCACCCCCAAGCCTGGGAACGGTGCTGGGTGACTCATCTCTCACTGCTCAACCTTGAAACAGATCCCTGCAGGGATCCAGCTCTTCAAGAGACCTGGGTAAGGCAGGCTGGGACCAAGGCACAAACTGGGGGCATCAATCTCTGGCAGGAGGACAGGAGCACACACCCAGGGGCAACAACCCTTCCAGGCTGCTCCTGCCCCCCATGGATGCTGGGACACGGACCCCTGGGCAGGGGATGGAGGCAGCAGGGGCTACCCCAGCTACCTGGGGTGCCCCATGCAGCTTGTTGCTGCATGGCCAGCCAGGCTCTGGGCAGGGAGGATGAGGAGGTGAGAGTGTGAAGGGTTATGGCATGGCTCACCTGCACTGGCTGGCCGCTGTGGCAGCCCTGGGGACACCGTGTTCCTCTGCAGTGTTGGCTGCTGTGGCGACAGGAGCCGGGGGTCTGTCAGTGAGGAGGTCACCAGGGACTGGGTCACCAGTGAGCTGCCTGGGTTGCTGAACTGCAGCGTGTTTTGGTTGGTCACCGGCACCGTCACGGGCATGGCGAAGTTCGGAGCGGGCACTGTGGACTGAACAGAGAGCGGGGGGTAAAGGGCAGCCAGAGCTGAGTTCCTGCAGCACAGCAGCAGCAACACCCACTGCCAATCAAGGGGGGATTGTCAGGGCCCCCCAAACCTCCATCTCCCTGCTGGGCTGCACTGCTGTGCTTGAATCCACACTGGCCCTTCAGGGGGATGCACCAGAGCCCAGACTTCTCTGGGGAACACTGAGAAGAGCAATGGGCTGTCCCCTCAGACACACCAGAGCTCTGCAACCACCTGTTTTGGCCTCATTTACCCCCAGTGTGTTCAGAGCAGCCATGAAGGAGAGGCTGGGAACACTCCAGAGGATGAAGGTGGGCAGCAAACCAGTGGTCTGCCCCCACCAGCACCAGGAGTGGCCAAGTTCAGCATTACCCTTCACTCCAAGCAGTTGAAGGGGGTGTTCCTCATCCAGTGGGGTAGGAAGAGCCCTCCAAGGAGCCAGCAGCAGATCCCAGTTTGGGCTGGCACTCCTGCTGGTGGCTGAGCACCTGGGAAAGACTCATTTTGCTCTATTTTCAACATACCTCCATCCTGGCTCCTCTGGGAGATGCTGGGAAGGAGGAGCTGACCCCAAGGAAGCGAGAGCATTGCTAAAAGCCCTATCCTTGGCCACAGATCAAGGACCAGGTTCACCTACCAGCGTCCCCGTGGGAGCCCAACCCGCTGCAATTATCCTGGCTGTCTGTCTTATGTCACTGATTTACTCTTCGTTAACAGGAGCCGGCACCTGCTTAGAGGCTTTAGCAGTGGCTTTGCTAAAGTCCCACTTTAATTTGCTCAGGGACGGAGAGGCAGAGTAGCCCAGTTCCGGATGGGACCATGGCAGGGACAGACCCAGGACCCCAGGGGCTGCACTGGTGAGGGCAGAGGGAGTCAAGAATCTCCTCACTGCAGCTGAGTGGGGGCTGCTGCCCTGTGGCCCAGTCCCCTCCAGAAATCTGCTCCGGGATGGGTGCTGCTCCTTGGAGGCAGAGGGGAGGACGGAAGGAAGGAGTGGGATGGTGCTCACCCATGCCTTGCTGCCAGGAACCCTCCCCACCTGCCTCCCAAGGGCATCCTGTCCTTCAGAGATACCCCGCGGCCGCAGCCAAGCTGCGAGGACGGCGGCTCTGAGCCTGCACTGCAGCACTGCTCCCGTTCACAGAGGCAGGGCTCAGCAATTCCCACACCACTGGGGAGAGCTGGAGCATGGAGATCTCCCTCTGCTCAGCCCCAGGACCTCATCCTGCATGGCAGCAGAACCAGAGGAGGAGGAGGAGGAAGGTTTCTTGGGCGTCGCATGAACACCAGAGCAGCGTTGTGTAACAAATCAGTGCCAACACGTCTGTGTGCATGCACGTTCCCAGGGAGGGGGAGAGGAAGAGCTAAACCCCCTCTGCATCACAGCATGAACAACGCCGTGATAGAGCCAGGAGGTGGATACACCTGCCAGAGAGCCGAGGTTTGCCTTAATCTGGCTCTCTCTCACTGCACCTGCTGTCAAGCATCAGGCTGATGCTGCCCCAGTGTGCAGCAACACACACCCAGGCCACCAGATCCCCCCACCCCAGGGAAGGCACAACTAGGGACAGTGATTTGCACATTGGTCCAAACTCTGGGGGAGAAGGTGCACACATCAGCCAAACTACAAGATTTCTGCTCTCATTAGAAGTGAGGACAAACAGAGGCAGAAGCCCCGCCGAGGCCTCTCGTTAGCAGGCACGGCTGTCATTAAGCTGCCCCGGCCACCCCGTCGTGTTAGTTCTGGTCACACACAAAACCAACCCAGCAGTTAAAATGGAAAAGCATCTTCTTCAACCACACACGCTCCACCTGCACCGCTCAGCCCCTCGCTGCCGGGGAGGTTTAGTGGGGAGCCGGATGCTACGCCCTGACCAAGAGCCACTCAGCACCTGAATGCCACCAGCTGTAAGACTTTGTAAGATTATCCCTCTGGATTGGTAGGTCTGAATGATGGGGGCCTGCTGGGAGCCCTCCTTTTGAAGCAGACACATACTGATGCTCACCAGCCCCTGCTTTCCGAGGGGAAAGCTCAGGTGGCTTTTGGGCTTATTCTGTGCCAGTGGCAGTGCTTGTGGCAGGTGCTAGGGAGGTGCATGTCCAGCTTGGGCTGTACCCCCACACCACACAAGTCCTGATAGGCTGGACACCTAACCCCCCAGTAATGAGACCAGGGAGGATGAGGTAGATCCAAGCCTCACCAGAGCTAATCCTGCCCTGAACCCACCTGTGGGGCTGGGCTCACTGTCAAAGCAGAGTTGCAAGTGACCATCACCTCCTGCACCCCACTCTCCTACACCTCCCCAGCCCTCCCAGGTCTCAGGGCAGTCCCTCCACCCTCTCCAAGATGTAGGGGATGGAGATGCAGATTTTGGGGTCCTTGTGAGGTTCCTGGAGCAACACAGTGCTGAGTCAGCAAAATAAAAACTGGGGATTTCACAGGACCTAGTTCTCAAGAAAAGCCAGAATTTTAACCTGTGGGGATTTGCAAAGCACAAAAGGGCAGATGACTTTGCACAGGGGGTATATATGTCATTTTTGCTGTGCTGCATCTATGCCTGGAAAAGGAGCCCCCCTCCTGCTCCCACAGCATTAATTATGGCTGCAGCGACTCAGGGTTAATCCCCCCGAAAAGCCATTGCCTGCATCGATAGTCTCTGCTCCCTTGAACTAACAACTAATTTGAAACATGTCTCCCTCCTCCTCCTGTCTCCTGACACAAATCCCTTTCAGCACTGTCCTGATGCCACCCCGGTGCCGGTGACAGCTCCAGGATCACAGGCTAAAACCTCCCTGGATTTCTGCCACAGCCACCAGCTGCCCCAAGGGCTTGGTGGATTTGGGGGGAATTAATGTGAAATAGCCCAAACTGGGCTGAGCCCTGAAAAGATGTGAGGGGTCAGCACCCACCACCAACTCACGTGAACGCTGGGATCTTAACCCAAACAGAAACACTTTTTTGGGGGAAAAGAAGGTGAAAAAGGAGGCCCTATTTCAGTATTTGCAGCAGAGGAGGGAAGAGGAGCAATATCCTCCTATACTGCCCAGTCAGAGCTAGGAAAGCTCAGGAATGCTGGAGCTAACAGGAACCGTTTTGCCAACGGTGGGAAACAGGAGGGACCTTCAAGGCCCCTCGTGCATCTCATCCATCAGATCCGGGTGCATTCCGGGCTGTGGGGGCTGCAAGCATCGGCTCCCAAGGCATGGCACGGCTCTGAAGCAAAGCCATGCAAAATCCACCCCCCCGTCACCTGGAGGCACCGGGGAGGGGACCAGGGGGCTGCAGGCCACCAGCTACTCACTGCGAGCCGGTAACTCTGCATCATTTTATCAAACTCCTCATCAATCTTTTTATATTTCTCTTCCGTCTGCGGGGTCAGCGCAAACACTTCATCCCCTTCCGGGCTCTCGCACTCCCTGTGCTTCTTGTTCAGCGCCTGTTACGTTCGGGGGGACACNTGGGAGAAAGTCGAACAGAAGAGAAACAAAACAGAAAAGAACATATAATGAAGGTTTTCCAGCCACTGGCAGGTACTTACACCATATCGCTTGAACAGGATATCCAGATCCTCGCTGCCTTTGCGGTATTTATCCTCCATCAAAGGGCTCTGGTCTATGGAGTCGTCACCGTCAGGCTCCGGGCTGTCACAGCCGTTAAAACCTTTCTTTCTTAATGTCTGAAAACACAACCATGATAGTCTGAGATCCAGGAGTGGGGAGGGGGAACATGGGCAGGTCCCCCCAAGAACATCCACTGGCCCGGATGGACCAGGACTTGTCCTCGCACAAATCAACACCGTCGCCCCAAGATGCTGTTTACCTCAGTAGGGTCAAAAAGTCAGGATACAGACCCAGGGTTTTGATGATGGGTCATCTCTAATTTAGGAGTTACAGCATGGGGAGGGATGGAGAGAAACTACCTTGCTTTCAAAGGTTCTGTTTACACCAGAGCTGAATTTGGCCCCACACCAGCTCAGGCACATTCGTCACCTACAAATACCACAACACCACGGAGGAGAAATAGACCTCAATGCTCTCTGCTCTCCTGCGAAAACCAGGGAAAACCTGCTTACAAACAGGAAAATAAAAACCAAAATATTAAGCAAAGAGTAGCTCATCCCTGACAAAACCAGATGGGTGGCATTTACCAAACACAAAGGTGCCACAGGAAGAGCATCGCAGGACAGGGCATGTGGCACAGTGGCAGCTGCGAGCTCTGCTGGGGGTGGCACACAGGGGTGATGGTGACAACACTGGGCAGCAAACCCCATGCCAAGACTGGATGCATGAGCAGGAAAGGTCCCAGGAACTGTTGCATGGAGGTAACAAGGTGAAATCTCCTTGTTAGGAGGAGCCTGGTGACCTCCTGTCTGGGCCATGCACAGGGGACAGTGACACCCCAAAGTCCCTCATTTGTGCTCAGCAGCCAATTGAGATCCATATTTAATCACTCTATTTTCAACATACCAAAAGCAATCAGGCGTTATGACGGAACCAGCACTTGCCAACTCATGTTTTTTTTAGAAGTCAAAGCTACAGAATTTCCTGGAAGTCTTGGTCCCTTTTCATGCCAAATTCAGCAGGGGGCGGGGAAAAAAAAACCTTGACAATTCTTTGTCTTCCTAAACAGCAATAAACATCTCCATTCTGAGGCCAATGCCAACGTGTATTCCGGAGTGGCTCTTCAACTACCTGTGAGCTCTGGGAAGCACAAGGCTTGTAGGGGAAGTTTTGCTGGAGTGAATTAAAGCCAGGATGTCTCCAGAAGGGCTGGGAATGTCGCAGTCAGGATTTGCTCAGCACTGGTCCGCACGATGCCACACAGCTCCGCTCTTCCCGCAGGTCTGGCTCACTGGATGCTTGTGCCAGGTGACCAAAGCCAAGCAATGGGCACCACACCCACCCCCAGACTGTTCTCCATCCAGCTGAAGCTTTTCACAGTATTTTCCATTAAAATTACTCCATCCCAGGCGCCATTTTCACCCTCTTTACAGGATGCAGTTGCAGGAGGGAAACATCCTCATCCAGGTCCAGCTCCAGCAGTGAAGGGCCAGGCTCACTCCAGACCACAGTGGCATCTGACACTCTGTTTGGCATTGCCAGTAATTCCTGCTACCTGATAGCTACTAACTAATTACCTCATAATAATGACTCTGAATAATTCTAATACCTAATAATAATATTCCTAATAATTTCTGGTACCCCCAATTTCTGTGCTGTCTCTTTATAAAGAAAGGCAGTGGGAATCAGAGTCACTGCCATGAATGGGAGATTCCTAGATCTTGTTCTGCAGGTTCCTGAGGATTTCTCCCTATTATTTTTCTATTTTTGTACGTGTCCTTGTTTGTTCTCAGAACGGCCCAAAAGAGGAAGAGGTGCTGCTGGTGGGGAAGGAACGGCTTTGCACTTTTTTTTTTTGAAATTGCTTTTTGTGGATTTTTTTTCCAAAACCCTTTGTTTGTCTGGTGCAGCTGAAAGACAGAAAGTTGAGCTTTTCTCTAAAAAGAGAGAATTTTTCTTTTCCCCTTTCAGAGGCAAAATGGAAAAAGTTGTTCCATGAGCAGCAGAAGGGATGAAGCCGGGTTTCCTCTGGGCACTGGGGAGACTCTCCAGTGTCTAACAGGGGGCTGTGCCCATCTTGCTACGATTCCCTTTGCATGGACAGGAACTGGACCTCTCATCTCTGCCCTCCCATCCCTGACTGGGAATCAGGAAGGCAATCCCTCCCACTGCCATCCGCTGGGACCCTCGAAGGAGGGAACCTCACAATGGCATTTTCACGAGGTTTCAGCTGAGCATTAACACCCTTCTCTTTTCTAAAACCTGCAGCAACGACACAGGCTGGGAGGTTTTAGGCAGCTCCCAGTGCCCTCGGCTCTGCCCCATATTGGCCACCCAAACCAAGCACAGGGATGAGCAAGGGGCTGCTGCCACCTACTTCAGTATTATGCCATTTCTAAGTCCACATGAAGTCATCCTGGGGGTGATTCCCTCAACAAGTCTGTCAAGCAAATTGGTGGAATGGGGTGGACATGGCTCTGCTCACCCAGACCCTGAAACAGCTCAGAGCATCGCCTTTCACCTTTCCCAAGGTCTTTCTCTGTGGGTCTAATGCATTTAGTGTCCAACACAGCTTTGCCTTGATCTCTTCGCTCTTCCCAGACATCAACTTCTTAAAATTGATTGTAGCTTCATTGTCTGTGAGAACCACAGCTCCCTGCCAGAGTGGGTTTGGAGCATCATGAGCTGTGAGGGGCTGCTGCAGTGCTGCCATCCCCGCTCATGCAGGAAACCCAGTGGAAGGCCCAGGAAGCATCAGGGCAGTTGTGCATGGGGAAAAAATCCTTCCTGGGCACTACAGGCAGCAGTATGAGCTGGGATTGTAACCCTTAAACTGGGACTGTAACACGTAGGCAGGGATTGTAACCCACAAACTGGGACTGTAACCTGAGAGTGGGACTGTAACTCCTGAGCTGGGACTGTAACTCATGGGCTGGGACTGTAACCCATGAGATGGGACTGTAACCCATGAGATGAGACTGTAACCCACAAACTGGGACTGTAACCCATGAGAGGGACTGTAACCCATGAGATGGGACTGTAACCCACAAACTGGGACTGTAACCCACAAACTGGGACTGTAACCCGTGAGTGGAACTGTAACCCATGAGCAGGGATTGTAACCTGTGAACTGGGACTGTGACTCCTGAGCTGGGACTGTAACCCTGTTGTAACCCTGACTGTAACCCTGGCCACTGCAAGGGGCTGCCAGAGCTGCAGGGAAGGGGATGGGGACAGGCTCCACAGGCGGCACAGCCAAGGACGGGGCCAATCTGCAGTGTGGTGGGACGGGAAGCACCGGCGGCGGGGAGTGACCGGGGCCCGAGTCGCAGCAGGACACAAGCCAGAGCAGCACAGCTCACAGCAATCTGCTGCTCAACGAGAGGTCTGGGACAACAAAATGCCATTTCCAGTCATACAGGCATTGGCTGTTGGTTCTTTTTCCTTTTTTCTTGACAAAAAAATATGTGTGCCACATTTTTAGCTTTTTAACAAGATGATGTAAAAGGGAAACAATCCTACTGGATTGGGAATCAAACCCGAAGATTCCTGTTGTCAGGATCTCTCCAAGGTCTATTAGAAAAGAGCTTTCCTTTTCATTCCTCCTCATTCTCTTTGCCAGAGTGAAAACAGAAGATACAAAGAGGTTTTCAGGAAACCTTTCTGTTACTGGGCTGCAGCCAGTAGAAAACAACTATTTTTCATAAAAAAGAGATTTAAAAGCAATTCTTTTCCAGCAGAAAATTTTCAGAGGAGAAAACCAGGGTCACAACTTCCCATGGCAAAAAAACACCTCTCTCATTATCTGCCCCTCACTGCCATCCCCAGGACTCCCCATTCTACCAGGATCCACTGCAGGTCCTTCTTTTCTGGGAAATACTCCCACTCCCATGATCCCAGCTCACACAGGAGCACATTTCCAACCTGAAGAGGGTGAGAGAGCAGCAGGAAATGCAGAACATGTGAGAGGAAACGATGCTTGACCAGGATGTGGTTGACTTCCCTTAGAGGAGGGAGACTCAACCACCAGGGGCTTTGGGGAAGTCTGGATGAGGATGAGAATGAGGATGAGGATGAAAACACGACACTGGCAGCTGCCTCTGCACTTCGCCACCTCCCCAGCATCCTCCAAAATGATTTTACACATCCTGGTGAATGACAACCCCAGGAAGGAGAATTAGGGGAAAATCAGCCCTCCTCATCCCCGCAGAACATTCAACCAAGGAAAGGACAGAAATGGCTGTGTGGCTTTAACTGGCTGCGGAGCATCCCAGTGCCTGCTGAGCTCTGCCCTGTCCAAGTCCCTTATCAGAAACTGGCACGTCAGCCGGGCTGTGAGGAAACGAGAAGCGACAGCGAGGAGCAAAGCCGGCGTGATCCCAGGCCGGGCACGCACGTGGCACCCAGCGTGCCTGTCTGGGGGCTCAGCTGTCCTCCGCCTGATTAAGGAAACCCCCCTCTCTGCATTAGAGAGATTTTCTCAGACTTAAAAGCTTGCAATGGCCAGGACTTCACCGGGCACAGAGAAGCCGCAGGGGTTGTGTGGCTGAATCCCACCCGCAACAGCCACTGCTGAGCCCCAGAATGGCTGACACGTGGGGACGTGCCCACAGGGATGGGCCCTAAGAGGCAGTCAGGGGGTGCAGAACCCGTCTTGAACTAGGGCTGTGTATGCTCATCCCAGAGCAGCTCTGCCTCCCACTAAATATCTCAGGGAATAAACCCCTCAAGAGCACTCCTGTGCAGCATGGGATGGGGTGTCCCCAGTGACCTCCATACAGATGCCTCTACCCAAGACCAAAAACCAGGAGATCTCATGTTTATTGTTATTTTAAAACATAATTTGGACAGAGCAATTTGTCCGGTGTTGTGGTACTAGCACCCAACCTCCAGAGCCACTGCCCATTCTCCCTCCACCAGGAAAACAAAACCAAGAGGCTTCTGCCTTGATTCCCCTAGGGCTCAACTGCTCCTCATCCTTCTCAAAATGCTGCCAGAGCCACTCAGAGATGCATCCCTCAGCAGTAAGGGACTGCGGGCATCACAGGGAAGGTGGGTCCATGCAGCAATCCCTGGAAATCCATTTAAAATAGTATTTGGTTAAAAATTCCCAGCCTGGATCTTCGCCGTCTCTAAATGCTTCATGTGGGGAAGCTTCCAGAATGTGAAGATATTTTTGGGGAGTCAAGTTCAACTGGGAGCCACCAAGAAATATGAGATAAACTGAGTTCATGTGCAGTGGGGACAGCTGGGCTGGTGGGACCTGACCTGGGCAAGGGGAAATGGAAATCATTGTCAGGAGCAGGCATGTTCTCCTGGGGACAAGGAGTTGGGAGAGAAACCAGTAAAAGTCTTAGAGTAGTCCTACTCCTGTTCCAAGACAAGACAAGGATGAGGAGGGATGTTTGAGCAACCTCCAAACTTGCCTGCACCCCAGTGGGTTTCGCTAGGCGACAGCTCTGCCAGCAAGATACGCCGAGCCCGGCGTGTTTGGGCTCTTTCTCTTGCCATCCAACAATATCCTTCCGCTCCCGATGTTCCTCTCCACGGCTTTGGATGCAGATCCAGCTTTTCATGTGGTGCAAACACAGTGTTTCTTTGGGTGCCAAGGACTGTGTGTAACTTGTCGGCTTGGGAGTGTTTGCATCTTGGACCATAAGGGAACAGAGAACGCTGCCCAAAATGTTTACGGTATTTTTAGGCCAAGACAAATCTGTTCGGCACTGCAAGCGCCACAGTCTGAGCATCCTGGAGAGGCTGTGCTGGTGAGCATGGCGGGGAAACATGCCTGCAAAACCCCAGCATTTCCACAGTGAAGGAGCATTACCTGCCTCAAAAGGGCCAAAAATGACATTTCTGAATGCTTTCTAAGGCCCTACGCAAATGTGCTCTGGCAGAAGAGTCTCCAAACCCCAGCAAGGGAAGGCAGATGCTGCCAGATGCTTGGCCATGGCTCAACCAGGCAGACAACAAGGTGAAAACCTCAAGTCCAAACTTCTCAAAAAGACACATTTCACAGAGAATAAAAAAGAAAAAGAAACCAAGATTTAGGGGGTGGGTTGGGTTTTCCCCCCTTCTCCTTCATGAAATCAAATCTGAGTGTCCTAGCCAAGGGATTCAAAGGCAAAAGTGGTCGAGCCCCTTTCTTCAGCAGCATGGGGCTCTGCCACTCCACTCCATCACCACGTGGCTCTGCGGGCATTACTTGATTCCATAATGCCATTAATTACCCAGGCAAGCCCTTTGCCTGCGTTTGCCCAGATTTAATAGCAGCTGCCCCCACGTTGATGACCCCACAGCTCCATCCCCGTCAGTGCTGCCCACGGCAAGGATGTGACTGATGGCTGAAACACCACTGGCACGTTTGTGTGAGTCAAACACTGGGAGCTTGGGCCCAGTGATGCTCTGCCAGCACCAGGGATGAGGACAAAGCAGTGGAAAGGGCCAGCACAGGGGCACCAACAGCACATGGTGGCTGAGCATCTCCTGGAATGCCAGCAGACATGAGGAGAGTGGCCTTGGTGCAAGCACAGTCTGGATGTGGTGCTGGTGGAAGTGCAGTAGGTGAGTCAGACTGGTTGGGCCATCCCTGGAGACCCACAAACAGATGGACAAGCCTTGAGCAAGCCCATTAACCCGTAAGCTTGGCCATGGTTTGAGCAGGGGCTGGACCAGAGGCACCCAAGGTCTATCACACCTGAACTCCTCTGTGCTTCAGCCACTTGTGCCCTCCCACAAGTCTGTCTGAACATCGGGCTGGGGAAATGTCACCAGCTGCACCAGGCACCCCATTGCAGCAACCCTGTGAGATGCCTCCAAACACATCCCATGATTTGACTGCACCACAGCAAAGTCCCACAAAACAAACCTGCACCTCAGTTTCAAGGCAGTAGGTCAACACATAACCCAAGACAGCTTCAACTCTACCACCCAGAATGGAGTATTTTTGTAGGCTGAACCAAAACAATGGAAAATCCATCTGGCCCTGAATATGGAAGGTCTGCTTGCTCCATCCCCACCCTCCACTGACTTCCTGCATCCAATGTGGTGCCAGACCCAGCCCTGGCTCCACCACAATGGCTAATCAGGGGAGCAGACAGGTGGCCTCACCTCGATGATGTCCGCGTTGGTCCGACTCTCGTGGGGCTCGTTGTACTCAGTGTACTTGAGCAGCACCTTGTCCATATCGGTGCTGGCATACTGGAACAGCTTGTTGGAGTGGTTGAAGATGATGAGGGCGATCTCGCAGTCACACAGGACGCTCAGCTCATAGGCTTTCTTCATCAAACCAAACTTGCGCTTGGTGAAGGTCACCTGAAAGCAAGAACAGCCACAGTGAGCTCTGTTCATGCTGCCTGTTCATGGACCTGACACCTCCCAGAGAAAAATGAAATGACAACTGGATGAAGACCAAAAGGAAGAGGGGGGCAGAGGGAATATTATGTCTCAGTTTCCCCAACTGGACCCAACCCCAAGCTCTCTTCTCTCGCTTCCTTCTTCCAACCAGTTCATATCGCTGCCTATTTTGGGATCCTCCAAAAGCAGACACTTCACAAGCACAAAGATGATTATCAGCGTTGGAAACCACATATTGCCAAATCAAGAGAAAATAAATTTCAGCAAAATCCCCAGCAGAGCTGCCATCTGTCCGAGGGCTGTGGGTTCTCAGTGGTTTTTAAGTCTAATATTCAGGCGATGGAGATCTCGTCTTCACTCGCCACAGCAACACTGTGTGCACCCAACCTTAGGGGGTGCAGAGCAGGGCACTCAGTGCCCTGAATCTGCCATGGGGTGCCCACCCCACCCTTGACTCACTGTCCTGCTCACCAGCCCCCACTTCTCTTGGGAGGCTGTGCTTCCCCAAGAGGACTCCGAGCCCCCCGTGCTGGGTGTTCACCTGGCTGCCGCCTCACTCTTGCTATCGCTGTAACCTTGTTGGGGCATTTTTCAACACTGTCCTGTCCCCCAACCTGTCCTGCTGTGAGCTGTCACCAGAGCTGTTGGGTAACAAGGCAGTTTCTGCAGGATTGATCCTGGTGAGCTGGATGTGGGCCGGGGCCAGAGCTGGGTGCTGGCTCCAACACCCATTCCAGCTGCTGGGCAGACATTGGGCTGCAATTCCCAACCCACGCTCAGCTCTCGCCGCCACGCTCTTAACAGGACTCAGCTGGTGGAGAGGGAGCTGGTTTGGGGCTCCCAGTCCCGGCGGCAGCACAGACAGCTGCTGAGGGTCCCTCACCCCCCGGGACACATGGCACGCTGCCAGGGAAGGCGCGATGCCTGGCCAGTGCCCTCTCAGCAAATAAAAAGCAAAAAAAGACAATAAAAGGCAAGAGGTCACAGCTTTGCTCTAAGCATCACTGTGGGGGTGAAGCAGCCACCCGCTGAAGGGCTGGAGTTGAGCTGAGATGCCCCTGAGTGCCGAGAGCCTCTCCCTCGCCACACAGGAGAGCTCAACCCCACTTTGGGCCTCCACCACAGCATCAATTTTGCAGCTGAACAGCTTTAATTTGTGGAGCTGAGGGAGGAGAGGAAAGGAGGCTGCTGCCTTTGCTCAACCCGAGTCAGTGGCGTCACAGCCACAGTGCAAAGAGCTTAACATGGAGCTTCTCAGCCCACGCTGGTGATGAGGAGCAGTGCCATCACGATGCTGCCAGTAGCACCCAGCCCAACCCCCACGGTCCTGCACCCCTCGAGATGGAGCCATGACCCCGCATGTGGTGGGAGGGCACAGCAGGGGCAGCTCTGGGCGTGCTCAGCACAGGGAGCTGCTGCCCCTCCTTGCCATCTCCCAGAGATGATTAAGCAGTAACGAGATTCAGCTCTAATCGTCTCATCTCCTGGAAAGTGCAGGGCTGGCACTCCGTGCTGCTGTGCCCTCCACATGTGCCCACTCTCGCTGCAGCCGTGCTGTGAGTGCTGGTGCTCACGTTGCCAACGCCACCCCAACCCTGGCACGCTCTGACGCAAATTAAATTACTTGAGGGCCAGCTCCAGTGTCATCAGCAATTTTGCCTCCTCAGTGGCATCCTGGAACTCTTGGCCACCCAAAATTGCTGCTACCCAGTGCTGGACCTGGCTGCTTTCAAGACAGAGAGCTGGCAGTGCCATGCAGCAGTCATGGCTGCACTATTTGACTTCAGGTGGGACCCAGCTGCAGTTCTGCTCCTCCATGGCAGGACAGGCACTGAAACCAACCCAGGGCTCCCCAGCATTGTGTCAGAAGTGTCCCTGGTCCCACATCCCTGCCAGAGACCGGACGCTCCACCACAGCTCCAGCAGCAACACAGCCTGGCATGACCTGCCTTGCTGTCCCTGCCGGGACGGCCCCACAGCTCTGACTCACCCTCCAAGCAGCCTGGGGAGCCCCTGAGGGGAAAACACACAGCATCTCTGCCAAGACAGAGGGAACAGCTGAGGGTGGTTGATTCTGCAGCTGCCAATGTCAGGGATACCTCACCAAAACACACCTTGCCAGGCACCAAGACTGGAGGCAACGGGATGAGGCCACGGCATGTGAACAAGGGGGCAGCTCTTGGCCATGAAGACGAGAAACAAGTTTGCTTTGGATTTTGCCCTTGAGCAGCACAGGAGAGTGTGGGGTCACCTGCCCCAAAACAACCAGCAACCTGGGCAGAGCCAAGCAGTACCCAAAGCACCAAGTTACTGCTCTACAGATGAGGGGTATTGCCTCTGCAGACAGGGACAGGTCAGAGGAGCATCCTCTGTCTTGACACCCCTGCTTCTTGCAAAGATTTACCATTTAGCCACCACATCACACAAAAGCATCACCTAACACTGCCTTGGGCATCCACCTGTCACCAGGGACAGAAACCCCAAACCTTCCCCTGACGCTGTGCACGAGCCTGATCTAGAAGAATTAACCTTGTAAGTCTAAGAGGGTAATCAAATCTCATGCTTCAGGGCATAAGCCGATCACCAAAGGGGTCAGGAAGGAATTACTGCCCCACACTAGCAGGGGATTTTTGCCTTTCCCCTGATGCAAACCATATTGGCGGTTGCCAGAGTCAGCGGCCTGGCCCTGAAGGACTGATGGCCTGATCTGTTGTGGCAAATCCTCTCCAGTAATTCCTCTAATGACATTAGTGACTCTTACTTGCTCTCGTCCCCTGGTTTTGGCTGCTGCTGTAGTTCACAGAATCACAGACTGGTTTGGGTTGGGAGGAATCTAAAATCTCATCTTATTCCACCCCCCTGCCATGGGCAGCAGCACCTTCAACCAGACCAGGTTGTTCCAAGCCCTGTCCAACCTGGCCTTGAACACTTCCAGGGATGGGGCACCACAGCTTCTCTGGGCAAAACAGGCCAGAGCCTGACCACCCTCACACAGAAAAATTTCCTCCTAATATCCAACCTAAATCTCCTCCTTTTCAGTTTAAAACCATACCCTTTTTCTGTCTCTCCAGGTCCTTGTCCAAAGTCCCCCTTCAGCTCTCCTGGAGCCCCTTGAAGCACAGGAAGAGGCTCCATGGTCTCCACAGAGCCTTTTCTTCTGCAGGCTGAACAACCCCAGCTGTCCCAGCCTGTCTCCAGAGCAGAGGTGCTTCAGCCTTCAGAGCACCTCCATGGCCTCCTCTAGACCCACTCCAGAAACTCCATGTCCTGCTGGAGCCTCTGTGGGAGTTTGTGGTCTCTGTGCCCATGGAAGGCAGAACGTGGTGCATGAGCAGGGTCAGACTCGCTGACGACGTAGGCTCAGTGTGAGATGCATGAGAAGAGCTTCACCTCACAGCAAAGGCTCTGGTAACCCCCTGCTCAGCCTTAACTCTCCCCAAGGTTCAGGATGCCTCAGAAGCCCCAAACTACAGTTAGGGGTGAAATCCTCGACAGCATCAACAGAACCACAGGCATCCAGAGCAGCTCTGCCTCCACCTCCTTGCACAGCCATTCTCCAGCACATCCCTGCACTATTCCCATTCCCCACCCCTCCCTCTCTCAACAGGCGCAGGTGCTGTGGGAGCCATCCAGGCATGCCGAGGATGGTGCACGGAGCTGCAGCCCTACATTTCCAGCAGCCCCATCCATAATTCATCAGTGCCAGGCTGCTCCACTCCTGGGGTGCAGCACGGGAGAGCCAACCATGCCCCCTGCACAGCTCCGGGGCAGGGGGGCTACCGTGGAGGCAAGGGGGGCGCTGAGGATGCTCCCAGACACTGGGTTTAAGCCAGCTTAGCTGACAGCCTGCAGCCACGGCGGGCACGCACGCACGGACGCTTCTTATCGCTGATCCGCAGCAGCAGGAGAGGGAGGGCAGTGAGAAGGAAGAGGCGGCTACAGGGAGACCTCACTGCAGCCTTTCGGCACTTAAAGGGGCTTATAAAAAAGATAGAGAGGGACTTTTTACACAGGCAGACAGTGATGGAACAAGGGGAAACAGTCTTAAAATGAAAAAGGGGAGATTTAGGTGGGATATTAAGGATCACCTTCCATGTGAAGGTGGGAAGGCCCTGGCACAGGTTGCCCAGAGAAGCTGTGGCTGCCCCATCCCTGGAAGTGTCCAATGCCAGGAGAGACAGGGCTTGGAACACCCTGGTCCTGTGGACAATTTCCTTGCTCACAGCAGGGGGATGGGACGAAAGGGTCTTTAAGGTCCCTTCCAACCCAGACAATTCCATGATTCCATGAGATGAAGCAAGATGGGACACGTCTGACTCCAGGGAATGGATTCTGGCATTGCTCATGTACAGTGTGGAACAGGAAGGTTGTCACTCCCTTTACAGCTCCCGCTGTGGTGGATGGAGCAGATCAGCAACCCACTGCCTGGAGCAGCCCTTCATCCCAATATGTCCCATCTTCCTGGTGTGTCCTTGTTTCTCAAAGAAAGGCAGCAGCGAAAGTAACTGATTGCAAAGCTGCACTGATGACCAATTAAACAGCTGCAGCTTTGCTGACACTCAACTTGAACAGGGCTGAGTTTTTAGGAAGCAAAGCGAGATGTGCCACACTGGGGTGGGGAGCAATGCTCCCACACTGGGTTTTGGAAGAACCAGCCTAGCTGGGGCTGCAGCTGCTGCCAGGCAAAAACCAATGTCCCCCAGCCCAGGGAGCTGGGCTTTGGGAAGAACACCTGACATGGGAGACATGCTAAACCCACAGCACCTAGCTGTGCAGAGCAACTACTGCTGCCAAATCCCACCCGGTATATGGCAAGACCCCCATAAAGAGTCCCACCACCTTGACTGTTGCCTCTGGCAGAGAAGTGCCTCTTTCCTTTCCCAAAGGCTTATCCAGCAGGGCCAGGCTGTGCCACCCCCATGAGCATTGCCAACTATTTTTTGTTTGTTTGAATTTCCAACGGGGCTCCAGTTGCTGCGGATCCCTTGCTCCCCTCTGCAGCACTGCCCCATTAAATACAGCCTGACTCCTTCAATAACCCCTAAGGCCCCATTCCCTCCTCATTATGGATATAAACAGCCCCAGGAGCAACTGGGACATCACCAAAACCCATCTGATGCTCATCCCAGCCCCCACCACCAAATGCAGCCATAATGAGGAAAACCTGCCATTTCCTATTGTTTTGCTACAGAGTAAAAAACTCGTTCACCCAATTCCGTTCTTTGCCCATCTTTAAGCATTAGGAATATATCCACACACATTTTTGCTGGGTTTTTTTGATTTTATGCCATAAAAGCATCAGGAAAGAAGCGTGGCAGGCCACGCTGGGATGTGGTGGTTGCTGGACTAAAGGGAGAGGCTTGGATCTGCTGAGCCAAACTCCAGGAGCACAGGAAGCAAAGGGACCTGCCTTGAACTCCTGTGGTTATGGGGAATACATTGATGCAGTCATCCCAGAGCCAACCTGGCCCAGCAAAGAGCTGCTGCTCCACTGCTCCAGCTCAAGGAACACGGAAATTTGGGAAAAACCTGTTGGGTTTTTTTTTTTTCCTCTGAGATACACAAATGCATTTCTGCACACATGCACATGCATGTGTGTCTCAGGCTTGGCTTCAACACAGCCCAAGGAAAAAAACCCTGGAGTCATGTAAGTTTTCAATTGAGAAAAAAAAAAAAAAAAGAATAATTTGGGTTGTTTGCGTTCAGCAAAATGGATACTTGTTGTGGCTGTTTTTTATTGGAAAAACCACATGGAAAATGTCAACTGAAATATATTTTATGCAAGACAAAAAAAAAATAAAAAAAAAAGACAACTAACTAAGTGGAGAAGATACTTTCTTCTGGAAAAGCACTTAGATGGAAATGGCACGAGGAGCTCCAAGGCAAGGAGCGACGCCCGGGTGGGGGCTGTGGTGCAATGGGGATGCTCGCCTGGTCCTGGGATCTGCCTGGCTCTGGCCCTGGCACCGAATCTCACCCATCTGCTTGTTTTATGGGCTGGGAAAAAACCAGCACCAGCAGCCCAAAACGGGATGGAAATGGCCCATTTTGAAACAGAACCCTTAAAACCCTCAAAGGGAGAAGAGAAGGAGCAAGGAGGGAGCGGGGAGGGACAGCACCAACCTGCCGATTGCGCTCGTCCGTGATCCGCTGGATCTGGATCTTTTTTCTCCCCATCTTGTCTGGAAATCCTCACTGCACCCGGAACGACTTCGGCTCAGGGGAGGGGAGAAGCAACCCGCTTTAAAACACTTTCATTAAAGAGCGCTGGGAGGCTTTTTTCTCGGGTGGAAAACAAACCCAAAAAAGCCAAAACAAAAAAAAAAAGATAGTTTTGGGTGGCTCCGTGCTCAGTTCATGGTACCCCCGTGCCTGGCCGGATCCAGTGGGGCTGAGCCGTCAGCAGCTGCTCAGAAACCTGCACAAGGAAAGAAACAGGAGTGAGATAGTCTGTTCCCAAATCTCACCCAGGACCCAGCACCCTTCTGGCATCCTACCCCCACCAGTGTGGATCCCATTCCCCATGCCAGTGGGTCTCTGGTTCTTCCTCCCACTAGGCCCTGGGGCCAGAAAGGCTGCAGAGGGATTCATCCAACCTGGTCTCAAAGAACCCCAAAGATGGAGCCCCGGAACACCCATGCCACAGGGCACATGTGGGTCAGGCATGGCAATACTCAGGGAGGAGGAGGCGACGGCAGCAACGCGCTCGTGAATTGTTATTCCTCTGTGACACTCCAGACTTTTTTTTTTTTGCTTAATAAAGTCATAAGTAGTCGAGTAGCTGGTGATTAGCTTGGGCAATTTAAATCCGTCTCCAATTTCTGCACTAATCTTCAATTTGGAATTTTAAAATGTCTTTATTTGATTATTTAAAAAAACCTTATAACCAGGCACAGAAACCTAATTCTTATGAGGAAGGAGGACTCTGAAGGCAGCTGAGACAGCCTAGCCTTCCACTGAGCTCAGCCACAGCCAGACACTGGATTTTTCCATTGATCTGGGGGTGTGTGGATAGAATTGGAGGTATCTTGTGCCGTAAGTTTTCCCAAAGGTGTGAGTGCCACAGACCCACATGGCTCCTTTCAAAGCCTTGCTCCGGGAGCCCACAGTGGATCACGGGCAGAGGCTCAGCCCCCCTGAGCACCCACATCCCCAGATGCCAGATGTACCCAGGCACGTCCTGACACAACCCCCCAGCCCCATTTCACCCGATGTCTCAGTGTGTGCTGCAGTGCAGTGAGGGGGACAAAGAGGGAGCTTCAGCCAGTTCATTTTCCACAGGTATGTTTTTCTCCTGGCTCTCTCTCTCAGTGGCTGATAACAGCAGTGATAACATTGCATTTAAGGCGAGGTGCCCTATGCCAAGACTCCGGCAGAGGGAAAAGCCAGTCCCAAAATAGCTTCCTATCTGCCTCAACTTGGCAGTCCCTAGCTCTTGGTCTTGTTATAAAAAGCATTAAAAAAAGGGCTTTTTCCCCTGTCCCTTCATCCCAAGTTCACTACAGCAGCCACAGCCAACCCTGACTGAGTTCCTTCTGCTCCTCTCCCACCCTAGAGCCCCCTCAGACCCCATTGAAGGCCCTCAGGGACCTTGGCCCCATCCTTTGCCTCTTCATCAGACCATGCTCCAACAACAGAAAATCCCTGGTGGTCTCATTCCCACACTTGTTTTGGGGGTCACTGAGTCATGTCAGTCACTTAATCTTTTTTGGGGGTAAAATTATTCACTGTGCATCATGTTCTGTGGTTTCAGTGCAGGTTTGAGGAGTCCAGAGTAGAATGGGGAGACTTTTCCCTCCCCACAAATCCACCATTTGCCCTCCAGGGAGGATGAGCAACAGGGAGCACAGGAAGGAGACCAGAGAGACAAAGGGCAGCAAAACCTGCTTTTTTCCCCTTATAAATCCCACCAGGAAGATGCTTTGCAAGGGTAGACCATAGAGGGATGACATTTGCTGTTTGGATCATTATTTCCCAAAACTGGTACATGTTTCCCTCTCAGCAGAACGGGAGGGACCATCCGGCTGTGAAGAGCATTGTCACCACAGGGGACACTGAGCCAGTGCCAGGGGGATGTCCTTCGGCTGCTGCTCCCTGTTCCTCTGTAGGCAGCCTGAAAAAGACAGGTCCTGGAGTATTGCCAGTCCCAGACCATTGCCGATTCCAAAGCATCACAAGTTCCAGAGCATCACCAGTTCCAGAGCATCGCCAGTCCCACAGCATTCCCAGTTCCAGAGCACCACTGCTCTGGCTGGCACCAGTGGGCAGGGGATGCATGTGCTGGGCTGCCACGAGATTATCTCTCAAAGGTCAGTGATATGGGAAGAGCCAAAAGGAAAATGATTTTTCTTTCATCCACCTGGAGTGTCCGCTCAGTATTTCCCTCACTGTGACGCCACATGGCACAGAGTCCACAGCTCAAGGCTCGGGGCCAAGGTGAGGATTTTGCACGCACAGACAAACTTCAGCAGAGGAGGAACTTTCCACCAGGTTTGCTTTGCCGCTTTTCCCTTCGGAGTTGCCATTTCTTTAAACTGGCTGAAAAACATTCACCTTCAGCATCTTCAAAACCGACAGCAGCAGCACAAAGTAGCAACAGCTCTGCATCCGGACCCAGGGCAAGATGCTAATTCTTTCCGTGTGCTGCAGCTCTTGGACAGAGAAACCCTCTGAAAGATGGTGGATTTACTGTCCAAAGCAGAGAGGAACCCTCCAGAAGCAACAATAAACACTGGAGAACAACGGGCAGTAAATTCAAGGAAAGGAAACACATTTTAACACAATTTCGTTGTGGGACTTGTTCACAGGATGCTATTGCAGCCAAAAGCTCCACAGTGCTCAAAAAGAGATGGAATGTTTGTCAGGGTGAGAAGATCCCAGTGCTGCTCATGCCTGCCCTGACCTCTGCACGAGCCACTGTTTCTTGCATGGGAGTGGTGGGATTCAAACCACATTCCGCTTCCTGGGCCACAAATAAACCCCAAGTGTTTCAATTCAAATCCCCTTTTTCAACCACCAAAACAGATTCCTCCTGCTGCTCTGAATCCCAGCTTCTGCATCCTCAGCACCTCAGCTGGATGAGGACAACTGTCCCAGCCTCGGGGTTGGCTCATACCACTGGGTAAAGCTCTCCACTGGAAAAAGGCAACTTAACAATTTTTTGTTCATCCTCATGGGGAGAAAAGGAGCTGCCATATTATGGTCTTGATCCCACTCCCTGCACAGGAAGGAAAACACCCCATTGCAAGGGCAACCATTGGATAGGGTAAAGAGGAGGGATGGATAAGAGCATGGTATGCTTGTTGCCCTCCAAATCCACCTAACAGAGGGGATCTCAAACTCTTCCCTTTTCTCCTCATGTTCCTGGTGCTGGAGTTGGGGTGGGTTTATTTGTTTTTTGGTTGGGTTTTTTCCCCACCGTATTTTTAAACCCACATATTTTCATGTTTCTTGCCCAGGTGGCTTTCTCAGAAAGTCCAACCACAGGCTCAAGTTTCTGATCAGCACCTGGAAGCACAAGAACCCGGAGAGCCACCTTTGTCCCTTCTGCCCCCCATGCCAGCACTGCCACTGCTGCCTTGGCCCCAACCCAGGAGCACCCCCTCTGCCCCTGGAGCTCCCTTTCCTTCACCACCAAACTGCTCTGGGTCCCTGATTGCCCAGCCTGAGGCATCAGAATCACCCATGACCCTCCTCTGTGATCAACTGCAATTTAAGCACCTGAACATGTACATAGCCAAGCACCCAGAGTGCAGGACTATTACAAGGACTTGAGCTCACAAGTAACTTTTAACTTCTGGGGTCTCAGGTGCTTTTAATAAATACAATAACCCCAGTCATTAAAACATCTTCTCTTCTTTCTCAGATAGTAGGAGCTTCTTTCTCCTGTGCCTGGTTTTCCAAGGAAACCGCTAAGCATCCCAGATGTTACACCCCAGCGAGGAGGGTCCAAGGGCATCGAAGGGGATCTACCAAAAAACCACAGTCATTGCACCAGCAAAAAGCCACCTTGTCCCTCTTCAGCTCCGGGGAATCTCGGGAAGGATCAGGGAATTCAGCATCACCCCAGGGAGGCAGCGAGAAGCGCTGGGAGAGAGGCAGCCGCCAGCACCCGCATCTCCCCNACACATGCCAATTAACTCCGAGCAGGTGCTGGTTAACTCTGTGCTGAGTAATTCATCCTCGGCTCACAGTAAATTGCTCCAAATTGGAGAGACGGGTGAGGGAGCGGAGTTAGCATTTTGCAAATGGGGGAAGAAAGAAAAAGCAAAGAAGAATCTCAGCTGGGAGATGTTTTTATAAAACAAGGAATTTGGGGGGCTGGATCCCCAGCTCTTGGAGCTGGGGACACAGAGGAGCTGACAACTCTTCCAATCTCTATTTCTGGACTTTTTAACTTCCTGCACATACTTCTGATCTATTCTACCTACTTCTAAAGTGGTTTCACCTTGGCTTGCACAAACAGCGGGGTGCTCTGCACCGCTCTGTAATTTGTCACTTTTTCATTCCTCCTGAACAGTCCCACGTTTCTCTCGGTGTGCACAGGGACACTCAGAGTCTCACATCCACTTTCTACGGCCATTTGCTATTTTTAATATACTTTTATTGCATCCCTTTTTAGTTGCTCCTTACTAAAGTTAGCACGACACACCGCCCCTCTCGAGGGCAAAGGAATTCAGCTGCCCTTCCTTAACACCCGCCTCGCAAAGCCGTGTGCTCTCAGCACAATGTCAGCTGAGATAAACCAAACCTTGGCCGTGCAGCTGCAGGGGGAAGATCAAAAAGATGAATCCAAAAGCGTTAGGAAGATAAATAAAGGCAAATAAACGCATCCTTTCCAAAAATGTATTTTCCTTGGGAGCTCTTTGTTTTTCACGGCGTGTGGCACTGCACTCCCCAATCCACTCGTGCCTGTGCAGAAACACACAGCAGAGCCAGCGACGTGAGTGACAGCAAAACTGGGGTGGGTTCAACATGACACTGGTTCAAGGGACATTTCCCCATCTCTATACCCAAACCAGGGCTGGTGCCATGGGGACATCCTTGGCTGTGAGGAAATCTGCAAAAGCAGCTTCAAAGGACAGTTGGAGGTTGGGAAAAGAAAGGATGGAAAGGGA
>VXBX01002801.1:180535-203897 GCA_013400415.1 Scytalopus superciliaris
TAATGCCCAGACCAATCTGTTCCCCCCCCCCCCAGAACCACCCCTTTATTTCCCTGAATAAAACAGAGCATTCTGCAGAATGACTGACCACAAGGGCACCCACAGAAGAAGCTCCACCTTGCGAGTGCCACACTCCCAGCCAGGATGAGGGGAGGTGGTTTATTGCAAAGGGTCTCTTGACAGGCTCCTGAACCCTTGCTCAGTGTCCAAGCAGCTCTTGCTGGTCTCAGCACCTCAGTGCCTTGCAGGGCTGGTGGCAGAGCCACATGGGGACCCGGGACTGTGGGCTGGACTGGGTGCAGGATGTGGCCGAGGTCTGCCCCAGGCTGGCTCTGCTCCATGCAGCTGAACCTCCACTGCCTCAGGAAGCTTTGGGGCCAGCTCTATGAGCTCACTGGGATGAAAGGGGGACACATAGCCAAGCAAGACCTTGTATATCCATACACAGAGTTGCTCCCCTCAGTGGGGGATGCCAATAGCCAAGCCATGAGTGTCCATTTCCATGGGCTCCAGGCTCCCCCACAGTGCCATGGCACAGCTGGTACAGCCACACAGTCACTGCTCACACAGACCCTCACACCGACAGAACCGCGCATGGCTGGTTGTTGACAGCAACCACATCCCAAGCTCCCAGAGCCCACTGGCCTGTCAGGACGACTGGACAACATCCTACTCCATGAAGCCCTTGGCCATGCCACAGCCCCCAGGTCATGACAACTAATGGCAGTGCCTTTGCCAATCACTCCGGCTGACCAGCTCCCCCTTCGCTGGGGCATGGCAAGGTGAGAAACTCCAGGGGGACCAGGATCAGTCTTGGGGTGTTTACTCCACAGGTGTGACAGTGCAGAGTCACTCCTCAGTGTCACCCAAGACAGGGATGAATGGCATGTGTGGGGTGACAGTCTGGAGCCCCCAGTGCACACAGACACTGGCTCAAGGGCCTGACCCTCTCCAGCCCCATGGTGCCAGGGCTGCTTCACACCCCAACCAAGCTACAGAAGCCACTCCTCTTTGGACCCAGTGGGACATCCAGCACCAGTAAACCCCAGTGAACCCCCAGTCCCCATTTTGCAGGATTTTGAGCTGGTGCAAAGGAGCAAAGCCCCCACTCACCAGCACTGCGATCTCCCTGTGTCCATCCATGCACATCCTGTGCCCCAGTGGATGACCATCCTGGCACTGCTCCCAGAAACTCTGGATTCTGGAGTATTTTGAAAGGTCACCACCTGACCCACTGTGGCTGAGTGAGATGGGCCCCCAGTGAGGGGCTGGGGTTGGGCCACCAGCAGCCCCCAGGGCCTCCACAGAGTCCACAGTTCTCACCCACGTCACACTCTGCCTTCAAAGTTTTCTTGTTATAAACAAAGAAATGCTGCCCAGGAAAGAGGAAAAGTATCGTGTTTTCAAAACGTTCTGTTATTTTACAAGCTGAGGGGGGGAATCACATAGAGGAGGGATGGAGGCAGCAAAAGCAAGTGAATTCCCCTTTCTGAGTGAAAAAAGGAGGGGAGGAAACGGGGAAAAGAAGAGAGAATCTTTATGTCCAGCTTTGGGGCAGAAATGCTGAGCAGGCAATAACGTTGTTCCTTTTTCAGAACCAAAGCTTCGGTTTCACCAAGTGACAAACTAAAACTCCTCAGGGCAGGAGAATGGGGGGGGGACCTTCTGGGACCCTCATTTTTAACTGATGCAGTTGGCTGGCACAACCTGCCATGCAAAGGCAGCAGATGCTCCAACCTGTCCAGAAGGATCCTGGAATATGTGCAAGGATGGCTTCTGGAAACTTCCCTGGATATCTGCTCGGCTGATGCTCAGCAGTCCCTGTGTCACAGCCAGTCATTGTTAATACCCCCAAACACATGGATATTCCTACATATATAAGGCCCCCAAAACATACACATATTCCCATACATATAGCCCTCTCCCCCAATATATACTTTGCCATATGTATAATCCTCCAAATATATACATTCCCACATATATTAACCTCCCTCAAAAAAACATATTCCCATATATATAACCCCCCTAAATATACCTCTGTTCTCATATATATAAACCCCAAAAGACATACAACCCCTGCCTACATCACATATACATGTAACACCCCCAAATAAACAACCTATGGCCACTGTCATGGGGACTTCAGAGCACACAGCAGGAAAGCCAAGGGGAGATGGATTGGCAGAAAAACCAGTTCCTGAGCCAAAGGGGCCAAGAGGGAGGCGCAGATTGCGGAGGGGAAGAGCAGCAACCGCAATCTCTCCTTCCTCTTTTTTCATGTTTCCTCTAGCAACGGGCTCGGGGCTGCAAACATTTGGATGCCAAACCTGAACTTCCCCACCCCGGGCTCCCAACCCAGCTCACCACTCCTCTGCCAGGAGTCCATGGTCTCCACTCCAAAGCAGGGAGAACCCAGACCCCAGTTCCCAGGGCTGTGTCGTGTCAGTCTTGGGCAGATCCCAGCAACAGCAAGGAGCAGACAAAATAAAAAAGAAAAAAAACAACTTTCACCCTTTTTCTCCAATTTTCTCCATTTCTCCAGCTCATGAAACTAAAGAACCTCAGCGACGGCCCAGCCTTTGGTTTGCACCAGCCACTGGGAATATCCCCAGGGCTTAATTAGACCTGATGAGTCTTTTACAGCTGAGTTTCCTCTGGCTTGACACCAAGAGGTGGGAAGGGACAAATTGGGAGAGATCCCTCTCTGGGCAGGAGTGCTGGGCAGCACAGGCTGGTGGTTAAACGCAGCAAGGAACTGCAGCTCCACCATGCAGAGCCTGCACGGAAGTCACAGCAGCACAGCACTGGGGGCTGTGGAAAGGGCATTGGGAGGGCAGCATGTTGAGCCAGGAGGGAGAAATCCTCCTCCAGTGGCACAGGAAGCTCAGCTGCCCAACACGACAGTGCAGGGGTGAGCAATGGCCCAAGAGTGACAGCACAAGCCGCAGAGTGTGACCACCATCACTGGGGCTTCTCCAAACCTGCACAGGGATGGGGTGAAGGTGCCCCCAAGCTCAAGGCAGGATGGGAATCGTGGTGGGCCATTTCCCTGCTCCTCCAGGTCACCTTGCAGAGGCTTTGTGCCACAAAGAATCCCAGCACAGGCTCTTTGTCCAAATCGAGCCTCCTAGATTTGGGCAGAGGAGCTGGGCAGCCACGCTCCATCCCTGTTGAGCTGCGCTCCAGGGAAGGTCACAGGGGCTGAGCGTGGCACAGCTGCCGCCGCAGGTGTTGCGACAGCGGCCGCTGTTCCTGCCAGGACCTGGGGGACACGAGGGGGTGTTGGGGGGGGGCGGTGTGTGTGTGCAACCGTTGGAGCCACCGAGTTTCGCTCTCGCCGGCTGAGTTCCCCCTTGGGCAGCGGAGATGCAGAACCGAAACCTCCAGCTGTATGGACGTGGGGGCGGCCGGAGGCACAGGAGGGCTGGGGGCTGGCACGGCTTTCAGAGCACAGCGTCATCAGTGGCCATGGAGTGGTGAGGGGACATGGGAGAGCACAAGACACGAGAGAGACACGGGTCTCCTCTGGCTCATAGTACCCACCTTGCTTCTGCCCTCTCTGCACAGCTGGGCCACCCATTTCCTTGCATACGGCACATCTGGTGGGAGCAGAAATACCCTGGGGGATGTGGGTGCCCACACCTGGGCAGACTCCAGTTGGCATGTCCCCACTCCATAAGTCTGTTCAGGGCCTGACAGTGCTGGCAGGATGTACCTGCACATTGGTCAAGTGCTGGTCAGCAGGACCACGACTGCCCGCACAGGGTGGTTTCACCACCAGCAGCACCACCTGAGCCTTCCAGCACAGGGAAGCTGAGGCACAGAAATGGGAAGCCAACAGCAGAGCTTGACACACAAGCATCCTCCAGCGCAAATCCCAACTACCTGCCCCTGAGCGAGCCCCTTGCCTCCCTCCTTGTCCCATCCTGCTCACCCACCAGCACCAGGAAGACCCCAAAACCAAGCCAAAAACACCCAAGGACATTGCAGGGACTTCCATGAGAGCACAGGGATGCCAAGATGTGGGTGCCCCTGTACCCCAAGCACCCAGTGCTTGCCCTTGCCCCAGTGACAGTGACAATGCTTCAGGCCACATTGCCACCTGCTGGCACCAGCCCCAGGGCCCGAGGGCACCAATATTCACCTTCCCCAATGGAGACAGTGCCTCTGTGCTGGGCACTGGGTCTGGGTCCAGGTCCAGGTCTGGGTCCAACTGGCTGCAGCCACATTCGATCAGAGCAGCCACTGCTCACTTTCCTGAACTCATTTTACCCAAATTCACAGCAGCCTGAACAGTGCATGTGCAAACCCATCCTGGAGGTGCCAAAAGGGGCTGCAGGTGCCCTCACTGTGCTCAAACCCCCTGATACTTGTCAGGGCATCATGTGAAAGGCCCTGGTGCTGCTCCAGGGACACAGGAGACCTCACAGTAGCACCAACAGCCACTCCGGATTTATAATTACAGCTCCTGCTGGCATTTCCAAGGCAGAGGTAAAGCAGAAACAGCACCATCAGCTGTTTAGCCCCCCAGACTTCCCCCAAGCCTTCCTGAGTCCCCACTAACCCCTCTTGTCCTTTGCTACCTGTCCCAAAAGGCCACAGATCTGATTCTCACTCATCTCTCAGGCCAAGCTTTTCCTTTGTCACTGCTCTGCAGCCACTTCACATCAGTGTAAATATTCCACATGAGGCACAGCAGGATGCAAATCCCACCTGCACAAATGCACGTGTACACCAGCAATTCACCACCAACCGCTGACCAATGCAACTGAACATGGACGACACAAGTGGAGCCAGAGGAAAATCAACACTGAGTTTGGTTCTTCAACACATGCATCGAGAGCCACCGACGCCCCTGGAGGGAGGCATGTCGAGGGAGGCCCTGGCAGGAGCAGCCGGAGAAAGGACCAGGCAGAGGATGCTGGAAGCGACCCCATCCATGACCCCATTCCGGTGTGCCATGCACACATCAGCACCAGCCAGGCCACCATCGTGGCCTCATGCCAGGCATGGCTTGTGTGTTTGCAGCACAGACACGGATCCATGTGAAGGGCTCATGGAAGGCATCAGGAGTTGCTCTGTGTGTGCCAAGCATGGGTGAGGCACACGGAGTCCCAGCAAGTGCTGCCAGCTCCCCTCACCCCCTCTTTGGGAAAGATCCCTCCTTGGGCAGCTGCCCAAGGACCACAGGGGAGTTCACCCAGGCGGATGCAGCTCTTGCCCCCTCCCAGAATGTGGGAACCCAACCGATCTGGTGTCCCCATGCCCTCCAACATCGAAACCAGCTCAGCCTCAGCCCTGGCTCCGGCTCAGCGAGGCAGGTCCAAACTCCAGGGTCACTGAGTGAGGTGTGGCGCTGGAGCCGGGCAGGAGGGAGGGATAGGAGACAATCGTCATGGTTAAGAGCAAAGCCCAGACCCCTTACGGCCACACTCTGCTGTCACCTGAGTCAGCAGCCACCGGCCCCAGGGACCTTCTTCATTGCCAGAGAAACCCCAGGCAGCTCAGGCTGTCACTGGCCACTGGGCCCAGCCTCTCCCCATGGAAACCAAACAAACACCATCGCCCACATCCAAAACCTCCAGCCCATCCATCTCCCTGCTCTGACAGATGGTGGCAGGTCACCTCTCAGCTGCGATTGGGTGGCATGCTGGGGTGGCAGAGAGCTTTCCCAGGGTGGACTGCCAGCCAGCCCTCCAAATACCCCGTGCCAACACCATTTCAAAGGCAGAGGGAGGAGGTGGGCACTCACAAGGAAGGGGGCTAAGGCAAACATCCACCTGCCCCTCACTGCTGTGCCCTACCCTGGGAATGGGGACAGATCCCAGCACAGCCTCATTGCCCCTGTTGGAAGCCGAGAGCATTTTTTAAACCTGCTTGTAAGGCGACTTGCAAACAAGAAAGAAAAGGTTGCTCCTTGTGTGGAGGGGATGTGGCTCTGTGGTCAAGAGCTGGCGCCTGGGAGACTCACACTTATTTCTGGGTAGTGCCACAACCCTTTTGGTGTGTCCTCCATGGAGCTGGCCATGGCAAGGGTTGTTGTTCCCTGCCAGGCCCCAATATCCTTCAACAACCCCTCCTGGCCTCGCTCCAGCACCCAGCCCCACCAGTGCCAGCCACTGACACCAGCACCCACCAGACAAACGAGCGAGGGGCTGGAAAACTACCTGGCATAGATGTGACCTCAGGTGGAGTCAGGGCTGCTCAGCCCTGGGAAACAAAAGGAGGGTTCATTCCCCAGCCAGTGTGCAAACCCTGACCCCTTGCAAAACTCTCTGGGTCCAGCAGCCAAGGATGGCTCCTCACCAGCTGCAAAGCTGAGGCTGCATCCCGAAAAGCCAGAGTCACGTCCCAACAGAGTAAGACTCTGCCACCCAGCCACTTCCAAAAACCCAGCAGGAGAAAATCCCAAGCCAGGGATCATCCTTGGAGTTACCCAAATCTCCTGGTTCAAGCCCCAAACCCCCTCATATCCTCAGTGAATCTCTGTGGGGAGGGCGCCTATTCCCCAAACTTTAGATCCACTATTTTTTTTTTTTAAGAAAAAAAAAATAAAAAAGAAAAAAGAAAAAAAGGATTAAAATATTTCTCCCTGGTGAGGTGCAGAGAAACACTTGCACATTCGGTGCCGTCGTCAGCAACTCCTACACCGCCCCCCACGTACGCCACTGCAAGGGGGGAGCAGAAGGGGGTTTATAGGCACCTACAGAGAAAAAAGAAGATTTCTGTGTAATGTGGTTAATCAGTCAACTGAGCAGCACGAATCCATAGGAAACTGCCCTGTGATCCCCAAACGACTCGTTCTCCTGTGCGGCAATGAAAGCTCCATGGCCAGTACAAGCATCAGCCCCCTTCAATGGATCTACACCAACAACCTTGCAAAAACCCCAAATCCCAAATGCAATCCCCAGTTTGAACACACTGGCACCAGCAAATGCCAAAAAAAAAGGGTTTATCAAGTCTTGCCATCGCCAGAAAAACTCTTGGCACTGCCAAAGGGCAGCAGTGGCCCCACAGACCTCATCATCCTCAAAACCCCTCAGTTCTGTCAGCTAAAGCAAAAATCGGAGCGCTCAGATGTAAAAGGGCAGGAAGGGAAGAGAAGCAGCTTGCTGGCCCATGAGCCAATTACAACAAATGGAAAGTGTTTTGCTTTTTAATCTCCTGATTTTTTTAGCTAATCTCTCCTTTGGAAAGGGACCATCGGCTCGGCAGTGGGATGCTGCTGGGGGGATACAGCATGTGCAGAGTCCTGGCTGGGATGGCAACTTGAGCCCTTGCTCTCCATTCCTGTCCTTTTTGGGTGGATTTATCCTGGCTTTTTCCTCAGAATGACTGTACAGAGTCAGAGAAGCAATAGGAGAGCTTTGGGAAACTTCTGAACAGGGGATTTTGCTGTGTTTTTGTCTGTATTTTCTGAAGAGGGGAGTTTTCTCTTTTCAAAATACTCCTTTCACTTTGAGTTTTTCACCAGCTTGCACAGGAGGGTTCAGAGGCAAGAAAACCCTCCCCAGCCCCCACAGACCCCTCTGCTCCCATGGTCTTTGCCCCTTCTTGGGAAAAAAGCTGAATACTACTCGTCATCTGCCTGGAGGTCATGGAATCACAGAATTATGGAATCATTTCAGTTGGAAAAGACCTTTAAGGTCATCAAGATGATGCTTTTCCTGCTGCCAAGGGAGTCCTGCTCCCAGGAAATTCATAAAAATAGGAAGTTTTAGAAGTGGAAAGAACCACAAACACCCAAGAATGGGTCTGTTTCCTTCTCCAGTCTGGGGCAAGACCTTGACAGGATCCAATAGACCCATCAGTCCAGAAGAAGACAGGGGTCTCCTCACCCCCCACCACCCAGGCAGTGTCCAGCAGCACACCAGAGTCAGGAGCTGGTTGGAACCTCTTTGCCAACCCAGACAAACTCAGCCATTCCCCCAAGCATGTGGAGAGCCAGAGCAGGGCGGAGGCCATCAGATGCCATCCCCAGAGCCCATAAATTACAGCAGGGAACAGAGTTGCATTTGCCCTATTTCTTATCTGCTTGGAAATTGCACCGCTTTCCCAGCTGCAAAGGCAGCTCTGTTCCCAAGAATTTCAGCAAAGCCATGACCTCTTTCCAGGATCGTACAGTATATGGTGGCGGGGAGCCAGGGCTAATTATAGGCACAGGAAAAGGGGAGAGAGGCATTTGGAAAAGCTGTACCTTCCCAGCAGCAGGGAGTGGGGTGGCACGGCCCCAGCCAAGCCCACGGCAGAGGCACCCCAAAGGGCTGGGACACCCAGGGAAGGAAAGCGAAGACCAGGGATACAGCGCTCCTGGACATCACTATCCCCCTTTTCTGGAAGGATAAAAGCCAGCATAGATCTCAGCTCACAACACTCCCCAGTTCCTACATGCTCTGGTGTAGAAGGGAAGCCCCTCATGGGGAGTGGGACCACCACTGCCTGAGCACAGGTTGAGCACCAGCACAGCACTGCCTTGGCTGCAGGAATAAACATGGCAAGAACCAGAGTGGCTCAGTCCTACACCGGGAATCTGACTCTGGGTTCCCTATGAAGACCCCATCTCCTATAGCTGAGTGATGCTACAAGCCCCTCACCATGCCCTCATGCCCTGGGCACTGCCCAAAAGCTCAGCCTGCAGAGATGGTCAACAACATGGAGGTAAATAAATGTGCATTAATTCAAACACCAGCCAAGGCTCTCAGGCAAAGCCACGTGCAGGCTTAGAGCCGAGTTCACTGTCACTTGCTGGGCAATGTCACAGGAGCCACCTCCCTCTCCCGACCTGCTGCAGAAGTGGACAAGGACACAAAGACACACGTGCCCACAAAACCTTCCAGTAGGGAGGAAGCTGGGCAGGAAACCACCAAACAGGCAGGAACTCATTTAGCCATGAGGCTCCTCTTCAGAGCCACGTTTTTGCACAGAACAAAACAAAACCCAGGAAAGGTAAAATCCCACCTATTATTTTATTGAGGGAGGAAAAAGAAAAGCCAGGAACCCTTTTGCTTGCCGCAATGGTTTTCATTTTCCACCAAACCAAATCGAGTCTCGACTCCGGCTGCTGGCGGATCCCCTCCCTGCCTGCTCGCTGCCGTGTGTGCCTGCGCATGTGGGAATGTGTGGGTGTGTGGGTTTTGTTTTGCTTTCTGCACCCGCTCTGCAGACCATCTCCTGCTCTCACAGCCTGCAAGGCTCAGCCCTGCTCCTATCCAGCGGGATGCACTTCCCATTTCTCTGGCTTCAGCCTCATGCGAGGCTTCTCTCCTCCTCCAAAAACTTCCAGAAACATGGCTTGCAGGTATCCCAGCCCTCTGGATGCTGCAAAGCTGTTGCCATTGCCAGTCACCCCGAAAAGGTCCCTGTGTGGAGGGGAGGGTGTCAAGGCTGGGTGCTGTGGAGGGGGAGCACAGCTGTGCCAGGCTGGGACAGGGGAGCAGGCGGCACGGAGCAGGGAACCAGCTCAGCCACTCACTAAGGGAAAGAATCTGCCCATGCACACTGGGTTCAAACAATGCCCTTTTTTAAGACTCCTGTGGCAGTGGGAACTGAGGTCACCCAGCTCCTGGCGAGCCCCTCAGGGTCAGCTCCTGCCAGCTCCCCAGATAACCCCAGCTAAAACCTCACCTTCAGCACCTGGCCCTGCCACAGCTGGCGCTTCCAGAAATGCTCCCAAGGCCAACCAAGCCTTGGTGCAAACCAAAATGAGTGCTTTTTACATGACAATCCCGTCCCCAGCTCTGACACCCCAGACAGGCACACCCAGGGATGGAGGAGAAGATTAACAGGAATGGCATCCCCACAGTTCACACCAAAGACCCTGGGCCTGCCAGTGCTCGGTGCCTGCCCAGCATCCACTCCTCTGCAGCAGTAGGGCTGAGGAGCAGGACCCATCCCCACGGGCAGAGCCCACTTCACCTGGCACTGCTAGCACGTCTTAGCAGAGCACGTGGCCTCGGCAGGGCCAACACAGCCCCTTCCCGCCCGTCTCTGTGGGCGCCGCCGTGCGCGGCTCAGCCCTAACGGGATAACAAGCTCACAATGAGATCCTAATGAAGGATTAGCAAAATACAGTTTAAAGAGATTAAGGCTGGGTGCAGCACTGAAACTTTCTTATTTATTTAATTTTTTTCCTGAGAGCCCGGCAGAGGTGAGACCCGGATTACAGCCAACACGGAGGAAGGTGGCATTTGTTGCCAGCTCCAGCGACTTGGCATGGCTTTTCCATTGCATTCGTGCAAAAGGGGGCTGGGGCTGCAAAGAGGATGGAGGAACACACAAAAAAATGGCTCGTGGCGCCTGCAAGCCCTGCCCGAGGCACTTCACAGTGAGCCAGAGGCTTCCTTCATTTCTTCCCTCCCACACCAGTCCCTTCCCATCTGCATCCCAGCTGCGCGCGATGCTCTCGGTCCTGTTCATAATGACTGTTGATGTTATCCGCCGGAGCCTTCCAAGGAGCTCCAGGGAAGCAGGTATTCAACTCTCATTCAGGGAAAGTTATTAATAGCAATTTCTTGGCTCTACACAAACAGAGGAAGAAGTCAGCCCTGGCCTCGGAGAGCTCGGCGTGACTGCCAGCCCCACGCACTCTGAAAGGTCAGGAGTCTGGTTCGCCCCCAAATCAAACGAGAATGTTTAAAATAGAAAGCAACACATCTGGTGTTGCTTTTTGGGTTGTTTTGGCCACTTGTATTTTTTTCTGCAACCACCAACACCACAAATTTTCTCCTCCCAAGAAAGGGTAACGTGACTGTCACCCCATCACGGGAATCCAGGAGTCGGAATTTGTTAAACCAAGAGTGGTAACACCCAGAGGGAGAATGGGTGAACAAGGCTGGTGCCAAGAGATGGGTTCGTCCCACAGGCAGTGGGGTGACCGCTCAAAGCCCACCCCTCACTTCAACTGAGTCCTCAAAAGCCACACGATGAGAGGGAGGTGGGGAGCTGAGAAACATCCCTGTTGAGAGACTACAAAACAAATCAAATGAAGATGTTTGGAGCAGATCCAGATGTTTATTAGTGACGCACATGGAGGTATAAATAATTATCCGGTAGGAATTTTGTTCACAGGCAGCTCTCCCTTATCTAATCAGATCTCAGCGCGACATGGCCCCGGCCTCCCCCCGCTTAAAAAGTCTTGAGAAAACCAGATGCAAAATAAAAAAACTCACTAGGGGCACCAATTTAATCCCATTAATCACTGGACACTGGGAGCAGAGCTGCCAGCACTCAGATCTCATACAGGCACAGCTCGAGGGAGGAATTTTTCCCCCCGTGGGAGCACTGGCTGACGGTCAGATCCTGCATGAAGGGGCAGAGCAGAGCCAGGAGCTGAATCCTCTCACCCTGGCACAGGTAAAGCAGCATATGTGAGGAGCCACCATGCCATAGGCCAGGCCCCTCCACACCAGCACAAGGAGCTTGCCTGTAAGAAACCAACAGCTTAAAATACACTGGCCTACAAACCCCTCCCTTGTCCGGCTGTGTGGTACTGACTGGCCACTCCAGCGCCTGGACGCTGCAATTACCTAAAAATAAACGGACCACAAACCTCAAGAGGCTGAATGGCTGAGGGGGATGAGGACGGCGGGGAAGGTGCCCCAGCAGCACGAAGTCCAGCAAGCCGGAGGGACTGGAGGCCACAAGCAGCTGTTGTGACTTCACCAGGAAGCCCAAGCCGAATGGTTCACATGCAACCAAAAAACAGGTAGAGAAAAGGCTTTAACATCTCAAAAAACCCACCTGAGCTGACTTTTCCTGGCCCTTAGCATCACCTAACCTGTGAGAGGTGCTGGCCAATGGAGCCACACCGCCCACACCAGCAGCCTTTGCCCCGCCAACCTCCCCAGCAGCATCTCCAATAGTTCTCCAAAAATTCAACCAACCCAACCCACCATAGGCGAGACCGCAGAGGGTTTCAGAGGCCGGAGAGGAGCAATGTTGGAAACTTACTGCAGGAGATTGGACGTTCGGATCCAGCTCCTTGTCCCTACTGGTGGGAAAGTCTATAAATCTCTAATAAAGAAAAAAAAAAATCCCCTCCTATTTTATTCCTTCTCTCTCCCCCCCTACCCCCCCACTCCAAAGGATTGCAAAACCGAGAGGGCAGCCGGGGCTTGGATCTGCAGCATTTCTGAGTTCCTACAGAGTCTGGGCTCCCTGCCACCAGCAACAGCGGCTCTGGGGGTGTGGAAAATGGGAGGAAAAAAAATAAAAAGAAGAAGAGGAGAAAAAAAATACATTAAAAAAAAAAAAAGTCCTGTTTATTTTGGGGGATGAGAGAGAAAGCTTACACCGCACAAAGCAGGGTGGAAGGGGAGTGAGGTTCTGGCAGTCCTGCAGGCACCACACGCTTGGGTATCAAGACTTTTGGTTAAAACACCTCAATTTTGGGTGGGAATACTGAGGCTCTAGAGGATATGCTTTCCCAGGGCGTACATGGGCAAGGAGTGATCTCATACAGCGGGAAGGCACCACCTCCTGGGGCAGCTGGACCCCCCTGGGGCGCCCATGGGTGCCAGCAGTGGCTCTGCCCTGCCCTGACACGGCCCCGGGCGCTGTGAGGGGAATTACTGAAGACAGGCTGGAAGAAAAGCCTGCTCCAGCCGTGACCCAGATTCCCCTCCAGCCTGATCCCTCACTGAAGTCATAATCCTTGGAGGGCTTCTGGTCCTTTTTTTTTTTTAAAATACATCCCTGAGCGTTGCCATGGCGACGAGGGGGATGCTATAATTTCAGCATTATAGACTTCAGCGCGAGAACAGGAGGAAGAGGGTGGTGGAAATACGGACGAGCTGCACTGGTAACGCAGTAAGGGAAAAAGAATTAAAAAAAAAGAACCAAGGCAGCACCTTGTCTTGGGCAGCAGAGGCTGGAGGAGTGGGGCTGCGTTGCAGCTGAAAGGATGCAGGGAATCATGTAATCATGGGATGGTTTGGGTTGGAAGGGACCATAAAGCTCCTCTCATTTCACCTCCCTGCCATGGACAGAGACACCTTCCACTAGACCAGGTTGCTCCAAGCCCCATCCAACACTTGAACACTTTTAAGGATGGGGCAGCCACAGCTTCTCTGGGCAAACCATGACAGGGCCTCCCAACTCTCACAGCCAAGAATTTCTTCCCCATATCCCATCTAGCCCTGCTCTCTGGCAGTGGGAAGCCATTCCCTCTTGTCCTGTCACTCCAGGCCCTTGTCCAAAGTCCCTTTCCAGCTCTTTTGGAGCCCCTTTAGGCACTGGAAAGGGCTCTAAGGCCTCCTTGGAGCCTTATTTTCCCTGGAATGGGGATTTGCTCCTGTCTCTTTAGGGCATTTGGGCTGTTTGGGCAGCAGCTTCCCAGGGCATGGATGCTCCAGACCCCTGCAGGGCTTTGGGGGATGCAGCTTGCCACCCTGCCAGGACAAAGTGACCAAGTCCTAAATCTTTAGCAGACTTTGAGGCACCCAAGGCAGCCCCGAGCAGGAACACTATTTTGGGGTGGCTTTAGCCCTGCCTACCACAGCTCAGCACCCAGTCGATGCCGAAACCAATCTACTTTGCAAACCAGCAGCTCCAAAAGATCTGCCCTCCCCTTTTTACCTTTATTTCCCACCACCTTTCCTTTCTGCCCTGCTCTGCCCGTGGCAGGTCCTAGTGGCATCCCATCAGCAGCAGGATGTAGGAGACCCTGAGTTCCTATCCAGCTCCCAGTTGGAATAAAACCCACCACTGTCCTATGCTTTTGCAAGGGCACGAGATACTTCTGGGTGCTCTTAGTGTCACACTGTCGTGGTTCAGCCCCAAAGAGCCCCTGGGCTGATGTCAACGAGCTTTCAGGCTGGTAGGTGTGACCCATGAACTGGGAACCTGAGGGTTTCAGCCCTCCGCAAATCCCAGGGGCCTCGAGCTCTCCTGCGGCATAGAAATAGCAAAACTGGGTGAGCAGAAGCTAAACCAGTTTTAGCCGCGTTTCCATCCCCCTCGCACCCCTTCTCGCCCCATCGCTGGGCACTGAACCGGCACCCGCCGTGACGAAAAATTTCCGAAAGACACACAAATAAAAATAAGATCGTACACAAACACCTCTGCCCAAACCCAGCCCAACAGCCTGTGACCCCCATCACGAGGGAGACAGGCTGCCGGGGGCTCATGGGGTCCCAAAGGAAGCCAGAGAGTCCCGGGGGATGCCAGGCCCACACCACACTCACCTACATGTGAGAGCGGAGGCGAAAAAAGCCCAGTGCATGGGCACCCGGTACAGCGCCTGACACCGATCTGGCAGTGCAGCCTGCACCCCTTAGCCTCTCTCTGAGGGGCTGGAGAAAGACCCCAATGGCAAACCCTGGGTGGCCGGCATTGGGGAGCATGGGAACATCACCATCAGTCCTGCACTGGAGACACAGTGCCGGGGAACAGCTCAATGGGAATCCTCAAGGGCAGTGTGATGCTGGGACAAACGGCTCTCCTGAGCTCTAAATGCTTTAAAAAACCCACAGCACATCACTGCAAAATAGGGGAATACAGGTGTGGGGCAGTGGGTGCCAAGGACCCCCACACCAGGGCTTGCAATGCTCCTCACAGCAAAAAAATCTTGCATAACCCCAGGGGGAAGAACAGTGAGGGCGTTTTGTTTTCATGCCTAAAGGGGAGCCAAACCCTCAAACCGGCACCTTCAGCATCCAACCTGTCAGCCCTTGGGCATCAGGGCGCTTTCAGCAGTGCCCCAAGCTCCAGATTTAGCCTCAGAGGTATTTATCTCTGAGAAGCTAAAACCAAAGCTGCATTTGCATAACAAAAAGACCCCGATGCTCGGTGGGGACAGGGCATGCAAAACAGCCTCCCTCACCAAGCAAAGACGCTGAAGGTCACCCAAGCAGATGCTGAGCTCGCCGTGGCTGGTCCTCTCCACTGAAAAGGACAAGGCAAGAACATCTTCCTGACCTTCCCACTTCCACCTTGTCCAGCTGCAGTAGCCCTCTCTGGTGCAAAGGCAGGCATGAAATCCTGCTTGCTAAAATACACATTCACATCTGGTCCTAAAGCTCCAAGACGTGAGGGCCACTAACAGGTTTTTTCCAAACTCTCTCAATTTGCTGGGAGAGTTGGGCTCACCATGTCCTCTCCTGGGTGCCAGTGGCTGGAGTAAGGGCAGGCAGCTTCATCTCCTCGGGAGCAGTGTCTGCAGGGCAGCAGAGAGGTGAGGAATCCGGCCCTTGGCCTTTCCCCAGCAGCACTCCCTCGAAGGAGGAAGAGGGTGGCCTGAACGTGGCTTCCAAGAAACCTGGGGACCCCCAGGAGCAACCAGGAACTCACCCTGCCAGGACCCCTCCCTTGGGAGCAGACAGGAGACACAGCAGCTCCGTGTTCAGCCGTCTGACACACCAGGTCAGCACCCGCTGCCTGCGTCATGCCCACGGCTCAACCTGGCACCCGTGTCATTGTTTTGGGACAAAGTCCCTTCGGGAACTGACACCACCCAACGCGTCTCCTCCTTATCTCGCACTGTCGCACACCACTGTGGCACATGCTGACCAAACCGCCTCCTGCCCCACCATCCTCACAGCTCACTCAAAGCTCAACCACTCCAAAAACCCAGGAGGGTCACACCAAACCCCAAAATGCACTGCTGTGCCCCAGGCTGCCCCAAGAGCCAGATGTTCACCTCTCCCCCCCTGCAAGGAAATGCCAGCACTGGGGAGAGGATTGATGGAGGAGCAAGAAGCAGCCACCAGCTGCCACGGGAAGAGCCTTGGCTGCCTTTGCCACCAGCATCCTGCTCCAACCATTTGTTCTGCTTCTATTTTAGAAAGCGCTGGGGCTCGGCTCTCCGCGGCTCCCAGCCTCCCTCCCAGCCTCCCTCCCAGCCTCCCCACTGCCGAGCGAGGTGACAGATTTCTGCAAAGAGGTAGCGCCGGCTCCGCTCCCCATCTTGGCAGCGGCATCCACGCGGGGCCGAGGATATTTTTGAACGAGCGAGCCGAGAGGTGCTAGTTTTCCCGGCAGCTCGTTGCCGGCGCGTGGGAAGGACGGCCGTGCCGAGTCAGGGAAGGTTGAGGATGGATCTGTGATTGATCCCTGTGCTTAAAACCCTGGAGATGGGGCACCGAGTCCTCCTAAGTCATGCAAAGTGAGAAGTCCAGCAGCGCGTGGAGCTCTCTGGGAAAGCATTGCTCAAGAAAGGATGGAGATGAGGCCTGACTCCTGCTGCATCCCAACCCACAGTCCTGAGTCCTCTCTGGGAGCCCCCACACTGGTCCATGCTCTTGGAGGAAAGCCTGGCATGCATACACTGTGTGATCCCAAGTGCTGCTCCTCACTGGAATACCTGACGGAAATGTGCCCTAAGCCCATGTCTGAGCAAGCCCTGCCTTCACCCAATCCTTCCACCTTATCCCAGTTATTGAAATAAATTTGCTGCTATCACAGGGCTTTCCTAAGGGCAAAGACACATACCCAGAGAACATGTGATTTATCCCCTGGGATAAACCCAAGGGCTGGAACGAAATGACCTTTAAGGTCTCTTCCAACCCAAACCATTCCATGAGTCTGTGATAACCATGCCTGAAGGCACCTCCTCCCCTCTGCCACAACCTCCCTGGTGCTGCCAGCGCCAAAGGAGATGCTCGGTGACACACGCAAATGCTTTGCTTTCCCCCATGGTTTTTCCAGCAAGTTCTGGAGTGGTCTGAGTGCTGCATGCCAGGCTCCATGTTCAACAGCAGAGCCAAAGCCAGAACTCCCTGCAGTGGAATTTTAAAGGGCAAAAATTCCCCCACAGTGCCTGGCATGGAGAAGGTGCAAGTGGCAGAGCCAGGCTGCAGCAATGCTAGAATTTTAACAAGGTCCGGGGTCTTCATCCACATCAACCTGCCACTCACTGCCCAGCCGAGCAGCACCAGGGTCCCACAGGACACCACACCCCAAGCATGGACACCATTCCCAACAGCTGGCATTCAGAGAAGACAGGCTGTTCCTCCCAAGGCTGGGAGCTTGCACTCATGACAGGGGGAAGCCTGTGGGTACCAGCTCCACAGGGACATTTATCACGATATTTAGACAACGCACGACAACTCAGCCCCCTCCTATGGTTACACAAACACATGGCCCCTCTCTGCCTCCAGACCGCCCAAGACTGATGAAAAACACGCATTTCTTGGCAGTCCGGAGTTTGCAGAAGGTCCTCTCCCACAGATGCCACCATGGACCAGGAGCACCTGTGCCTGGAACCCGATCCCAGCCATTCGCTGCCCCAGCCCTGCATCATGCTGGTTTATCTCCTGCTCCCAGCACTGACCACGACAGCCCAGGGGCAGGATGGTCTCAGTGACTGCCCTTGCAAAAACAAAAAAAAAAAGGCTGGTCAGTCAAAATAATTTGTCCACATTCTTTATTTTAATTTTTTTCTTCCCTGCCAGTGGAAACTCCTGCTCCGGCACTGTGTCTCAAGGTTACTGCTTGGGGTGGGGGAGGATTTCAGGTTTTACAACTGAAAAATTCCAGACAGAAATCCAGAAACGTTGCCAGTTTTACACTAAACTGAAGTTCTTCATCCAATTTGTTTAATTTATGTAACTTTTCTTTTTTTCTTACGCTTGATGCAGCAGGTTTTAAGCAAACGCCATTTTTTCCAGCCCCCCAAATTTTGTCAGCTTCGATAGAAAATTCTTACTGACGCCCTGAACATTTTCAATTCTCGATTTCTTTTCTAAGGAAAAATCAAACCAAATGAATCTGACCCAACATATTTTCCCCACCTGCATGACATGGAATGTGTTCCTGAATGCGGCATCTAGCAATTTTTCCCTGAAGTCTTACAATAAGTGGAAAGGAAAACATTTACAGTAAAAAGCAAAATTTCATCTTCAAAATAAGAAAAAAAAAAAAAAAAAGCTTTCCAAAAAAGATGGAGGAAAGTCACTTTGTTCCATTTAAAACGCAGGATGAAAACTTTCAAGCAGGGCTATTTATAAGCACTGCTTATATCCATCAATAGCACTTTTCATCCAAAGCTCCACCACATCCTTCAGAGCAGGTACCCCTGTGCAGACAGCCCCAGCACCCCCAGAGCTGCAGGATCCACCACGCAGGTGAGGCTGATAATCTCCCTTACTGCAAAAGGAGGAATCCTACTAGGAATTCTAGGATGATCCCTTGGCAGCCCTGGGGTGGATTCAGGCTGGGGACCGGCCCTGCAGGCAGGTGTTGCCTCCCAAATCTTGTTACTAATTTTTGGGGCTGGGAGGAAAAAAAAAAATTCAGAAGCCATGGATTTGCCCTGCCTCCTTCTAAAAAAGAAGGCTGATGCGGCAGCAGTGCTGCAGTGGGAGGTCACCCTTCCCCACAGCCCCCAATCCGTGCCCCAAGCCCCCCGGCTGGGGGGCGACTGAGACACCTCCTCTTGGAAGCGGTTTTGGGTTCATGCTGGACACTTGCTGGAAACTGTTTAAAGCTCTGGAAAGAGAAACGATTCCTCCTCCTTCTCTTCCTCCCTGCCCAGAAATAGGTCACTTAATTACCCCCTTTCTAACCCCAAGCACCACTGACTCAGGACAGGAGGTGGGAGCGCTTCCACCCCATGCCAGCTCATGCCCAGCAGCAGCCGAAAGCCACCGCACACGGCTTTGACCTTGAGCCACCACGCCAGCAGGACCTGGGCATCAGGGCATGGCCAGCACAGATGGCAGGGCCTCAGGTCCCCTCCTCTGGATTCCAATTAGCACTGATCAATTAAAGCGAGGATGGTCAGGGCCATGGGTGCTGCCAACCCCCCTCCACGCACAGCCACGGGCACAGTCGTGCGCCGCCTCCAGGAAAACCAATGGCTAATTGCACGTTGGGAAATCATACGTGTCCTACTCATCACAGAGAGAAACATGCAGCCCCAGCACGGTCTGGTCCAGCTGCTTCAGGATGGGACACCACGGTGGCTCCTGGGTGGTGGCCGGAACCTGACACATCCCGGCACCAGCATGATCCCACTGTTCCAACTTGTCCTCACCATGCACCCCGAGACACCCGCCCAGCACTGCTCCTGCCAACTTGGGCTTCACTTTTGGCAGCAAGGGAGCAGCAGCACTGTGTGCCCACTCCCCCGGGGACTGGAGTGGCACAAAGCTGCTTAAAGTCCCACTGGGCACCACAACAGCACCCAGAATTGGGAATAGGCCCTGACAACTGCTTTGGCATTGCACCACTCAACCACAACTGGGACACCTCACTGCAACCAGGCCACTCCAGGTGACAAGGCAGGTGGCAGTGAGGAGCCCCACCACCATCACACACCACCTCATCTCATCACCCCCTTTTATACAGATCTCACCTATAGCTCAGGAGAGCAGCCAGGGAATCAGGGAGCCGCTGCTGCGTCCCCCCAGCCTCAGCATGATCCACACAAAAACAGGCCGTCTCCCCAGAAAACTCCCCCCATGCAGCTCAGTGGTCCCGCACTTCCATCTTTTCAGCCCCCATTTAAGAGAAAGCAAACATAGGGCTCACCCTCCCAAAACAAATCACTCCATATTGTTTTATTTAACAAACCCTTGCCCCATGTGGGCACTTTTTTTAGAATTTTTTAAAGCATGGAGGATCTTCTCTGTTTTTTAAGCAGTGGGGAGCTACAGCAGGGACACACCAAGAGTGAAGGGAAAGGAAAAATTAAAGAAGAACCACAAGCAAAGCAAAGTGGAGTGCGAGATGCAAACCGACAGATCCGGGGAGGCAGAGCTGCTGGCAGGCAGACGGCGAGATCCATCTTGAAAGCAAAAGCAAACTGCTGCTCACACAGGCAGAGGGAAAAACCTAGAGGTCTTCAGCACTGCCTAAGCTCTGATCAAAGTGATTAACAAATTTCAGCTTTTTATTGAAAGCTTGTCTAATTAGAGGAAAAAAGGAAAGGAAAAAACAAAACCAAACCCCTGAGAGGTGCATCAGCTGGTGAAGTCAGAGACACCATCAGGGGGGTGGTGGGGGGTGATGCACCCCAGTCCTGTCAGCACAGGGAGGGCGAGCAAGGCTTGGAGTCACCCAGTGCCCACTCTGCAGCACTGGCACGGCCGCAGGTTTCCATGCTTCCCCAGCCTTCCTCCTCCTCCTCCTCCTCCGACTCACTTTCTGCTCACCACATCGGGCTCAGCAGCCAAACCTTCCCGGGGGCAGGACTGTCATCTGCAATAGAGTCACCTCTGAACTCGGGACGGCTCAGCCTCCAGGAACTGCCAAAATAGTGATGAAAATAAGAAAGAGTCCCTGGCCCGAGGAGTTTGCCCTCCGAACAGATGGGACGGCGGCGGGGCGAGGCAGGGGGATATTTTTAGCTCTGGCTGCAGATGGGGAAGTCCAGCACGGCATCAACATGGCATCAGCATGGCAGTCCCATCACTGCCCGTGCAGCTCACTGTGGTTTGGGTCACCCCCGTGTGCACTCCTAGGTATTAACGGGATTTAAATGGGATGTTGCCTGCTCACTTCCCGAGCCTCAGGCACCACCTTCCAGGACAGCTCACACCACCATCGCTCTGCATGGCAGCTCACCAGCACTGTGCTGTTGGGGGCAGCCAGTGAGGCAGCAAAGGTCCAGCAAAGTGGAGTTGATGCCAGTGACCCACATCCCTCCCCTTTGTCCCCTCTGTTCCCAAAACAGCCGTGGCCCTGCAATCCATCACACAGGAGGGACACCATGCAGCACCCAGTGGCAGGTCCCTCCCAGCATGCTCCAAGCAATGCCAACCTGACCCTGAGAAGCATTCTGGTTTGGAAAGAAGAGGGAAAAGCAATTTCGGCCCCTCACCACATTAGCTTTTTTAGATTTAAATGACTCACCCAGCGTCCCAGTGAAAGAGCCCATAGCTAAGCCCTTCGAACCTGGTCCAAGCCCTCCTGTTCCTTCAGGATGAGCCAGGCAGCATCTCCCCCTATCCTCATGTCCATCCTTTCTCCATGAGCCTTCACCAGCACTGACACCTCCCTGCCTGGCAGCTGCCAGCACCAGCTCTCGGCACACGCCAGCACCGCAGCAGTTGGGTCCCACTCCCGTACTTTTCATCCAGCACTTTGGGCTTTGTTCTCCCTTGCACAAAGCTGCCGTGAGGCTGCCCTGGCAGCACGGAGGGACCTTGAAGTGGATGTGGTTTATGACCATATTTAGGCTCCTTTACGTTGCCAGAGCCTCAGTAAAGGGCTGCAGCGTTAAATGAGACTCAGACCCCACTTGTTTCACTTGGCAGCCTGGGAAAAATCCACCCCGGGTGACTCCAGCACCATCCGTGCCTCCGCCCTGCCCGCTCGGGGACAGCATGAAACAGCAACAGCCCTTTCCAGCTCTGCAGTTGCACTTCCCAAGCAGAGCCAAGGCCCCCACAGCAGTGAGGAGAGGGGAATTAAACCCATTAACCACCATCCCCCCCTGAGAGCAACACCAAAGCACGGGGAAGCAAAGGGACATGCCCAAGGTCACTGGCTGACAAAGTCGGCACTTCCCAAGGTTCCCAGAGTCCCCCTAGCAGGATGGAGCACACGCAGGGATGTGACCGCTCGGCATGAGGAGCCCCCAAGCCGCTTTGTGGCTGGGGGAGAGCTGGGGCAGGAGTGGAAGCACCGGGTCACCTGACACAGGAGCTGATGACCCTTCAACATGAGCACATTAAATCCCTGCCGTGGCAGAGGCACCGAAACCCGAGCAGCAGCCCCACTGCTGCGGGGACATCGGCCACCTGCTCCGAGCCAGCACAAGTGCAGATGCCTCAGCCTGGCAAAGCCACGACAACTGCAGGGGCTAAAGGACAAGGTAGGGGGGGGGGAGGAAAGGAGAAGCCATGAGGCCCATCCAGAGGTCCGTGACCTTCAGGAGCCTACGGCAGCAATTCCGAGGGCAGGGCAGGCAGCTCACTTTGAGTTCCCAAGGGACACAGGCAGCTCCAGCACTCCCAGGCTGGGGCCTCCAGAACTAAATCGGTTCAGGGAAGGAAAGAAAATAGCCAGAATAGCCTCACCTACACCCAAAACCTGCAGCCTTCCCTGGTGAGCGTCCCTGTCGCACCGAGGTCGGCAGAGCCCTGTCCCTGTCAGCAGCAAGGATTCAGGCTGGCTGTCCTAGGACAGTGGTTTGAGAACACCCACCTTGGCGGAGCAATGCCAGCCCAAAAATATACATGTGGCCACAGGCACTGCANGACCGTGTGCTGCTCCTGTGGGCAAGGGGGTGGGGGGGAACGGGAAATTAATGAAAAAATAAAAGCCAATGACAAAGCCAAAGGGGTTCGGGAGCTGCAGGGAAAGGATAAGCAGCAGGCAAACAGGCGTCACGNAAACCCATTAACCACCATCCCCCCCTGAGAGCAACACCAAAGCACGGGGAAGCAAAGGGACATGCCCAAGGTCACTGGCTGACAAAGTCGGCACTTCCCAAGGTTCCCAGAGTCCCCCTAGCAGGATGGAGCACACGCAGGGATGTGACCGCTCGGCATGAGGAGCCCCCAAGCCGCTTTGTGGCTGGGGGAGAGCTGGGGCAGGAGTGGAAGCACCGGGTCACCTGACACAGGAGCTGATGACCCTTCAACATGAGCACATTAAATCCCTGCCGTGGCAGAGGCACCGAAACCCGAGCAGCAGCCCCACTGCTGCGGGGACATCGGCCACCTGCTCCGAGCCAGCACAAGTGCAGATGCCTCAGCCTGGCAAAGCCACGACAACTGCAGGGGCTAAAGGACAAGGTAGGGGGGGGGGAGGAAAGGAGAAGCCATGAGGCCCATCCAGAGGTCCGTGACCTTCAGGAGCCTACGGCAGCAATTCCGAGGGCAGGGCAGGCAGCTCACTTTGAGTTCCCAAGGGACACAGGCAGCTCCAGCACTCCCAGGCTGGGGCCTCCAGAACTAAATCGGTTCAGGGAAGGAAAGAAAATAGCCAGAATAGCCTCACCTACACCCAAAACCTGCAGCCTTCCCTGGTGAGCGTCCCTGTCGCACCGAGGTCGGCAGAGCCCTGTCCCTGTCAGCAGCAAGGATTCAGGCTGGCTGTCCTAGGACAGTGGTTTGAGAACACCCACCTTGGCGGAGCAATGCCAGCCCAAAAATATACATGTGGCCACAGGCACTGCAGGAGAAAGGGCTTTGGAGGGGCAACATCAGGCCTTCCCCGGGAGGGGAGCAGACAGAGGCGCTGAGTCAAAGTGTCCGAAGAATTTGCACCAGTCTGTGTGCCTGCCCAGACCCCTGCCCTCAGCAGGGGGGAGTCACCAACCAAAACCTCGTGGCAGCTCCAACAGCCGGAGAGGATGAGAAGGAGGGGTTCAGCCCAGATGGTGGCCATGCAGAGCAGGGGGGGTGCCATGGGGCTCCCGGGGTGCAGAGGGGAATAGCTCTGTGTGTGTGTGTGTGTGTGTGTGTGTGTGTGT
>VXBX01002801.1:204868-240677 GCA_013400415.1 Scytalopus superciliaris
TCACACACACACCCCCCCACACACACACACACTCCCACCCCCTCGGGTCGGTGGTCCTCCACAGCAGCGCGGTGGGCAGGGGGGTCCAGCCCGCCCCCCCGGGGTGATGGGTGGCCGGGGGGTTCTGCCCCAGCTTCCATAGGGTGTGAGGCTCAGAACGGTGGGTCTCTGGGGTCCCAGTGTCCCCACAGCCATGCTGAGGCCATTAGCTCCCCACGGAAGCCCCAGTTGCGCTGCCAGGATGCTGGATCTGGTGCTGGGTGGCAGTGGAAGGTCCTGGTTCGGTGTCCAGCACCAGCACAGACCCCTCAAGGACACAACGCTGCCCGTAGTGTCCCGACACTGGCAAGGGGCTGCTCCTGTCTCCAGTATCCTGACTGCAAGGGACTCCTGGGGCTCCCGAGGCTCCTGGGGCTCCTGTCCCTGCCCTGGCCCTTCCCGCAGTGCCACAGCCTCGGCCGAGCACACAGCATGGGGCTGGCTCCATGTGCTCCTTGGTGGCAGGGCTGCAGCTCTCGGGCGCTGCTCCAAGCCAGGCACTGTGTTCCCAGCTCCTCCAGTAGCTGCAACCCAGATAGATTGCTCTCTGCTACCCCCCAGAAACTCAACGTGTCAAATGGTGACCCCCGCGTCCATGCCAGGACAGTTTGGGGCTGTATCTTGGGGCAGGACTATGGTTTTTAGGGGGTGGGGGAGCCGGTGCTGTCCCTGTCCTGCTGGCAGTGGGCACCAGCAGCCTGGGCTTGTAGATGGAGCCAATGGCCGGCAGGCTGCGGACTCAGGTCTGCAGTGAGGGGCACAGTGGGCACTGGTGTTCCCACCAGATGAGCTCTCCCACGACTGGGAATGCCAGAGGAATGCCGTATGGCACAGCTGGGGCTCAGCATGGGGCGCAGGCTTTCCTTTCCCAGGGATGCACGTGGCATGGCAGGCCTGGGTGGGCTCCCATGTGCCACACAAAGAAGTAAAAATGAAAATCAGGCTGTTGTGGGACTGCTCCCAGTGGAAAAACGCTTGTGGCAGGGGTCAGAGCCTCCACAGGAGATGTTTCACGGATCCCCCTGCCAGCAGCAAGGAGGTGGCACGAGTCCAGTGGGATTCCAGTGGCCCATAAGACAGGGATACCAAGTGATGACTGTCATACAATGCCACTGTTGCAGCACAAGGGGGACTGGGGGCCAGGGACAAGGATGTCAGTCCTTTTGGGTCACGTACAGCTGGAGCACGGGGAATACAGGCACTCCTAGTGTCCTTGGAGCACAAAACCAGTCCCATGGGAGTTGCTGGAGATGGGGGCAGGGACACTGCATTTTCACCCAGACTATGCCCATAGCCATTAATGCAGCATCACATGGTGCCCTTGTGCCAACCCCCATGGCACAGGGTACTGCACAAGCCCAAAACACCCAATTCCCTTCCCAAAGGCCTGGGGTGACACAGGATGGGGCTAGGGTGTGCTCCCACTGGGACTCTCCATCACAGTTGGCTTTGCCCTGAGCCCCATCCCAGGCCGGGAGGGCAGGAAGAGGTTCCCCGATGCCAGTGACTCAGCTGAGAGGGTTGTGCAACACGCTGGGTGTGGGAGGCTCCTGGTGCATGGAAAGTAGGCAGCAAATTATCTGAATTATTCGAGGTGTGTGGTGAGCACAGGGCCCAGGGAGGCTGGTGGGCAGGGAGCAGGCCAGGGGGTGAGGGACCTGCAGCCCAGAGCTGGGGGAGAGGGTCCCACTCCAGGGCTTTCATAGGGGCAGAAGGTGCTGAGAACCAGGATGGTGACACTGCGATGGGCTTCCCCAGGATCTGGTGCCCCTGAATATTGATCTGGGGCAAACAAAACAAAAGCACAAATATCTCCCTTAGGACCAGAGGTAAAGACAATCTCAGTGGAGAGGCCGGATCCAACCGAGCATCACCAGTGGCAAGGGCACCTCATTTGCCACCACCCCTCTGACTCAGTGACACAGTTTCCTGCTGGCTCCTTCCCCCATCCCGATACATATTTCTAGTGGACTTTTCAGTGTGTTTGGCTTTTTGGGGCTGTTTGTTGTCAGCTAGTTATTTTATTATATTTATTGTTAGAAATAGGGTTATTTTTAGCACACTGTTGGTTTAGATAGAGATGGGATTAGTCATCTCACCAAGAGCTGTTTGCAGTCTCTCCTCAAGGATTCTCTGGGGTTTGTTTTCCAATCAACTGAGATCATGTATCCAAAGAAATAAAAAATAAAAATAGTCAGGATAACGCACGGCAGCCACACTCTGGTGCCTCTCTGTGAGTTACAGGATGGAAACAAGGGAAGAATCCAACCCAGGATATTTATGAGACAAAGACAAGAATATTACTATGAACCTCAAAGTATTTTGGAAAGTCAGTTTGAGCTGGTGTTTTTTGGTTTTTGTTTTTTGGGGCGGTTTTTTTGTCTCTTGGGAACTGAATGCTGAGTAACTCCCTTCCCACACCAGGCTGCTGCTCTGTACAGCTGGTGCACAGCATCTTGACAGTGGAAACTGCTTTCCCTTGCCCTGTGCCAGCGGGAAGAAGGCAGGACTCTTGGGTCCTCCGAGATATGCAGCCACCTACACACTCAGACTATTAAAATAAAACCATAAAATACACCCAAAAACCTAAAGTGGGAAAAGCGTTTGTTCCTTTCCCGCACAGAGTGCAGGGAGAGGAGTGGGATGGGGGCTGGAGGCAAAGCCAAGAGGCCAAGAGCAGCATTTTGTGCATGGAGCAGCATCTCCACCCTCCTTGCCACGACATTCTGTCTCTCCCTGCTGCCATTCATCCTCCTGAGCCAAGCAGGAGCAGAGGTCCAATGCCAGTTTTGGGGAGACTAGTTTGGCTCTTAAAGACTGGAGCTGGATGCAGGGAGGAATTCAAGTTTGTGGCTCATCAGTTGCTGGTGAGAAAATGTCACTGCCACCTCGTCCCCATCAATGCCGATGCCTTTGGGATGCAAAGCTGAAAGCGAGGGAAGGGAATGGGGGGGTCCTGTCAGCCCCACATCAGCCGGACCCTGGTATGGGGTGTGGGTGATGCCCTTAGTGGTCACACAGCCCGTCTTTGGGGACTGGGAGAGGAGCAGAGCTGTGCAGAGAGATACACTCAGGGTCAATCCCAGCCCTCCAGCCCCGAGCCGAGGGACAGCCCCGATGACCCTCAGGGTCCCTGCCAGCCCTGCTGCTGCAGCTCCCGTGACCCCCGTGCTGGGGTGTCATGCCCAGGGCACGCACAGCACATTTCCTGCAGGAGGACAAGGGTGGCACACGTGTGCTGATGAGGCGGGGAGGAAGCATCGCCTTCCCGTGGCCCCCCCGGCACCACCCGCCGCCCACCCCGGGCTCGGGCGAGGGATGGAGGATTAGCTGCCCTCGCAGCTGGCAGAGGCCCCAGCATATTGCCCGGGGCAGGGCGGGGTGGGGGGAACATGGCACGGAGCTGCTCCCGGGTGGCTCTGCAAAGGCTGCGTGCGGGGTCCCTCCTGCCCTGGCCGTGCGCCCCCGCCGGCCCCCCGCTGCTGCAAACGCTGCCTTCCTCCCTGCCCCCCCTTCCTCTCCAAGTCTAAATTCTCCCACAGCGTCCATTGACGTCCCGCCTGCGTCACCGTCTCCAGCACAACCAGACAGCACGTGGGAGAGGCAGGTTAAAGCGGCAGGGCCCTGGGAGCGCTCCAGCTGAGCACCCCAACAGGGGGCTGCCCCGCCGAGCCCCTCACCCAAATGGCACCGGTGCTGCCGGGGGGGTGTTTCCCACCTCGCTCCCCGCGGGGAGGCAGCGCAGGTTGGGGGGAGATGAGGGTTTTTTTTCACTCCCGTTGTAAGGCTTGCACGGGAGCGTGAACACATTTTGCTTCCAGGTCCATGCCTGCATCCTCCTCCCCTCCCTGCCGTGCTCCAAACCCACCCCAAATGGGGACCAGAAGCTCTGGCAGCCAGGGAAGGCAGCTTGCATTAGATGTGCAGGCTCCCCGACCCCGCTCCCAAAGCCAGAGCCAGACTCCTGGGTTTTTTTCCCAGCTGCCAGGCCCCCAGCCAGTCCTTGTGCCTTTATATCTGGCCTTTGCCTCTGCCCGAACTATGGTGCAGTTGGGCTGGGTCCTGAGGCTGGGAACGGGGTTTGCACGAAGGGGAAGTACCAGAGCTCTGCCAGGACATGGGATTCAGTGAGTTTCACAAGGGCTCAGGTACCTTCCATGAAGCCCACTCGTCATTTCTGCTCCAGGATATTGTCTGACAGCGGCAGCGCTGCAGGACATCCCCTTCTCTGTGACTCAGGGTGTCGGGGTGGGCAGGAGAGTACCCCCCTGCCCCAAAGCACAGCCCTGCTTCCTCACTGTGACCACGCTGCAACCCGGGGGGCTATTTTTGTCCCTTCCCTTCTATTTATTGTGCTAGAGCCATGTGTGGCTGGAGAAGGCTGTGGTGTTTGCTTTGTGATTACTTCCTTCCCGCCCATAACCTTTTGCCTTAAAATGGGATTCGCCCTGATCCTGGACCCAAGGCTGGGAAGTCTGGGCAGAGTGCCACGAGCACTGGCACCACAAGACTCTTGGGGGGCAGAGAATCCTGGCTCTTACCCTGATGCAAAGCTGAGTGCAAACATTATGCCCTTCAGCTCCCCAGGGCACAAAATGCAGCTCTGAACCCTCTCCCTTGGAGCATCCCCAGCCCCTGCCTGGTGCTGCAGGCAGCACTGGCACTGCTGTGCTTGCAGCCAGCCTGTGGAATGCTCGGCTTCTGTGGGCAGACAGATGGAACCATCATGATGAGCCCTCAAACAGAAGCCACCACAAGAGAGAGGAAAGAAATTAAAAAAACTCAAGTTGTAGAAGGCAGCCAGCCGCAGTGGGGGCCAGCCCTCATGGGGGACAGGCAAGGGCAGCCCTGCACAAGTGTCTCCAAGGCCAGCACCTAACCCACTGTGGGGATGGATCATTTTCATCCTCCCTGATGCCCCATTTGGAGCACTGTGGCAATGGGAGGGTGATCCTGTCCTGAGCTGAGCTACCAGGGTTGCCAGGCTTGGACCAGCCTGGACATCGCCTGATAAATTGTGGGGAGCGGGGGAGGACCCCACTGCTGTTGCACAGCATTAGTATAAAATTGACCTGGCCCAGGACTGTTTGCCAGTATGCCCAGCATGCTGCTGCCTCCACCCCTCTGTGGCACAGACAGTGAGGAACCCGCTTATGGTCCATGAGGTAACCACCATAGCCAAGCCCTGGGAAATGTCCTAAAGAGAAGGATGGGGATTGTTGGGGGCCGAGAAGCTCAATGTGACCTGGCAACATACACTGGCAGCCCAGGAAACCAATGTTCTACTGTGCTCATCCCCACAGAATGAGCAGCAGGTGAGGGGAAAATTCTGCCCCTGTGCTTCACTCTGGTGAGACCCCACCTGCAGTGCTACCTCCAGATTTGGGGTTCCCAGCATAGGAAGGATGTGGAGCTGCTGGAGCAAGTCCCAGAGGATGAGACAGTGGGAAGAAATTCTTCCCTGTGAGGGTGGGCAGGCCCTGGCACAGGTTGCCCAGAGAAGCTGTGGCTGCCTCATCCCTGGAAGCATTTGAGGCCAGGTTGGATGGGACTTGGGGCAACCTGGTCTGGTGGAAGGTGTCCCTGCCCATGGCAGGAACAAGATCAGCTTTAAGGTCTCTTCCAACCCAAACCAGTCTGTAATTCTGTGATTCTGCAGGCAGCAAATCCAGCTGGGATTTAGCTCAGCCCAAGCTGGTGGCAGCCTTGCTGGTCTGTGTTGGAGGTTTCCAGCTGGGATAGCAGCAGTGCCTGGGGCAGAGAAGGCACAGCAAACACACACACACACACACACACGCACACACACCCATCTCCTGCTACTGGGAGTTTATCAGCCAGGGAGGCTCTTTTAGCACCTCTGAGGGTTAAGCCCAGTGTGAAGCTTATCAGGTAATGGAGACTGCGAACATTTTGGGGCACCTTGCAATTTCAAATTAACCTCATCTCTCCTTTTTGTTCCCAAGCAGAAAACTGCAGCTCCTCTCTCCCTGTTCTGGTGCAGGCGCTGGTTGCGGCAGCCGGCGGGTAGAGCTCCAGCAGCACCCCAAGCAAGTGCATTTCCTCCATGTGTAGGAGTAACTGCTGACTGGGAGCAGCTCAATTTCCAGGAACTCCCAAAAGTTACAAGCCTCCATGTCTTGCTGAATCAGTGCAAGATCCAAAGCAGCTCCACACTCTGCAGCCCAGAGAAAGCAAATACCTGGGTTTCTGCAGCCAGAATGTCCGTGCTGAACACGAGCATTTCCATCCCCTCCTCCTCGAGACACAGTCTGCAATTCCTGCACGCACACCTGGCCCTAATGAAAGGGCCTAGTGCCTTCCCATTGCCCAGCCAGTTAAACCTGCATAAACTGAGCCCAGTGCACACAAAAAGCCTCTCCTGGGTGAGGTCCTTATCACCCATGAGTCAAGGCAGCCTTGCTGCTGTGGGTCTGACCCAACCTTGCCTTGAATGGGAGGTGCCTGGGGCTCTGCACTGCACATCCAGCTGTGTTGCCGCCCTGCTCTGTGCCACAAAGGGAGGCTGGATCTCTCCCGGCCACAGTCCTGGGGAGCATGACCCTCCCTGAGGCTGCGGCCAGGCTGCCCTCACTGTTGCTCACTTGATCCTGTCTCCTCCCCGCCTAATCCATGCTCCCCTCCCGGTATCCTCTGCTCCACTTTAATGCCAAACGTTGGCCAGCAGCCACTCGGCTCCGAGGACGCCTTTTTTCCTGGTTATGCAACACACCAGTGAGCTGTTTGCCTTTCACTGTGAGTTTTGGGAGGCTGGGCCAGGTACCCTACTGGGGAGCGGGCAGGTCCTGGGATGCCCCAAAAGGGGACCGAGAGGGAGCACCCCGGTTCCCCTCCCTGCTCTGTCCCTGGGGCTGCTGCCTGTTCTGAGTCCGTTCCCCTTCTTCTCTTTCCAGGCATTGCCCAGGGTTCAGGCCTGCTCCCTTTCCATGTGGGCTCCTCTACGCTGCAAGAAGAGCTTGCTGCACTCTCATGGCATGCCTGTTGCAGCATCTCAGAGAACCCTGCCACAGCATCCCAGCTAACCCTACCACAGCATCCCAACTAACCTTGGTGCAGCATCCTGGCTAACCCTGGCACAGCATCCCAGCAACTCCTGCCATAAGATCCTGGCTAACCCTGCTGGCTCCCAGTCAGGATTATCACTGACTCCCAGTGTTGTGGTAGCAGCCCTCTTTCTTCACACTGTGGTGCCCTGGCACTGCTGACACAGTCCTGTTTTGCTTCTCCACATAGATCAGAGCAGCAGGGATGCCTTAGGACCAAGGACTGTGGGGCACAGCCCCAAATCCCAGTAGAGCCTCCCCAGCCCAGGGCCTCCCCTCTCCTGCAAGCAGAGGCTCCAGCAGCCCTTTCCAGACAATGGGTTTATCTGCTCCACTGCAGCCCCACTTTCATGCTGGGAGCTCTGGAGATAGGGAAGAGCTCAGGAGAGGAGGGATTTAAGGTTCCAGCTGCCATGCCTAGGACTGCTGTTCCTGGGCTGACATACATGGCAGCTTCTGCACCATGGGCTGGGCTGGGTGGTCTGCTGTGCCACCAGCTTATTTTGGGTAGATCTCAGGTGTCCACTGCCCTTAATGGAGAAGATGCCTCCAACCCACAGTGGGGTGCCCAAACATATGCCTTCCTTGCTGCAGCCTGGGACCCCCATCTGAGGCTGCCATGACCTTCCAAAACCCACCATGGCATAAGAAGCTGCCAAAGAACCTCTTCCAGGGAATGCAACATTCACAAAACAGGCTGCTTTGAAAGGCATCCCAGCCACCTGCCACTAGACCCTTGTTCCTGACACGCAGCAGCCTCCCTGCACCCAGCCGAAGTCCACTGAGGCATTGGGGGGAAGGTTGGGACACTGAGGACATTTTGTTCCCTCCTCTCCCCTTAAATTATCCTGCCACATATAGTAGATCTCAGTGCTATTTTTAGGCCTTCCTTGTTTAATTATTGAGAAAGATTTTGAAGGATCTCTTGAAGGCGAGGAGATGAGCACCCGGGGTGCTCACTAGATTTCCCTTCCTAGAGCATTGGGGGAGAGCGGGGCCATGGCAGCTGCCACCTGCCCTTCGCCACACGAGTCCTCCAACATCAGCTCCAGCCTGCACTGCATTTGCCTGCAGGGATGGCCACAGGGAGCGGGGCTGGGCTCTAGAACTGGTGGGTGAGCTGTAACCACTTCATGCACACAGGGTGAGTGGCTCAGGGGCCAAAACAAGGGGCAACCCCGATCCCAAGAACAGCACTAGGCTGGCACAAGGGACCACTTTGGAGCTGTGAAATGCTGGGTCTCAGCCAGCAAAAACCAGTGCAATCCAAGTGCTGGCTTCCACTAGGAACAGATTTGGTCCGGAATTCACCATTTTAAGTTTTAACTAAAATGGACACTTTTCTTCCCGAAAAGTGACCTTATTTTCAGCTCACCAAGCGGAATCACAATGGTAGGAGATTTTTTTTTTCAACTGGTTCCTTTCATGTTTCCACTTACAGAAAGGCAGAGAATGGCCTTTATTTGAGATTAAAGGGATTTGGTCAACTTGAAGTCCACTGAGATTTCAGCAAAATGGTACATGATAAAGTACAAGCCAAACGCTCAACTGGTGTGCACTGCCCAGGCTTCAGCAGCTTCGGCTTTCCAACACCTCTTCGTACCTCCCAGCAACCTGGCCCAGGACTTCAAGGGAAACATTGATTCACCCCACGTGCTGGGCTCAGCCAGCTGGAATTGACTTCCACCAGCTGAGAGTATCCAGGGTATCTGTGATCTGCCCAGGTTTCCTAAGGAATATAGGTGTATATAGTCATGTACTTGACCTGTTCATCCTCCCCCTTTTAACCATATTAGGTACAAAGTAAAGATACTAGTTTTAATGGTGCAGATTCTGAGGTGCTACAGGTTGCATGAAAATAATTATCCTATGTGACAGACCCTATGCTGACCTCAGGGAAGGATGGCAGGATAACCCCAGCTCTGTCCCGGACATCAGACATGCTGCAGTGGGAATGCCCCGAGGAAGGCTCTTTGGTCTGAACTCCTCACAGCCACCTCTGACACAACCCCCCTGCCTGTGTCCAGTCCCATGTCATCCCCAGGGATGTCACCACATGATGTCACATTGCCAGGATGCTCCAAGACTGGTCTCTGAAGGAGTTGCTGCACTCAAGGATGGTGGGATGAAGCCGGGCCTGGGGTGGGGACCTCGTGGCAGAGCCAGGCTGCTCCAGCAGCACAGGTGGGGGGGTGAGTTGTCAGCCCCTGCTCCTTAACACCCTGACAAGCTTATAACTATTTCATTTGTTACACTGTGAACCTTTTTAAATTAATGAACATAAGGTTGTCATGGTTGCTGTGGCGACGACACGTTGCTGGGGCAACGGCAGCGATGCAGAGCCTGTGGAGTGTAATCAGGGGTCAGGCTGATGATGGAGCTGGGATGCATTGGGGGCTGCAGGAAGGGGTGGCCAGCCCTGGCGCTCCCACCAGCTCACAGCCCCCACGCCTCTCCCTGACCCCCAAACCAGCACCAATGGGTGGGAAAACCACCACTGCAGTGCTCCCCTGACCCAGGGACTGATGCTGCCTCAACACCTTGATGTCTGCATGGCCCAAGGGTGTGTGTGCTCCATGCAAGCCTGACCCACTAACAGGGAAGATGGGCCACTCACCCTATCCCATGGTCTCACCACATCCCCTCTCCAGTTTTCCTGTGCCCTCTGGGTCTGTCCAGGTCTCCAGTCCCTCACACCACCACCGGGTCCATCTAGACCAAGGGTGGCTGAGGCAGAAAAGACATAGCTGTGGGGCTAAATCACACCTGTGAGTCCTCTCCCAAAGGAATACAAGGATGCCAAGGGGGGTTTTAAGTGACTTAGGAACAGCTGCCTCATTCTTCCCACCAGAGAGGGGCTGAGGCCAGAGACCAGGATGGCTTATCCCAGTGCTGCAGCCTTGCCCCATCTCCCCACCCTGGCAGTTCCACAGCTGTGTGTAATTCAGAGGTTTTGCAGCCACAAAACTCTTCAAATGCATTTATTTCCCTCGCTCCAGCAAAATGTTAGAAAGGGGAGAGGAGGGAGGGGGCAACAGAACAGCTCTGCAGAGAAACTCCCCAAAGTTTGAGCAGGAAATGCCTTTGTGAGGTCTCCAGGCAGGGGGGGCCTCGAGCTCCTCTTCCTAAATCCAAGTAAAAGGACAGATAGTACAAGGGGGAACGTTTTTAAACTATAAGAGGCTGAGTTAGATTTGATATAAGGAAGAAGTTTTTTTACAATGAGGGTGGAGAGGCCTGGCACAGGTTGGGCAGAGAAGCTGTGGCTGCCTCATCCCTGGAAGTGTCCAAGCCCAGGCTGGATGGGTCTTGGAGCAACCTGGGATAGTAGAAGGTGCATGGAACAAGATAAGCTCTAAGGGCCTTCCTGTCAGCACCAAACCATTCCATGATTCCACAATTCTATGACATCCACCCCCAACCTCTCCCCAGGAAGAAAGTCAGCAGCCCCAAGCACATGGTGCTGCAGAGATGCCACCTGCATGTAGCATCCATATCCAGGGAGCTCACACAGTGGAGACCCAGTGGGAAAAGCAGTGGGTCAGGGGTCGGCACTGGGAAGGCACAGCCCTGCTGGGTGTGGGAGGAGGCTCTGCACCCCCTTGGAATGAAGCAGAGCGATGGGATGAAGCCTGAGGGGCTGGGGCAAAGGGAGTGGGGCACAGGATGGGAACTGTTCCCTCCCCAGTGCAGGGTGTGGTGGCTTCTCTCCGCTCAGGGCGACACAGCTGACATGTCCCCGAGACCAAAACCTGAGGGTGTGAGCAGGAGAAAAATGGGGTGGGGAAGGTAAGTCTAAAGGCTCGGGATTTCTCTGCCTCCTGGAAAGGGAGGTCTGGGCTCATCCCAGAGCCATTGACATGGAGAAGGGTAGCTCTGGCCCTTACTGGCACCACTGAGGTCCCTGCAGCATCCTGGGGCTGCAGTTGGGCTTTTCACTGGCCCTTACAAGGTACATCTGGCCCAGACACCCATCAACAGGAAAATGGGGGGCTGGTATGGACCACAAACATCAACTCTCTTTCCAGCCCTGCCAGATGCACAGTGTAATGCAAAATATATATTTAGTACACATACTACTATTTATTTCATACAAAACTCCTACTGTAGTGGTTTTTAATAGTCTATATAGTATATTTTTATATACACAATATATACCAAAAACATCCCCAAATCCAGCTCAAAGCTATTTTCTTTTGAAGGCCTCTTGGTGCTGGGCTGCTGGCAGGAGGAATGACCTGTGGGGTGAGCAGTGACATTCCACCCTATGGGGTGAGCCGTGACATTCCACCCTGTGGGGCCCGTGGTGCCGAGGATGCTGCGTCCCCCAGCCCAGCTCTTTGTGCTGAGCTGTTGTCAGCACACGTGAACGGTGCTGTACCACAGCTCTTCCAGCTCTGCCGCCTGTCAGGGAAATGTCTAAATATTTCTATTTTCCCCAAATACATTTTTCATCAGAATTGGAAAGAGGGAAAAGAAATTTTAAAAGCCCATGAAAACACTGAAATCCACATTAGGGCTCAAACAAAAGCAGTGTGTGAGCACTAGGAGGAGGACACACCCTTGGGGCTCCAAGGGATGATCCCCACACCTCTGGGGCTTTGCTGGGTTGTAGCAATCCATAAAGCCCTGTTTCCATCCTGTCAAAGGAAGGTGAAGCACGTGGAGTCTCAAGGGGACAATTTACTGTGCTATCTCCCGAGGATATCCACACCAGCCAAGGAACAGGGACCAGAGTGGAGCCTGGCTCTGCTTGTGTCCCAGATAACGCTGTCACCCCGCAGAAACCAGGCTTGTCCCAGCAAGCTCAGCAGAGGCCAAGGGGTGAAGGAGATATGTCAGAGCCGCCCTCCCACTGGGAAAAGCAGGACTGTGATGCCCAGGAGGGACGAGTGTCCATGAGACCTTCTCTGGCTGGCCCCGGCCCTGCTCTCTGTCACTCGCCAGCAGCCACTGGGAGCTGTGGCAAAACATCACAAGCGCAAACTGGGGGGAAAAACAGTAACTTAAAAATTAAAATAAGTATTTCTTTTTTAAAAAATTAAAATCTAAAAACTCCCCATGACCTGCACACATGTGTGGATTAACTTGGGGTTTGTTTCCCCATGGTCCTCAGTCTCTGCTCACAAGGTCCCTCACTCCCCTCCAGCCACCCATCACTCCCAGGGGGTCTGCCAAGCCCCTGCCTGAGTCCCTGCCCGAGTCCCTGCCCGAGTTTGGCAAGACACTGCTTCCCTTTCCAAGAGGGTCATTTCCAGAGGCCAAACTGTGACCCGGCAGCCAAACCACAGCTTCCCCTTCCCACAGCACCAGAGTCAGCATCATGTGCCTCAGTGATGCTGCTCCCTCCCTCTGCTGCCTTTTGTATGTGCAAGGATTGAAGGAAAGAAAAAGGCAAGGAAGGAAAAAGGAACCTGACCTCACCAAACCCTGCGACTTCAAGCCAGGGCCAGCCTCAGAGAGGAAAGGACCAGCAAAATCTGCTCCAGCAGCCGTCAAGGCTAATTAAAGAGCAAATGCAGCCGTTCCCAAAGGATTCGGCAATCTCCAGCTGCAGCTGCTGCTGACCTGCGGCACAACCTTGGGCTGCAGCCAACTGTTGTCACCTCTTTCATGGTGGCTCAGCATCCCAAAACCCAGGGTAAGGCTCACTGCTGTGGACACCCCAGTTTGCCCCACTGCCTGCCCCTTCTCACTGGCTCAGCCAGAGGCTGCCAGCTGCCACGGGGCACATCCCAGGATCTGCCTGCCCCATGCTCATCCCCAAACAAGCTCCCACCCTGCAGGTTCCTCCGTCCTAAAGTCAAAGTCACTTGTACAGAAAGAGCCTGATGACTCTCAACATCACTGGGCACGAGGGACTAATCCTGTTTTACAGATTAAGGAAGCATCCTGGCGCGTGATGAGTTGGAAATAGTGCCTGGCTCCCTTCCCGCTCCAATCCACAGCCATCCTGACTGCCAGCACCCCCATTTTACTGTGTTAGCCTAACCCCAGGATTTCAGTCCTCCCACTCCCCAGGTGCAGGGCTCAGTTTCTTGGTCCTAGGGACAACCTGCCACCTCACTCCCCACTCCCTCTATCCCAGTGCTGGGACACCCACCTCTGCTCCCTAATCCCTCTAATCCTCATTTCTGCTTCTGCCTCAGAAAGCCCTTATCAAGCTCCCTTGTCTAACTCAGGGGCAGAGATAACTTGCTATCTCCCACCTCAATCTCTTCCATAGTCTATTTTCTTCCTGCCCAGAGTTGATTTCCCTCACCTAATTGCCCGGAAAGCTCTTTTCCTTTCCTCTAATCAGTCTGGAGCAGACTTTCTCCAGATAATTGTGCCGAGACCTGATCACCCTTCTCATCTCCATCTCGCCAACACTCCCATTTCTTCACTAAACTCATCTGCCGGAACTGCATTCCTTGGTCTAATTATTTCAAGGCTCCGTTGAGTTACTTAATTGCTTGTTCGTCTGGCACCCGTATCTGGAAGCTCCCAGAGCATCTGGGACAGGGCGCAGAGTTGTCCTGGTATAACCACCTTCCCAGCAGATAAACTTGCTCCAGGTGTGCAACAGTGTGAGCCCAGGGCAAAACCTGCTTGAAAAAAGGAAATTCTCTGAAATGCACTGGCACATGTTGCCCAGAGAAGCTGTGGCTGCCCCAGTGCTGGAAGTGTCCAAGGCCAGGTTGGACAGGGCCTGGAGCAACCTGGTCTAGAAGAAGGCATACCTGCCCAAGGCAGGGGGGTTGGAACTGGAGGATCTCTAAGGTCCCTTACAACCCAAACCATTCCATGATCCCATGATTCTATGAAATGCAGAACTTTTTGCTTCTCTTGGCTGGAGGAGCAGCCACCTGGAGATGCTCTGCTGCAGCCCACGATGAGCTGTGTGGGGTTAACACCAGCCACAGTCAACAATAAACACACCTGTAGGCCAGGGGTGAATTCATCTGTGCTAAGGCCAAATTGAAATAGCCAAACAATCTCAGCCCTGTGCCACAGGTGCCCACAGCTTGTGGAGACTCCAGCCAAGATAATTTTCCCTCCTTCAATCCCTTTACTGCAGCTCCACAAACACCACACTCAGAGCTGTAGGGGTTGATTTGACTGGTCGCTATTCCCATTATCACCCAGCCTCCTCCTCTTTCCCAGGCTAATTGATCCACTGTTTTGTTTTCTTATCAAATTGCTCTCAGCCTCTGATGCTCCTTTAATCAATGCTTGGCCCTATCAGTTCCACAGACCGCCAGGAGACCTCTGCTTGCAGCCACCACTGTGTCTAATCGCTCAGGGACTTCACCTAATTGGTGTAAAACCTGATTTCTTTCTCTAATCGCTCCGAGGCCCTGATTCACTTATCTAATCACTCCAACGCCCAGGCATTGCACACCTCTCTCTGGAGCTCTGGCATATCCTTCTCCTGCATAGGTTTCCCTGCCCCCCACAGGTGGCCGGGCTCTCTTGACTCCCTAATCCCTCAACTGCTTGATCTCTTTAACTAATCCAGCCAAGATTCAGCACCCTGGCTGGCTGCTCCCCTAACCCAATGTCAGGAGGAGTAACCCCCCCATGGAGCCGCTTTCCCCATCTTCCACCTACCCCCCAAAGCACAGACCTGCCACAGAGGGGCTTTGCCTGCTGCTCCCCTCTGAAGGTCCCTTGGGAAAGGCGACGTGTGTTCCCCACACCCAGTCCCCTCGGCCACCCCAGTGACAAAGGCGCAAAGGCGTAGCCCCCCAAGTGTCAGCCCCCACCATAGGAATCTCCCCTCTCTGCCAGGACGGGGTGCACCGGCTCAACCAGTTTCCCCTCTGCTGCACGCACTGGGCTGGGCACGGGGAGGGGACAGCGATGGGACAAGGGGAATGTTAGCCCACTTTGGTTCCTCACAACAAGGGGGATTTGGATGCCACTCCCATGGCATCTGGCAACACCATCCCTTGTACCAAAGGGCCCTGCTGCCTTGGATGGAGCAGCTCATCTGAGCCCTTTCTTTCCTCCCAGTGAGTCACATCCGCTGATTCAAGCAAAAGAAGTTGACGGGGGAAAACATTCACAAGCGCCAGCCTGGAAGGATCTCAAGGCTAAGGACAGGATGGCAGGAGCAGAGGGGTGTTTTATCTGTTCTTCCCTGAAGTTTCACAGGAAGGTGAGTCCTGTCCCAGGGTGGCTCACAGATGCTGCTCATAAAGTCCCAGAACATGCTGTCAGTGGGTCAGGAGTGCCCCAACCCTGCTTGCTGCTCCAACAGGCCCTGTTGCTCTCCCCTCAAAGATAGGGCAAACCCCAGACCCTCCCTGACTTTGTGGCCATTGCTCCAGTCCCCTCCAGATGGCAATTTCAGCCCCAGAGCTCATTCTTTCCCCTGGAGCATCCATGTTGAGCAAAAGCTTCCCCTTCTGTAGCTGGCATGGCCACGGCCCCCAGCCCACACTGGCTCAGCAGCACAAGGTCACTCCTGCCTCTGCAGCAGCCACACAGGGTGACTCACGCTGGCTCCAGCTTCTGCTTAGCCCTGCGTGGGGAAGTTTTTGGGGTGGAAAGTGCTACCCTCCCATCCTGGGATGTGGATTCAAGACCCAGCTCCAACCTCTTACTCCTTCAGTTTTCCTTTGCTCCCAAGACCTGGGCCTGGGCTGAAGCTGCAACCAGAAATGATGCGATGGAAACCATGTGCCAAGGAGAAGATGGAGATACCAGAGCTGGAAGCAGAGAAATGGGAATTGGATTTCGCCTGTAGCCACAGAGCTGGGGCCTGATCCCTGCTTTCTCCTTTTGGAGGAGGGAACAGGGCAGCAAATCTCTCCACTTTGGGATTTTTCAGACCCTCGTCAGAGCAAAGTGGTGTTTCCTTCCTCCCCAGGCAGCTCCAGGTGCCATCAAAGCCCCCCCTGCTCCAAGCGTGGGAGGATGTAGTGGGAGGCAGGCGGACACCCAGCCCCTTCCTGGGTCCCTGCCCTCTGTGCGGGGCTGGGAGCACGTTCCCAGAACCCAGCAGTGGGAATTTGGTATGTTTATTTGCAATCCAGCACTGACCCCAGGACTGGGAGGAGAATGAGTCAGCTTCCAGCTCAGGGCAGGATTCTTCATCAGGCCTCTCCTTTCAGTTAAAAAAGCACCATTTCAAGATGTGGCAATTAAATCATTTCATCAAACTGGCACTTCTGACCAGTGACAGGTTGAAACCTTTCCATGCCAGCACTTCTCACGCAAAGTGGGATGGGAAGCAGCAGAGCTCTCAGACCATCAGTTTGCAGGAATATCTACATATCCGAGCTCTGGGATCTGCAGGCTCTGGGAAGGGTGCCCACATCCCCTGGGAGCTCAGTTCTCCTGCTGCAGCCCCCAAAGAGTTAACACACATCTCTGGAGCTGCACAAAATGTTCCTGGCTCCCAGGGGCAAAGCCTTCACCCACCCCCTGACTGCTCTGCTCTGGGGATGCCGCAGGGCACACAGACTCCTGCTCTGACGGATGTCAGCTCACACAGCTCCCAGGGCTGCGGGAGGCAGCAAAAGGCTCTGGGAGCATCACCATCCTCCCCGAGCTGCTCTTGGCCTTGTCCCCTCCTTGGTCAGGCTCCTCTGCCCTGGTCCTCCCATCCCACCCTGCCCCTCAGGATCCTGGCTCTATCCCCCACTGCCATGCGGGCAGCAACCCTCTCTGCGTCACAAAGCAGGAGACAGAGCTATAGGAGACAGAAAGCAGAGTGACCCTCCCCACGTTAGGCCAGAGTTTGGTGCTCCAGTACCAGAGGAATGGCTCCTGTCCTAGACAGATAGAGGTGCCCCCACACTTGGCATTGCCTGAGCTCTCAGAGGCCCATCTGGCAAGTGCTGCACAGCAGCAGCTGCACCTCCAACTGCTCCGCTCCCTTTCCTCTGGACAAGAAGAAAGGTGATGAGCCCAGATACTTCCAGGCTCCTGGGGAACAGCAGGGGTGGCTGCTGTCCCCATGGGCAGGGATAACCCATCGGACCCTTCAGTCACTCTTCCTTCGCTTGTCTCTGAACGGGGTCCCTCTCGGAAGGTCCATGCAGTGCAAAGCAAGTGCCCACCCCAGGTTCACCCAGGAGGGCAGCAGCTGGATTGGGCACGAACGTGACCTCATCAATCCCCTGCCTGAAGCCCCCCATCCCCACCCTGTGGAGCGCAGCCCCGGCTCCGCGCTGGTACCCGCCATGCTACAGCCTGGCGTATCTTCCCCGGGTTGCCAAAGCAACCGCAGAAACACAACAAACAGCAACAACACACAGCAGACAGTCGGCAAACATTCCCCCTCTTATTTTCTCCCCAGTTCGGTTTGTGCTTTTTCCCCTCTCCCACGAGGAAGCTGCTGCCATCGGAAGGGAACAGCAATATTATTATTCTTCAGCGCACGAAGCCTGCGCCATCCCGGCACAGCCTCGCGGAGGTTCAAGCCGCTCACCTGCCTCCTCCGTGCTGCCGCCAGGGCCGTCGTGCTGAGCCACCGGGGCTGTGCCCAAGCCAGGCTGACCAAGTAGGTGAATCCCCCCCTCCTCCAGGGCAGCGCGGCGCTTCCAGGGACTGCCGAGGTGTCCCGACCCGGTATGGCCCAGCCTCTATCCAGCTCGTGTTTTGCGGGTGTAACAGGACTCAGCACCCTTCTGCACAGGGCAGGGAGCACCTGAGCATCCTCGGGGCTGGGAGCAGGAGTAGGAGCAGGCAGAGGATGTGGGCACAGCCAAGCGTGCCTGCGGATGGCACCCGCGCAGAGCCCCGCCGCCCTGGCGCTGAGCGGGATTAGCGGGTGCGGTGCGGGGCGCGGGCTTTCCAAACGGGATTAGCATCGCTGCGACACGTGACAGCGGGGACAGCGGCTCTGCGGGACCGCTGCCCTCGAGCCGGCCTGCCCGGCACCAGCACCCAGCACCCAGCACCACCCTCCCCCCTCCATCACCCAACAACAAGCACCCAGCCCCAGCCGCAGCTCCCAGCACCTGCTCCACCAGGCCAGGCAGTCCTGAGCTGATGGAATCAGGACTCGTGGCAGCATCTTTCTGAGCCCAGTTTAACAACTTTTCATCCCTCTTGGGTGTGGGTTCCCATGAGCAGGCTGGAGTGGACAGGGGATGCTCCCCGAACAGCGAGCTCCCAGCCCTGAACCTCCCAACATCCTCCGTCCCATCTCACCTCTCTCTCCCAAAACGTGGGAAACCCCAGCAGCCCCTTTCTCATGCCGGACCAGGGCAGCAGTTCAAGTGTGGGTTTGGTGGCACATTTCCCCATGGATTTCACTTGGCAGCTGCCTCCAGTCTCCTTAACTCCTACACATGCAGGGTGCCACAGGGTTTATACTCAATTCAGCTGGGTGAGATGTGAAATATGTAACACACATCCAGTATCCAGGTGCCATTTTTCTCTCCCTCTCACACACACATCTATACACATGCACATACTTATACACATAGTTTTGTTAACCCCACCTCATGCCTTTTTTCTTTTTTTTTTTTTTCTCCCCAAATCCACCCGTCTGGTAGCTCATTTATGCTCTAGGAGGCAACTATGGCAGTAAGTGAGAAGGGAGCAGGAGCAGGGCTGGAAGGAGTAGGGCTGGTGCTGCTGGGGGGCTATAGAGCACCTGGGAATGTGACACCTTTGGCAGCACCAACTGGCACAGCCAACAGCACCAGGAGTGCTGCAGCTGGATGTGGGGGTGCAGAGTGGGGAGGTCAGTGAGGCGAATCACTGCAGGCATGATGGTTCCTTGTCCATGCAGGGAATGCTCGTGGGCACTGGATGGTGTGGGGGTGTCAGGCACTGGACAGGACACAAAGGAGCTGGACAAGGTTAAACAGCACCTGGCTGTACCTAAAGAGTGACAGAACAAGGGGGAATGGCATCACACTAACAAGAGGGCAGGGTTACATGGGATATTGGGAGGAAATTTTCACTCTGAGGGTGGTGAGGCCCTGGCACAGGTTGGGCAGAGAAGCTGCACCTGCCCCATCCCTGGAAGTGTTCAAGGCCAGGTTGGACAGGGCTTGGAGCAACATGGGATAGTGGAAGGCGTCCCTGTCCATGGCAGAGGCATTGGAACTGGGTGAACTCTAAGGTGCCTTCCAATCTAAACCAGTGTAGGATTCTGTGATATGAAATATGAGCTTCAGGGGCAGCCCAAGTCTCCCCCTTTCTCCCCATTCCCAAATAACACCTCTCAGGATGGTTTTAGGACTGACTTTACTCCCAGGCCCATTTTGCAGTCCCAGCCTGGGCAGGCTCCACAGAGCCCCCAGTGAGCCCCATGCCCTGGGGAAAGCCACCAGGGCAGAGGAGAGGCCAAGGGTCATGCTGTGAGAAGGAGTCTCTGTCACCTGCGAGCCTCGGTCTCGCTTTGTCCCAGATCAGGATGTCCTGGGATGACTGTGATGGACCCATCCCTCCAGCCAGGTCCACACCCTCAGGACACTGCTGGTACCCGCAGTGCTGTTGGGCGCTCCAAGCACCCAAGGCTGGTGCCCGGGTGGCCACAGCCATGTGCGTATCCCCAGCTTGCAATGACATCTAGTGGAGCCACCTCGGGAGGAGCTCAGCGAGCCACTGCCAGCATCAGGCCTTCCCCAGCGCTCCCAGGGCTGAATTCTCTTCTCTAGCCTCCTCTCCAAAACGTGTGGGCAGGAGACAAAGAGCCAGTACCCCATTTCTGAGTCATGGTTGGCCCTGGCACAGCTTCCCAGCAGCCCAAAAATCACCTTTTCCACAGCAACACCGAATCCCCTTCAGTCCATGCTGCTAGTGTGCTTAATGAAGAGCTGGAGATTTATTATCATTATGTGGAGTCTTTACCTCAAGCTCCCCTCAATCCCCAAAACATCCCAAATAAATTGTTTCAAAGTGCCAAATGCTGCTGCTGCAAATCAAACAACTGCTGTGGGAGGTGGCTGGTGGCAACAAACTACACCAAGCCACAGCCACAGATGTGCTGGATTCTCCTCTGAAGGCAAGGAAGGTAAAAAATAAACAAATATAGTAACCAGAATAAAAAAATCCCAACGTGGTAATGGGAACGTGCAGCAGTAACTCCCCCGGATCATCTCCCTGCAGATGGTGCAGCACCCACAGCAGCCAACAGGTTCCACGCAGCCCAAACCTATTTTAAACCTGGAAGAGTGCTGCAGCTTGATCCCACTTCATTCCTGTAGAGATATAATCATAATCTTCAGGAGATGTAATCATAGTATTTATTTAAGAATTAAGTGTGTCTGAAAGTGGCCTAAATTCCCCATGCAAAAGCTGAGTTGGTGTCTAAGCACGTCTGTGAGAGAGCCAGTCCCAGGCTAACGCTTGTTAATGGTGCCCATGGCCAGAAGTCAAGGGGGAACTTTGCTTTGAACACTGTCATGAGTCTGAAAGACCCTGATAAGCAAGGGGAGAGGCAGGTGAGGACAACAGGGAAATGATCCAGAGCAATTCTGCATTTTCTGATACAACTTTATTTAGAGTAAACAAGCAGAGGCAGCACAGCACGAATCCAGCATGGGCAGGGATAGGGTAAGTACCGTCTGCGGCTTTTGTATGACAGAAAGGAAAGAAAAAACACATTAAAACCTCACAAACATCACTTTCCAAACACAAGACAGAGGCTGAGATGCCAATGGATGAGGTACCATCGAGCAGACTCAAGGTGCCAAGGCAGTTACTGGAGCAGTGACGGAGATTCCAATTATGATCCCCCAAAAAACTTCCTTTGTGAAGCAGGTTTGGGACTTTGCTCCCATGCCTGAAGGAAACAGGGCTGGGAGGAGGTTGGGACCTCCAGCACCTCCCTTCCCATCCCATGGAAGGGGCTCACATGGAGAGAAAATGCTTTAAATGCATCCATGGCCGAAGTCCGTCATTATCCACATTTGAAAACTGATTAAGCACCCAGAGCAAATCAAGAGGGGACAGAGACATCACCATCTCAGCTGAGACAGTGCCATGGGGATTGCTCCACATCCAGTGCCAGGCATTGATGTGGTCCAGAGATGTCCCTGCTCCAGCACCCTGAGGCATCCATGGGACAGCAGTGACTCTGATCCACCCTCCTTTGTATCTGCTCCCAGCCTGGCTAGAGAGCAGCAAAATTTATCTTTGAAAACCAACATTCTCCTATGGCACCTCAATTTACTAGGGAACAGTCACAGATGTCTTCACAAGCAGTTATTGCCTCTATGTTCTGCCCTCTCCTTAACCCCCCCATATAAAGACTGATTCTGACATTTCCCCAGCGTTAGTGTGAGGAAGAAATATATATATATTAAAATACCTTTATTACATCACTAAAAACTTGTGTAGTGTTAAGAAATCCATAGTGTCCTTTAGCAGCTGGCTGTTAGCGACGCAGGCAGTAAACAGCCAAAATACTCACATAAAAAATAGATTTTAAAAGCAACACATGCTGCAAAAGCTTTGGAGGCCACATCCTCCTGCAGGGAGGTTGGGTACTGGCTCAGTAGCAAGCTGAGCCCTGTGCTCCCCAGATGGGCACTGCCAACTGCAGGTGCTCATGCACAGTGTCCAGGCAGGAAAGATCCATGGCCAGCAGCAACTTCCCTACCCCAGGATCACCATTCCCAAGGCGTCTTTGGCAGTTTTGCATTGGTCCCCCAACCCTGTTACTTCTTGAAGAATTTCTTGTTAAGCAGGAAAATGAGCAGGTTGACATTGACCTTGGCCTTATCAAACATCTTCATGACTGCTACGCCCTCGTACTGCAGCTGCAGCAGATCCTGTGGGAGAGGTGACTGTCACTGCTGCCAGCCCTGCGCCCGGCCAGGGCAGGGGCTGGCCCTGCTCTGCACCAGGCACGGGTCCCCAGGAAGAAGATTCAGCTCAGAGCTGGATTTGCCATGGGAGATACGTGATGAGGCTGCCCCAGCTTGGGGCACAGCTCCTCATGGGCTCTGAGTCCCCCAAAAAGCCGCAGGCAGGGGGACAGCACCCACCCCGTGCACCCCCTCACTGCCCTGGCCTTGCTGGGTACCAGCAGCCCCAGGACAGGCTCCCCACCTGGTAGTGCAACTGGAAGTGCTCCATGTCGATGCCCATGAATTTGGTTTTCACCTGGAACTTGCCCGATTCCTCGCAGGGGATGATGTCGAAAATCACATTCTTGAACCTGAGGGAACAGAGCCACTTGCTACCAAAATAAGCCTCATGGCTTTAACATGACCAAGGAGCAGGTGACCCACCCAACTCCCCAGTCCCTGGGGGACCATGTGCACTCCCCTGGATTATTTTCCTCTACCTGCCCAAGCTTTCATCGAATAACCTGAGTCGGAAGGGACCCACAAGGACCATCAAGTCAAAATCCTGGCTCTGCACAGGACAACCCCTAGCAAGAGCTCCTCCCATGCAGCCAGGGCTACGTACTGGCTGGATGGCAGGTCCTGGATCTCCAGCAGCACCCCCTTCTCCAACAGCCGGGCCGCCGTGTAGTGCAGCGATGGCAGCTTCTTGCTCTTCCCACTGACCCTGAAAGAGAAGGAACCACATGCTAAGAGCTCATCTCCAGCCTCCTGTGACCCCTTGGGCCCCCAGCATCGCCCAGCATCACAACAACCAGAGAGCCATGAAAAAAAAAAAACATTTTTTCTAGAAAGTACTGAGTTTTGGTAAGGAACTGTACTTGTTGCTGGCTGCCAGGTTGTCGAGGCAGGTCTTGATGTACTGGTTGTAATAATCAATTTGCTCCTCGTAAAACAGGGTTTTGGCATCAAGGCCTTGCAAAGTCTGCCTCAGCTTCAGGAGCTCTGCGCGACGGTGCTGCCGGTGCCGCCGCTGGTTCCGGATGTCCTGAAGGAAACGAAGCTGGGTGAAAAAGACAATATTGGCCTTGTTCTGAGCTTTACCAGAGCACCAGAGTGGGATCTCGGGGGCTTAGAGGTGACCCCAGACTCAGTGTCCCCCCAGCACACCTTGGCCAGGTCATCAACGAGCTCCTGGTACTGGTGGGCAGAGTCCACCAGCCCCAGGCTCTCCAGGCGCCGCAGGTTGCGGATGATCTTGCGCTTCTTCTCCTCCATGGAGAGCTGGCTGTTGGCAGCCAGGGAGCGGGGCCGCTTCAGCTGGGTGGGAGTCTGGGCATCCTGCAGTGCTCTCCTGTGCACCAGGCGGTTGTGGGCAGCCTCCTAGGGGTGAGAAGGCAGTGAGCCTGGAACACAGCTGAAATGGGGCATGAGGAGATGGAGCAACCAAACCCCCAGATGCACAGTTTGATATGGGTCTCTCCTGGTCCAGAACACATTTTCTCTGAAAACTAGAGCTCTTGCAGGAGCACAAGAGCAGTGGCCAAGGCTCCAAGAGGAGAAGGGCAGCTTTTTGCTGAGGACTTGATTGCTATTTCCCCACAAAGTTTTTCAGCTCATCCCCAGTGCCAGCCTCACTCAACCCACCTCATACTGTGAGGCTGGTGTCCACAGGATTTCTGGGAGAGTATCTCCTGGCTGGGACTGGATCACATCTACCAGCATCTGCTTGGTGCTAGAGACCAGAGTGAGATGTCAGGCATCCACTCGTCTACCACCCTCCTCACAATATTTAGTTGCCTCCCAAGGGTTTCTTGCCCCTCTAGAGTATCCCGGCCCCCAGCACAATCCTCACACCTGCAGAGCCCATCCTCACCTCAGCAGCAGGCTCCTCGTGTCACTGTCCTCACTGCTGGCCACTGGCACCAGCTTGCCAGTGAGGGTGAGGGAGATCTCTGTTCTGCTGAGCTGGGAGAGCACCTGCTCAGCACCACTGTCTGCCAGGCTGGCAACACTTTCCCCTACAAGGGCAGAGAGAGCCCCGCTAGCCATATTGGCCTCTGCAGGGCCAGTTTCCTGTGCCCAAAGCAATCCAGCTTGAGCCTGGTGCAAGGAAAGTGTCCCAGTGTCCACCCTCCTCCATCAGCGTGGGTGGTGGGGTCACTGATTTTGACCTACCAACCAAGGACTGGACTGTAGGAACCTCATCAAGATCCTCCAGGAGCTCATGCAGAGGATCTCCATGGTGCGGCGCGATGGAGTCCTGGTGCTCGAGCAGGAGCTGGACAGTGCAAGGGGTGAGTCAGTGGCAAAGGGGAATGCAAAGGAAGAGGCAATGAGGGCCTGCTGGGAACGATGCAACACCCTTTGCACCCAAGAGGGGTCAGAGAAGATACGAGGTTTGGGGAAGGACAAGCAGTAACAAACCTGCAGAATCTGGGTTATTTCCTTGCTAAAAAAAGAAAAAAGGGTCAGGAGGAGAGGAGCTGTGCTGGGGTTGGGACACAGAAGAGTGTGAGGGACACTCGGAAACACGGCAAAAAGCCCAGGAGGTGGGAGCAGAGGAAAGAGAGCTTGCTTGCTGTGAGCTTTATGCCCTTACCTTGTGTGTGTTGATGAGTTCCCCCACAGTGATGTAGATGACTGGTTTGGCCACTGCCACCATCTCTGAGTACTCATCCACATTAAACCTCTCTTCTGGTTCAGGAACGCAGCAGGCAGCAGAGATGAACCTCCTGCAGAGGAAGACCCCTTCAGTCAGCCCCAAAACTCTGCCACAGGCTCACAGCAGCCTTCCCCCTTCCCGATGCTGTCCTGGTGTCCACCTGAACTTGTTGTGGGTGTCCTCCAGGTACTGGTTGACCCCGCAGAGATGGGCGTTCTCCCCGTCGAAGGCCTTGCGGGCGGCGGCGTGCTGCAGCACTTTGGCGATGGAGCCCAGGCTGCGGCGCTGGTCGGGGTGCAGGGTCGCCCCGGCCGAGATGTCCACGATGTCGAAGCCATCAGGGGCCACCACCGCTGGGTTCATGAAGCGGTAGTAGAGCAGGTTCCCCACAATCTAAGGCACGAGACAGGTTGGGGAGCAGGTGGGCTGGGGTCCAAGGAGGTGGTAGCTCAGCAGGGGAAGGGCGTTGCATCCTTGCGCTGCCCGGTGGGACCCTCCCAGAGGGGATGGCACCCTTGAGAAGAGCCCACCCTTGGCATTTCCTTAGTGGCTCACAGAAAATACTGACTTGGAGGCATTTTTAAGAGGACTTGACTTTCAGTGGAGGGATGCTGGACCTTCACATGCAGACACAGTTGAACCCCACCAAACAGCACAGACTCTCCCAGCCCAGGGCTACCTTATCGATTTCCTCTGCTGGGGCCTTGGGGAATTTCTCAGTCAAGGATGTCCTCAGGATTTTGGCCATGTAGCGCATCCCGTAGCTGAGGAGAGGGCAGAGAGAGGTCTGTCAGCATGTGGGGCCACCCTGCCCCAGCCCTACAACCCGCCACCCAAGATGCAGAAAACCCCTAGCCCTGGGACGATGGAGGAGCCCCCAGGAGGGCCTGGCAGCTGCAGCATCCCTCAGCTCCCTCCTCTGCCCTGCTGCCAGCCCAGGCATCCCTGGAGGAAGCCTTCATCCTCCAAGATGACCACAGCTGAGATTCTCCCTGGCAGACACCTCAACACCAGCGGTAAAGCACTCAAATGGAGCAGCATGAAGAGCCAGCCAACAGGGCGCTGCTGCTATTTGCATTTCTGCTTGCTGACAGTGCAGTAACCCAGCCTTGCAGCAATGAAGTGGCCGAGAAACCCTCAGACACCCAACCTCTTTTCTAACACCTTACTGGAGACACCTTTGAGCCAACAGCGCTGCCAGGGTGTGCACAGAAACGACTGGGATACCTACGGGATCTTGTCAACAGAAGAGGTGATGGCGGAGACAAACTTGTCTGTCATTGCCAGGAGGTTGCGAACAGAAATATCCAGCCGCCTTTGGACCTCGGGGTGGCTGAGGGCCTGCTCAGGGCTGACCTCGTACGGGAGGTTGCTGTGAAGGGAAGATCCCCATCACCATCCCAGCGCCCGTAACCCTGCAGTCAGGCCAAGCCTCCTCGCCCAAGGCCTGACCTTCTCTGCCCGCTCTGTGATTCAGTCTGGTTGATCCACGCCTTGTAGATGTCCACAGGGTTGGTGCGGATGCCGAGGGTCTTGTCCTGCAGGACCTCCTGCACTGGGCCACCAAGGATCTGCCGCAGGGCGTTCTGCCCACGTGTGTTGCGGTAGAAGCTGACCACCAGACGGATCACCGTGGCATTCCCCATCAGGATGTCATGGACATGGTCCACCTTGGACCTGGAGAGAGAGAGACAGGGTGGATGGGATGAGGGGATGGACCAGTGTGTGTGTTCTCCAGGCAGGAGGGAGCAGCCAGAAGAGATTACTGCATCCAAGATGATGCCCTTGGTTCAGCCTTGCCCGCGGGTCTGTCCCCAAACCAGGACACCCACCTGACCTCCTCCTGCAGTGCCACTTTGAAGAGCTGGAGCAGCAGATAAGCCTCCCGTGGGTTGGACGCATAGTTGTAAAGTGTGAAGATTACTGACTCCATGAATTTGGTGGACTTGTTCTGGGGCATCTGGAAGATCAGCCTGGCCAAGTACACTGGCTGTGTCTGCAGGCACAAGGAACACCAAGCTAACCCAACTGTCCTAAAGTGGTGAGGGACCAGGTCCCCTCACTGCTGCTCCAGCTGTGGGGGACACAGCAGGGCCCCACCAGCCCCACCTGCAGCAGGTAGAAGAGGTGCTGGTAAGCCTCCAGCTTCTGACGCTTTTCCTTGCTGAGGGCCTTGAGCCCCTTCTGCTTGTCTATAGACATCATCTCAGAGAGCTGCTCCTTGTTCTTCTTGGTCAGCTTCTTGCAGTGGGAGACCACCTCCTGCAGCCACGTGAGCAGGAAGAGAAGTGCTAGGAACTGCCATAGGCTCTGGCATTCTGACCAGCCTCTGGGGAGAGCCTGAGGCATCCCAGTGCTCCTCAACCCCTCCCTACCCTCTCCAACTGCTTGAAAAGTGAAGCAGAGACAAATCCAAGCTGCAATGCAGCAGAGGACAGAACCAATGGGCTCAGGCACTGTAGCAGGACCACATGAGATGTCCGAGACCCTCCCCCAGCCCCTGTCCCACTCCCCACCTGCAGCGTGATCCTGTTCTTGACCAGCAGCCCAATCTTGATGTCCATGAGGTCCAGGTCGCTCTCCAGCTGCCGGCTGGCACGGATCCTCTTCACCACCTCCTCCTGCAGCCGCAGGACCTCCGACTCTTCCCAGAAGTCATGCTGGCTCTGCTCCAGCAAGTGGATGAAGCTCCGGACAATGCCCAGTGGTGGGCTCCTGGCATGAACTATGGCAAGCCACAGTGACACCATGAATTCTTGCAGAGGGCAGAGCAGCCACCCCCAGTGCAGACCTGCGGACCCCCAGCATCTCGCCCAGACAACTCATCCTCCTCCCCCAAAAAGGCATCTTCTTACAGTACTAGGACATTGGACAGGGTGTGACTGCGCTGTACAACAGTCCCCAGGAAGCTTTTGGGGGCAGAGGGACAGTCCCAGGACTGATGCTCAGGAACCACCAAGGCTCTGTCGCTCCTGTCTTGCCACAGGGCCACCCCGTGGCCAGCCTGCCACCACCTCCCCACCATGCAAAGCCAGCAAGGGAGGAGGCAGACTCCCTTTCCCAATTAGCCATCATGCTTCAGAGCAGCAATGAGCACTTACCCAGCATCCTGTAATCCCCACGGGCCTTGTTCGCTCGCACAAAAGCCTGGATTTTAATTACAGCTTTAACCTGCCAAGACAAACAAGGGGGTGGGGGATGTTTCTCCCAGCATCCCTGACACACGTGGGGAGTGGAGGAGAGCTGGACAGGCATCTGACTGCCTTCTCCTACTGCTGGGAATGTGCCAAGGCCCAGGGTGAGGGTCTCCACAAGCCGGGAGGGATTTCAGGATTCCACCCTCCTTAGCAGTCATTCTCCTGTGCTCAGTGTATTTCAGAAGCTGCAGCAACTCCAGAGGTGCAACTTCACTTCCTGCAGCCAATACCTCCTTTTCCCCCAAAATTTCCTTCCCCTCTATCAGGCATATTGAATTACTTGGGTTTTGATGGAACTGGAGTGTTTTTTCTCTCCTCACACTTTACAGAGCCTGATAGTGTGGCTTCCAAACCCTCCAGGCACATTTTCCTTCCCATCTGTCCCCCTTGGCCAGGATGCAGCAGTTCTCCCTCCAGCTGCACCATGAGCACTCAGGGGAAGAGATCCAACCATGGGCTCCAGATCATCCTTCTCCATCCCCCCCCAACATGTTCCAAGAAGCTGTTTCACTCCCATCCCATACTCACATTCTGCCTGAAGTAGCGCAGCCTCTCCTGGTACTTCCTCTGAGCCTGCCACATCCTCACACCTGCCTGGATCTGGAAGAGATGTTCAAACAATCAGATTCTGGAAGAACTCACTTAGCCAAAGCAAGTGGGTGGAGAGGGGGAAAGCTGTGAGGATTTCCAGAGGTTTAGATTGTATACTAGGGAAGATTTCTTCATGGTAAGGGCTGTAAAGCCCTGGCACAGGCTGCCTAGGGCAGTGGTGAAGTCACCATCTCTGTAGGAATTTAACAGACACTTGGGGACATGAGTTAGTGGGTGTCCTTGCCAGTGCTGGGTACATGGTTGGACCCAATAATCTTTGAGGGCTTTTCCAACCTCAGCAAGTCCATGATTTTTCAATGATTTTTGCAAGACGTTCTCCATTATCCCCTCACGTGCTGCCCTGGCCCAGCTGCTGTGTCCCCCCTGGCTCCTCTGCACTGGGCAGGGGGTAGATATCATGCTTGCAGCTGAGCAAGAGGGTGACAATGCCCAGCATGGGAGCAAAGGCTGAAGGAAGAGTCTTCCCAACCTTGATTGCAGCTTCTGCATTGGCTCGAAGGTAGCGCAGCCTCTCCAGGTAAGCTCTGCGCTGCTTGTACCCCCTCCAACAAGCCTGGGCACAAGAGAAGACACGAGCTAGAGAGACCCGCATAAGGCGACTGTGACTCCCAGTTGGTTTTTCAGGGAGCACATGAGGAAAGAGGACAATGCAGCACAGGAAAAGAGGAAACCAGCACCCAAAGCAGCTGCTGTGAGAGAACCAAGCCCCACCCCACCCTCTGCAGCACCTCAGGGGGAGCCACCAGAGGATGCTGCCAGCAGCTGCCCACATTTGTGTCCCCATGCACAGAGGTGGGATGGATTCTGGTGTCACCTGGATCCTGGTGGCAGCCGGCTGCTGCTCCCGCAGGATGTGCCGCCGTGCCGCGAACTCCCGGCGCACAAGGAAGCCCCGGAGCCGAGCCTGCAGCCTCACCACGAAGGTGGCATTGGATGCCCACAGGCACTCCCGGTCATGAGCCGCAGTCACTCGGGTGATGACTGACTGCAGGGACACAGGGCACCAGTTCAGCCCCAGAGATGCCAACCCAGTGCCCAACCCAGTCCCATCCTGCCCATACCTGGATCTCCTCCCGGCTCAGGTGTGTGGTGTTGAGGCCGTCGCCACATGGGCACTGCCAGCTGCCCTCAAGGGTCTTCAAGCTCAGGTAGTACTCGGCACCGTCAGACAGCCTGTGTCGGATCCAGTGTGGCCTCTCACTCCCTGCACACCAGGACAGACAGGAGCTGCTGGGTGGAGCTGCTGCCCTCAAACACCTCAGGCGGTGCACCCCTGGCTCTCAGGGTGGTGGGTAGTTTTGCAGCTCCCAAGGTTTTACCTGATGGTCTCTTGGTGGCCATCAGAGCTGCCAGCTGCTTCTGGTAGGTGTCAGCACAGGCGCTCACCACACCACGCAGGGCCACATCAGGGTTGCACAGCACCCGCAGTGTCTGCGCCGCCTTCCCTTCCTTGATGGCCTGGTTGATGGCAGCAGTGCCCAGAGCCACTGAGAGAGCAAAGGGTGCTCAGCCCCTTCTCATCCTCTGACCCCTGAAGCAGCACCCCAGCCCATGGGGGCTCAGCACCCAGAGCCTACTCTGGGAGAGCACTCACTCCTCCTGGCTGCCACCGTGTCCTGGTTGGCCTGACAGACTCCTTCCTGGATCTCTTCCCACCAAAGCACAGCTCCGTCATCCCCCGTGGCCTGTGAGATGGGGAAGATGGGCATGGGGGAAGATGGGCATAGGGGAAGATGGAGTCTAGTGAGCTGGGCAGCCCCTCCTTGAGCACCTTCTGCTTTGGGGGTACTTCACACCCTGGAGGGATGCCATGCTACCAAGGTGGGGTACCCCACATCCAGAGGGGAATGCCGTGCAAGTCAGCAGGGTACCCCACAGCTGGGGTAGGGATGCCATGCTGCCATGGAGGTACTCCACTGCTGATGACCCGCACCCCACCTGGGCTTTCTGCCTCCGTGCCCGGGACAGGACATCGTGGTAGCGCTGGGCGGTTGGGAGGGCGATGTCAGGCAGGGCAGCCTCCAGCAGCAGCAACGCTGCCAGCGTCTTCTCAGGGTTGGCCTCCAGCAGCGCCTCGTTGACCAGCCGGACTGCGTGGACTCCTGTGTGGGAGGAAAGGAACGTGCTGTTCAGCCCCCCTCAGTGCTCCAGGCACCCGAGGGAGGCACAGCCCAGGGTGGTGCAAGGTTCTCTGGTGTCTCATTGGGTCTGGAATCCCAGTGCAACCTCCCTCCCGGGATGTCTGCAGACACCCCTGCATGCCCAAACCCCATGTGGGCAAGACTCACTGTCATTTTCATCCTGCACCAATGAATTGGTGCTGTTCACACTGTCCTGAATGTCATTCCAGCTAAGGAATTCAGCTCCTGTTTCTCTAGATTGGCCTTTCAGCTGCTGCAAGTCCTCAAAGTACCTGCAGGAGAGACACAGGGCAATGGCTTGGTGCATTCCATGCAGGGTTCTGTGCATTCCGAGGAGGATGGCACCTGTCAGAGCCAGCTGCCTGCCTCTTCAAAGAGGAAGGGGAAGGCACAGAGCAGGGAGGCTGCTGGAATAAACCCACAAAAAGCCCAGGACCCCCTGCTATCCCCTTTCACAGGATTTCTCCACACTGACCCCAAACATGGAGCCCATCCCCTCACCGCTGTGCGTTTGCATCCTCAACTCCAGAGAGGCCCAGGGCAGGGCTGACCAGGCTGCTCCAAAGCCCATCAGAGTCTCTGGCATCCAGGGCTTGGTTGACCATCGCCACAGCCGAGAGCATCTCCACAGCCACAAACAGCTCCTCCTGTGCCAGCTCGCCCTGCACAGGGCAGGCAGAGACACAGATCCCTCATAACCCCATCCTCCAGCCCCTGGATGCAGGGGAAGCACTGATTGCCCCATCCCTGGGGAACTCTCACCCGTGGGTGCTGGTGCTGCAGCAGGGCCAGCTGGTGCTGGTACAGGGGGGCAGCAAAGGGGTGCACGTCGGGCAGCTGCGCCGCAGGGTCCATCAGCGCTTCCAGAGTTTCAGCCGGCATCCCTCGGCGGATCATAGCATTGATCCGGCTCACAGCCAGCAGCACTGAGGGACAGACCAGGGGAGCTGGCACAAGGGGCCTGCACGAGGTGGCTGTGCCTTGTCTCCCTTTGGCCAGGCTGCCGGCAGGGCAGCCATAGAATCATAGAATTGATTGGGTTGGAAAAGACCTCTGAGATCATCAGGTCCAACCCTTGGTCCATCTCCAGTCTTTTACCAGATCATGGCACTCAGTGCCACGGCCAATCTCAGTTTAAAAACCTCCAGGGACGGTGAATCCACCACCTCTCTGGGCAGGCCGTTCCCATGCCTGAGCACTCTCTCTGCTAAGAATTTCTTTCTAATATCCAACTTAAATTTCCCCTGGCAGAACTTAAGCCCATGCCCCCTTGTCCTATTGCTGAGTGCCTGGGAGAAGAGACCAATCCCCACCCGGCTATAACTTCCCTTCAGGTAGTTATAGAGAGTGATGAGGTCATCCCTGAGCCTCCTCTTCTCCAGACTAAACAAGCCCAGCTCCTTCAGCCTCTCCCCATAGGACTTGTGCTCCAGTCCCTTCACCAGCCTTGTTGCCCTTCTCTGGCCTCGCTCCAGCCCCTCAATACCTTTCCTGAACTGAGGGGCCCAGAACTGAACACAGTACTCAAGGTGTGGCCTCACCAGCACTGAGTACAGGGGAAGGATACTTCCCTGGTCTTGCTGGCCACGCTGTTTTTGATAGAGGGCAGGATACAATTGGCCTTCTTGGCCACCTGGGCACACCGTTGGCTCATGTTGAGCTTCCTATCAATTAATACCCCCAGGTCCCTTTCTGCCTGGCTGCCCTCCAGCCACTCTGTCCCCAGGGATTCACAGCGTGGCACCGCGAGCACGGTGTCCCCACAGGCACTCACTGGCTCGCTCCTCGTCGCCCCTCCTGTTTGCTGTGAGGATCCCTGCCTGCACCTCCTCCTGCTCCAGGAGTTCCAGACAGCCCAGGTCCTGCAGTGGACAGAGAGGGGTGTCGGGTCTCACATCTCATCCTGCTCACACCGATGGGAGGAGCTGTGCTCAGACCCCTGGCAGAGAGTGGCCATCCCACAAACCAGCCCCTGCCCAGGGGACCCCCTCCAGACCCCCAGCACAGGTACCCCACACCACAGGCTCCTGCCAGCCCCTACCAGTGCCTTCTGCTCCCGGTCAGTGCTGAGTTGCTCCAAGTAGAGCTGGAGGTTGTCACGCTGGAGGCAGCGCAGGGCCAGGGCAGGGTCCTGCAGTGCCTGGTGCAGCGCCAGCACATCCTGTCTCTGCAGGGCATTGTCCACCTCCTCCAGAGCCCAGTGCACTGCAAGTGGCCAGTTCATCCCAGAGGTGAGCAGGTAATCCCACAGCACCAGGGAGCAAAGACAGCTATGGCTGAAGCCTGCACTGCATACCTGTCATTTTAATTTCTCCTTAGAGATGCACACCCAGCCCTGATCCCCGATGGGTCTGGGGCTGACCTGAGGACCTTACTCCTTCCTGCTATCCCAGTCACTCTCCTTATGCTCTGGGATACCACAGTCCCACCATAAGCCCTAAGATCTCTCCAGGGGGAAGCCCCAGCTTTGCTCACCATTCACTTTGTTGATGTTCCCTTGGATTTCAGCCTGGGTCAGACACCGGTCGTAGACATCCTCTCCCTCGGGGATCACCTGCAGGTACTGGAGAGGGACTCCCCACCCTGAACTTTCCACCCAAGCTTACCCCCACAGTACTCAGCAGGATCCCCTGCTAACAGCTGGGCTCATTTCCCAACCCCAAGCCCTGAGGGTCAACTAGGCCCACAAAAAGAAACCATCTCCCCCATCTTCTGCTCAGCACAAGGACTCCCAAGCTGTGTTTCACCCAGCAATCACTGTATGGTCTGAGGCTGAGGGACCCCCCTGCTGGAAGCGCCCACCAGCCCATGAGCAAAGAGTCTGTTCCTCTTCCAAGCGCCCCCACAGCCCCTCGTGCCCTCCTCACCCTGTTCCTGGCATTGCTGCCCTTCTCCAGCTTCGCCCGGTGCAGCACGTCCTGGTAGGCGCCCGCCAGCCCCTCACGCAGGTCCCGCAGCATCGCGTTGGGGTTACGGAGGGTCTCCATTGTCTGGGCCACCACCCCCCGATCCACGGCTTCATTGATCGCCAGCACCGCGGCGTGGACTGGAGGCCATGTGGGAAGGGGGCGGGTGAGACGGGACAGAGTGGGGAGATGGACCACCCACTGCATCCATGCACACAGCAGGACAGGAGCCACTCCGTGCACCGTGGTGGGAACTGCCCCTGCTCAAGGAGCCATCTGCAGTCTCCAGCACCCAGGGAGTCTCACAGAAAGCCCAGGTAATGCAGAACCCCGGGTGCTGCTGGTGGGGAAGGGGCTGTGCCAGCCCTTGCAGCCGTGTGCAAGGCTGGAGGAGAGCAACCAAGTGCCTCTGCTACACCCCAGAGCAGCATCACCCCCCAGTTTGCTGGCCCCAGATTTGGTATTCAGGGGCTGAGCCCAGATCCTGCTGCAGGCTGATGCCCAGCCCTGCTCCCCAGCAGTTGCCCATCACCTGCTGCTTCATCCACTGAGAGCTCATTGGCCAAGATGCCACCGATCTTGCTGAAGGCAGGCAGCTGCAGCCCGTACTTCTCCAGCTCCCGCTTCATGTTGTTGATCTCCTCCTCTGGAGCAAAGCACAGAGGCTGCACTGGAGCAGGAACAGCCAGCAGAGCCCCTGCTCCCCTCCCAAACCAGAGTGGTGCAGAAAATCCCCACATTGGGATGAGCATGCCCAAGGCAGCTTTGGCAAAGCTCACCCGAGACCTTCACTCCCCACCTCCCTCCCTCCACAGGATCTCAGAGCATCAGTGGCAAACCCTCCTCACCAGCCCCCAGCCCAGGTGCCCCCTGCACAGCAACATACCTGTGAAGTTCACTTTCCCGTACAAGTCCTGGATCTGAGGAGCCAGCCCCAGCTTGAAGAGGTACAAGCTGAAAGACAGATCCATGCCATGACATCACCTGCTTCTCCCTCTCAGTGCTGCTGTGGCAGCCAAGGCTGGAGTGACGCCACCAAAGGGCTCGTGAGCACAAACATGAGCAGTGACAGCCAGGTCAGGGCACCCACCTGAGTGCATGGATGCAGTAGACCACCCGGGGCATGTTCTTCTTGTCATAGATGTCAGTGGTCTCTGGGTAGAAGATCTGCCAGCAAGACAAGAGACAGTTCAGGTGGAGATGGCCCTGAGACAGTCTCTGGGCAAGATAGTGTCCAAGGGTGGGGGGCAGAGACAAAGCCCTCCTGCCACACCAGTGCTCCCCACGCAGAGCTAATGGCCTGCAGCCCCTCTACTGCTGCCACAGGGCAAAGGCCAGTGTGTCCCTTGGCCAGAGAGAGCAGAGACGAGACATTACCGAGGGAAGCCCCACATGGCTCATGGCATCACGCCAGTAGTTGATGTTATCCGTGTGCCGAAAGTGAAGTCCGACTGCCTGGAAGAGAGGAGCTGAGATCAGACTGAACTTCACCTTTTCCCATCCCTGAGGTCCCCCACCAAACCCACCCAAGCCAGGGCAGGACGTTAAAGTCAGAGGCAAAGTCCGTGACCCACCGGGGCAGCAAAGTTCAAGGACCCCACTGCAGCCATTCGCTACAAAATTGTCCTACAGTGACTGTTGTCAGTGAGTCCCTCCTTGCTCTGCCCTCACCAGCGACAGGGAGGTTTGGGGGTACACCCTAAGGAATGCACCCCTGGTGTCACAGCCTTACCTTGTACCGCATCTGCTCACAGTCGTAGATCTTCTTCAGCGGGACCACAGTGGGGGAGAAGCAGTGGCCCAGCTTGGCCAGGAGGACCCCATTGCGCAGGGTCTCCTCCAGCTCCGTGGGGGGAGGCAGCCCCTCACCCAGGCAGGCCTCCATCCAGCTGGCAGCACAGAGACGGGGCGTCACAGACCCCCAGCACCCCAGCAGACAGGAAAAGCACCCAAAGGAGACTGTCCCCAGCTCCCTCCCTGTAAATGCTCCCTGGCAGGGGAAGTTGGCCTGCAGCCACCAAGTGGTGCTCTGTTTGGGTGCTCAACTGAGAGCAACCCCCCAAAACCACCCCAAAACCATCTTTGAGGGCCACAAAGCCCTAGGATCTGGGCAGGATTCTGCAGCATTATAGCCACCCCCCACTCAGTCCCCTTGCACTCATCCCCTCCCCTTCACGCCCCTTTTCCCCCCCAGATCTGAGTCCAAGGGGCTCCCCAGGTGCAGCCCCACCGCTTGGCTTCCTCCAGGTGACACAGGTACTGGTAGGCAACGTTCTGCCTCCTCTGCTCGTCCATCTCGGCCGCAGTCGGGCGCTCACCTGGTGCAGTGATGGGGGTCCCCGTCAGAGCCCTCTGCTCAGGGGGGCTTTTGGAAGCCCCCGTGGCCACCCAAACTAAGATTTGGGAAAGGAAGGCAGGCTTTGGGTATAGCAGCCTCCCACAGC
>VXBX01002801.1:257347-272082 GCA_013400415.1 Scytalopus superciliaris
GGGAAGGGGGATACGCGAATGGGGGTTATGGGGATATGGGGGTACAGGGATATGGAGGGTAATGGGGATATGGGGAATACGGGGATATGGGGACATGGGAACAGAGGGATATGGGGATACAGGAATGAGAATACACGGATATGGGGACAGGGCAATAAACAGATATGGGGACAGGGAAACGGATACATGGGTATGGGGGTACAGGAATGGGGGATATAGGAATATGGGACCGGGGATACATGGATATGGAGATATGGGAACAGGGGGATACACAGATAGGGGGGTATGGGAATGAGAATGCATAGAGATGGGGATACAGGAACATGGGGATACACAGATATGCAGGCAGAGGGACACACAGATACACAGGTGTACACACATATGAAAACATCTACACGTGCACAGGCACACATCCAAACACACTCACCTACATGCACAGACATGCACACAGATCCATGTGTGCACACACATACAGGTGTGCAGTGGGGTGTGCAAGGTGTGGTGATGGGGGGTGCACGGAGTGTGGGGAGTGCCAGGTGTGCAGTGGGGTGCATGTGGGGCTTGACCTGTGTCCTGGGGTGTGTGCCCAGTAAAGGCACCCGCTCCATCCTTTGTTCTGCTCGAGCTCTTGTACATGGCAGAAGTGTTGAGGGATCAAGAGACATCCCCTCCCCTCCTCCAGCCCCAAGAGCATCGCTCCTGCATCTTGTGCTTTGTTTCCCCCCTTGCCCTTCCACTCGCCTCCATAGCTGGGGGTTCATCTCCAAGGTGGGAACCCACAATGGCCCAGAGCTGTGGGGCAGCAGCCTTGGCCACTCTGAGTTTCACTACTCTGCTCTCTCTGCTGGGATAAAAAAGGAGCAATGGTTTTTGTGGAGGAGCCATCTCACAGCTGCACCCCAGATGTGGCTCGTGTGCAAGGAAACAGAGACAGTGAGGATGGGGATAGTCCCACCAAGACATCCAGGAAAACAGGAAGGAGCAGGGCGGGATGGAAAGTCCCAGCATCATAAAATCTGCCAAAACACAAACCTCTTCCTGGGGCACTGTGGGGAGCTGGGGGGTTTCTTGTCTGTCTGCAGCAGAGCCAGGCTTCTGGATGTGGGACTGGGGCAAAGCTTGAGCTCAGCCCCATTGTTGGCATGGGGGGGAACATTGAGAACAACCATTGGCCTTTGTGTCACCCCTCCCAACAGTAGCCAAGGGCTGCAAAGCCCCTCAGGCATCCTGGACCCTTTCCTGGTGCACATTAGAAACCCACTGGGCCTTTGTGGGTGACCATGGCCCAACCAAGCTCTAAATCGTGGTTTTCTGCCCCAAAATGCTGCAAAATTGAGCAGAGAGGCCAAGGAGCATCATTCAGTCTGTCCTGTGGCTGAACAAAGGTGTTGCAGCAGTTACACACACACACATACACACACACAGGTATATTTTCCATGACCTCCTCACATTGGGATATTTCCCTACTGACCCTCTCTTGAGTAACTTTGATCTTGCCCTCCCATAATCAGGGTCGTGGCTGCAGGAAACAGCTTGTGTCATGGATCTTAGTAATAAAAAAAATGGTTTCTTGAAAGCAATGTGAATGTGGGTTTCCTGCAATTTCTCCCTCCTCCACATTTCAGAGGTTTGATTTTGAAGTTGGAACTGTTACACTGGGATATTGTGGAAGAAGGCTGCGGATTCCCTCCAGAGGAGGGGGGAGGAATTAAGTGAAAATATGTCCTTGACAGCAGAAATCTCTCCCAATCAATTAGCCAGATTCACCACTACGTGCTGCAGAAATTGCTCCTTCTTTTATGTTTTGAAATAATTAATTCTATTTATCCGAGTGAAATGAGAGGAAACAGTCAGTGACAACACTTTTGGGCAATTCTTTGGGGAAAGAGGGATATGGGAGTGAGAAAGTGTGGTGGTTCCTTTGGAAATGGGCTTTTGAATGGGGCATTACCAGGGATTGGGGAAAGTTTTGGAGAGGATTAAGGATTCACTAAAAGGCTCTTTCTCACCATCCTTCAATGCACCCTTTTCTCCAGAGCCTGGGAAGGCCAGACCTGCATCCCCTGTGGGTACCAAGGGCCAGACCCCCCATCCCTTGTGGGTACCTATGGCTGGAGTGGCTGAATCCATCACACCTCCAGGCTCTCTGATCCCAGTCCCACCATGTCCCACCCCATGGTCCCATTCTCCTGCCAGCAACACCAGGGAAGCTACAGGCTCTTCCCTCACAATTTTCCTTCCCCACGAGCAGTAGGGCAAAGCCCCTCGGAGCAGCACGGAGATGCTTTGCCAGGCTGCTGGGGGAGGGCAGAGAGCTGGGAGGTGGCATCAGATGGACACAAGAGGTTGCAGGCTTCTCTGTATCTTTATTTTAGCATCTTGGCTGGTGGGCTGGCAGCAGGTGAGGAATGGTCCCAGAGTGACACAAGAGCAGATACTGTGACATGGAGAGACAGGAGAAATGTGTTTTCCTGCTTAAACAAGCGAGAGACACCAAGGACTGAATGAACAGCCTGCGAGGACTCATTGCGGCCTTTACGGATTTAAGGGGGAACTTGTGAAAGAGACTTTTTACAGAGGCTGATGGTGATATGGACAATGGGGAATAGTTTTAAACTGGGAGAGACTGAGATTAGATGTTAGGAGGGTGAGAGTGGTGAGGCCCTGGCACAGGTTGACCGGAGAACCTGAGGCTGCCCCATCCCTGGAAGTGTTCATGGCTAGGTTGGACAGGGCTTGGAGAAAGCTGAGTCTAGTGGAAGGTGTCCCTGCCCATGGCAGGGGGTGGAACAAGATGAGCTGTGCCTTCCCACTCAAATCATTCTGTGATTCTCAGGCTGCTCTGTACTCTCCTCAGTCGTTCACAGCCATCTGCCCACACTGCAGCAGGATCCCTACACTACACAGGGAGTTATTTCCAGCCAGATTTGGACTCATCCTCCCATGAGCACATTCCTTGCAAGTGCAGGCATGTGCAGGGACAGAGGCCTTCGTGCCAGTGAGGGACATCCAAGAGATCACAAGGATTGCAGGCCTTTTCAGGAGCCCATTTTGAGCTGGGAAGTGACTGATCAGCAACATTTGGGAAGAGCTCCGACCCCTCCAGCTCCCATCCCCACACAGCTCCATGCAAACTTCCCACCTCCGAGGAGAGGTTGCACAAAGCAATCCACATGTCTGTGCACAGCCTCCAGAAGAGGTTAAAGCTGCTTTCCAAATCGTCCTCCAGGGGATCACAGTCTCATTGCGATGTACACACACAGGCAGGAGCATTTCCAGCCCCCACACTCACATGTTTTCTCCACCACCACCTACACTCTCAGCAACACGAGCACCCATCAAGTCCAGCTCTAGCTCAGGAGCCACTGGATGCAGCAGGTTTTACAGGTATGCAGGAAGCAGCGCCGGAATTCCTCCTCTTCCCTCTCACTGCCCAATCCTCCCACGCCAAAAGAAACTTAAAACTACCAAGTACCACTAACTCCCAGCTCACAGCAGTTCCAAGGGTTGTTAATTGCTAATTCTAATTCAAAGGAAGCTTCCAAACTGGCACATTTAGGGCCGGAGTCTGGGAAGCTTCAGTAGCATTCCTGAAGGTTTCCTGCCACAAGGGAAGGCAGCAGTGGGGCCAGGTGGGGAGGGAGCACAACATCCCTGCTACCAACTTGAGGTGAGCACAGGGGACAGCACAGATTCATCCCGAGTAACTGGGAGCTGGCCCAGCCAAGCTGAGGCAGGCAAGGACGAGACAGGGATGCAGGGAGACAGATGGTTGTGCGCATTTATTTTCCTTTGATAAAAATGGTGTATGCAAATTACACAGCCATGGAGGCTCCTGGGAAATACCTCCCTGCTGGTCCTGGGGAGTCTCTTGGAGAGTCAGAACATTCAAACACACCAGAGTGGAGGGGTGGGAGTGGAGGATGGATCTAAACTGGGAAGAACATGAACTTCAACACTTTCCAGTGAAGCAAAAAGATCATTAACTCATTTTTCCATTTCCTTTTTAGTTTTTACAGTGGAGAAATGAGCCCACTGAGCACAAAGTCAACGGCCCCCAACACCTCTGCGTAGTAATCACATTGCTTGGGCAGAAACACACCTTCCAAACACGTTCCTCTGCACAGCACTTTCAAGTCAAGCTCAAGAACAGCACACCTGGTCCCTGCAGACCCCTGGGCTCTGTCACACCACTCCAAGAGCATAAAGAGACCACACTTCAAATGCAGTTTTTGCACCCATTAACCCTTTACCAGGAGATCAGAGGCACCTATGAGTGAGGGATATGGGCTCATCCCAAGAAACATTAAGACAAATGACATCAGAAATTTTCAGGTAATTTCAATTTTTCTTTTGATCCATTCCCAGTAAGATGCTGAGAGAAATAACCAATCCCCAAACTTGGCTCAATTTTTTAAATATTTGCCTGAAAGGAGGGCTAGGGGAGGGAATCATGTACAGTTAAAATCAAGCTACGGAAAACACAATCATTCAGGTAAGTAACTAGAAGTATCGCATCTACCATCTAGAGAGAGAGAGAAGAGTGTCTGAGACAGGGCATATTTAGGAAAAAATACACATCTGAAGTCTCTGTGGCCACGATGAGAACTGGAATCCACATACAAGCCAGTTAAAGAGCATTTCAACATGAAATCTTAACTTAGTAGGAAGGTCAGGGGTTAAGCTGTATCTTTTTGTTTTAAATACATGGACAGCTGTCAGATATGAAAATGATGGCGGGCTTTCCGGAAAGATCCCCTGTGCATGTGTATGGATGCATGTGCTGACGTCTGTGGGGCAGCAGGACAGAGTTTAGGAAGGCTGGGAGCCCAGCAGTCTCTCGATAGCTGCGTTGATGTCCCCGCCAGTGGCGATGAGCGCCTGGAGATTGGCCTCACGGTTGATGAAGCCCATGGCATTCAGCTGCTCCAGCTGCTGTTGGAATCGCACTTCGGGGCTCTGCGCCTGCGAGGGGAAGGACAGAGATCTCGGAGTCAGAGAGCAGAGGCAGCATCTGACCTGGGCAGGGCCGGCAGCCACTGCTGTGCAGGAACCCCGAGCTCAGCTTCAGGCTCATGTGGGGAGAGTCCCTTGTGTCCCCCCGCTCTGTGGCACAGCAGCCACACCAGTCAGTCCTGGCTTGGTACCAACAGCGGCGGCAGCAGGTAGCATAGAGAGCAGGATCCCCAGCACTCTGAGCTTAAACCTCTGCAAAGGGTTCCACACCCCAGAGAACCAGCCAGACCCCTACACCAAACCTGGCCTAAAGCACCACAGCCACAAAAGACTGTTGAGGACCACATTCCCCAAGCAGGGCAGGATGGGGACGCCCCTGGGGACCTCCTTGCCCGTCCCAGCCTCTGGGCATTACGTACTTGAGAGTTTCCTCCGGCCAGCAGCTGGATCATCTGCTGCATGAGCTGCTGTTGGGGGTTACCACCCCCGGCTGGAGAGGCACTGGCCGGCGTCGAAGCGGAGGGAACAGGGTTCTCCGGGATTGTGCTTCCTCCTGTGGAGGATGGGGGCATTCGGGGCATGCCGAAGGAGCCGAGGCTGCAGAGGAAGGCAGGGCACGCTCAGGGACACGCTGGCATTCTGGGCGTCCCCCAAGAGCAGGGCAGCAGGGCAGCCAGCAGGCTGGGGTGGGCTGGCCCTTGCTGAGGCCCTGCTACAGGGCAGCTCTGGAAACTGAACCGGCTGCACCCGTGTCCTGGTCACGCGCGGCGCTGGGAGGGAGCAGAGCTAACAGAGGCCAGCAGGGAACTGCTGAGATGTAGTGTGACCCACAGTGAGAGTGAGCTGAACGCCGAGGGCTGCCAGCAGCCCAGCCTGCCCCAGCACACCCACCCAGCCCTGTGTGTGTCCATCTCTCTCCAGAGATAAAGCTCTTGAGTTCAGTCCACACCGAATACAGCAAACAAAAGATGGGGGAGGGACCAAGTGCATTCCAAACCTTTTCTCCCAAAAGAAAGGGTCAAGGACTTCCCAGTGAAGCACAAGCAAGGAGCAAGTGCTAATTAGCTGGGCTCAGAAAGGCGTGTAGGCACACACCCACCTGTCCCATGACAGAGCACCCTAAGCAGATCTTTCCAGTGAACTGACAGCCAGTTCTGCCTGCTGGTACCGGGCACAGCAGCTCTGCCTGCACAATCCCACTCCAGAATGCTCCATACCTTGGCACTAGTCCAGGGGCCTCTGTCTGCAGCGTCTGGAGTCCCTGCTGGATCTGGAGCAGGGCCTGCATGGCGCGGGGGTTGGTAAGGATGGACAGGGAGTCCGGGTTCTGCATCTGGGGACCAAGGCAGAAAGACACCATGGTACTGACCAGCAAGAGCTCGGGCAGCCACAGATCCACCACCGTTACACCTGAACCAGCACCGAGCTGTGCCTCTCGCCCGTGGTCAGCGCCGACCTGCGTGTTTGGATCCTCCTCTGAGGCTCCACACCACAGGGCTCATCTGCAGGGACACTCACAGAGCTCAGATCAGGTTTCCTAAATGAACTGTGTGAATCAGATTAGAAGTGGGGGTGCATGCCTTCAGAATCTAATTTACCTGAGAAGCAGCTGCTCTAGCAGTTAGCTGTGTTAATTTTTGTAAACTCAACACAGTCGGAGACTGTCCATACAGGGGTTCCAAGTAGCTTAATGAGCCTAATTTGGAGTCCACCTTTCAATAATTCAGATGAGTTAATTCAGACTGCCTTGTCTAACCAAGCCCTTCCTCTGTGTCTCCCCTGTGCAACCCCTTTCCTTACTCAGCCCAGCCTCCCAAGCCCACATGCTTCCTAGTGCATTTGACCAAGCAGCTGAGATCCTGCCTGTCCCATAGTGGGGGAGAAGCTCTGGAGCCAGGGGCTGAGGGCAGCACAGGGCCAGCCAGAGGCCTTTACCTGCTGCAAGAAGACAGGGAGCTGAAGGCGGAGCTGTTCTTGAAGCTGTGGATTCCCAGCAAAGAGGGGGACATTTACCATGATCTAGCAAGAGACAGCACACGTAGGTAGGGTCAGAGGGTTGCTGCCACTGGCTGTTAAACCCTATGCAACTAAGCCATGAAGAACAGGTCAGTCATGCCCCTGACTCCCTCCCTGGGCTTTCAACATGCTCGCCCTGTTAAGGGGGACCGAAATGCAACAGCTCAATTCCTGACAGCAGTGTTGAAGAGGGGCCACTTGGCCATGGGCAAAGAGAAGGGCCATTCCCATGTCCCTCTGAAAGCCACCTCTTGTGTTAGGGGCTCTGCTAAGACACAGGGCTCAGGGCTGGAGCTGCCTTCAGGCTATTGAGAAATACAGCCAAACTGTGTGTATTCACTCCACTCCGGTGTCTGCAGGAGGAACCAGTCCGACCCCAGCAGCAAACTGGTCTCACACTGTGCTCACAGCCTGCCTGGCAACAACAGATGACTGCAACACCTTTACCTGTGCTGCGAAGTCCGGGTTCTGGGCAAGAGTTTGCATCATGCTCCGCATGTAAGGGGCAGAGATCATGTTCTGCATCAGCTGAGGGTTTTCAGAAATCTGCTGCAGGAGTCCTTGCATCTCTGGGCTGTTGAACATGCCTGGAAGGGGAAGGGAAGACAAAGGAAAACCCCTGGTGAGCCTGAGCACCGCTGCAATGCCCAAAATACAATGTGACTGGTAACAGCACTGCCTGTACTCCATTCCCCAGCCAGCAGCAAACACTGCTGTGGACACCATGGCAGTTCTCTGCTGGCCACTCTCCTGCTCTTAAGGACTGCAGGGACAGAAGAGTTCCCAAAGGAATTCTCTGGCAGGCACAGGAAAACAATCCATTTGTGCTTGCAACTGGGCTAGAACCATTTCTCTGGAGAACAGCTACAGACAGGGCTCAAATGCCAGAGGGACTTGCCCTCCAAGGAAGGCTGGGTGACCTGTTCAGGCAGGAGCATCCTCTGGCTCCTCCCTCACGTACCAGCACCAATACTGGCAGCATTCAGCCCGAAGGGGTTGGACACGGTCGGGGTGCTCTGGGTCGTTGCCGAGCCCGTGCTCCCTTCGCTGCTGGGTGCCTGGCTCTGGGAAGCAGGGGGTGTGGGGCTCCAGGGGTTCGGCAATGGCTCTCTGTTCTCCGTCCGCAAAGGCTGAGAGCTGGAGCTGTCAGAATTCCCCGTCAAGGAAGAGAAAGGATTGTTGCCAAACTAGAGAGAAAGAAAAAAGAAACAGCCGGAATCGGTTAGTCCCAGCAGAGAAGGTCAGACCAACCCCAGCACTGAGTGAGCCAGGGAACCGCCGATCGCATTCAGCCAAGTCCAGAATGTGCTAAACACGTGCTGTGATTCGCCTCCTGAGAAATCTGCAATCCACACAACACACCTTGCTCGGACAAAGACCAGGCTCAGGAGTGGCCACAGCCTCCTAAATGCAGGGCTTCAGAACACCTCTATAAAACCAGTGCCTGGACACACCAGTAGGTAATGCTGGACCAGAGTATGTCTGCACAGCCCTCTGCAGCCAGACCTGTGCTCCCTCCTCCTGCACTGCCAGCCAGCTGGATCTGAGCCAGCTCTGCTCTGAAGGCGTCAGGCTCCAGCTAATCCAGGGAGCAGAGGGCTGTGCTAACAAGGCGACGGGGGCCTGCCCATCAGCCATGGCTGGCATCCAGCCTGCTGGGCGACTGGAGGAGCCAGGGCAGGTCTCTGCTCTGACACCTCAACCCATGTAACAACAGGCACTGCAGGCCAGTGCCTGCACTGGAGCGAAGAGATGAACAGCCATGCTCCAGGAAAGCTGCCCCACCAGGATGGGGAGCCAGGGAAAGACCCCTTTCCCACACTACACCCCACTTACAGGAAGGCAGCCAATACCTGCTCCCTGGCTGCGCTGAACATGGGCTCCTGGATGTCTGTGTACATCCGGCGCAGGGCGTTGTATCCTCCTGGAATGCTCTCAAGGTTACTCAAAGCACGGTCCTGGTTCCGCATCATCTCCTGCATCATGGCAGGGTTACGAGCCAATTCCATCGTCTGGGAGAAGGAGGAAAATGTGGAAAGCTCAGGCCCATGTGCACCATGGAGGACCAGGGTGGATCCAGAGCCTGGTCAGCAGCCCAGCAGTTTTCTACTGATCCACCAGCCAAGCCCTGAAAGAGTTAAATCTCAGCTCCCAGGAGAAAGAGCATAATTAAACCCATTTCACAGGCAGAGAGCAGAGAGATCATTTATCCAAGCAAAGAGAGCTCAGGGATCCCAGCTCCTCCCCAGCCTTGCTCAAGACTCTCTTCCTTCTTAGCCTTGGTTCAGCTCGATGAAGCTGTTTTGTTTCTAAGCAGTATTGGGACATCCAAACATCTAACATGCATATGTTCCCACTCAGACTGGATGGACTACAGTCAACAACCAGGAAGGTGGAAAAGGCTGGATCCTTCCACCTTCTCCAGACTTCTGATAGGTCTCTCCTGCACTAGGAATATCCAGGTCTCATTTGAGGAGCTGCTTGAGTATGGATTATTCACAATTTAGTCCTGCAGCTCTGGAATTTCATGTATGGCCAACACAGTTGAAAGCAGGATAACCGAGAAGCAGATGGAAACTAGGCCCGTTCAGCACAACCCTCCTGAGAAGCCTTTCTGGGAAACAGCAGAGTCCTGCCAAGGGCTATCAACACCCAGGCTCTCACTCAACCCCTAGACTTCCCTTTCGATGAACCTTCAGTCTTCCAGACAGCCAGTCCTCCAGGGCACATGTTCCCTCTGTTCTGGGAAAAATCAGAGCCCTCTGGGATCCTGGCCTACACTAGTGCTCCCTACTGATATTGGTAGTGAAACACTGACTGTACAGCTCTGAGCTCTGTACTTTATCTGTCAGGAGAACTAGAGAGAAACAAAGTGCTTTAGCAGTAGCTTCACTTCTCCAGCACTTCTTTTGCTCCCATTCCTGAATCAGAACACAGTAGCCTTGTAGGCAGCATGCTAGGATAATCCCAGCATGGATTCAATAGCTTTGAAAGGGAGATAAGAGTTGCAAGGACGTGGGTTGTGTAATCAGTATTCACATAACTCAAGACCACCATCTGTTTGTGGGGAGCTCACAGCAGGAAGGAAGAGATCTCCAAAACCACTGCTCTGGCATTCCCATTCTTCCTTGGCAGAGCAGACACTGAAGCTGGTCCACAAAGACTCTCCTGAATGCTCTTTACCAAGGCCCTGGTGCTACTCACCTGCCTCATGAGCTCTGGGTTATTCAGCATGTGGCTTATCTCTGGATTTCGTTCCATGAGCTGTTGCATCTGGGGATTGGCCATGATCATCTGCCTCATGAGGTCAGGGTTAGACATCATGTTCTGCACCAAGGGGTTCTCCATGATCTGGGAAAGCATCTCTGGGTTGGACATCAACTGCCGCTGCATCTGCTGCTGGAGCTCCATGAAGTTGGCAGAGCCCATCCCGAGGTTGCCCAGCCCAGTGATGCCGCCAAAGCCAGCTGGAGAGGGAACAACACATGGGGAGAGAGGCATGAGTCAGTAACTGTCAGCAGCTCCAGAAAGAGGACAGGCACACCAGCTGAACTGCACCCCACAAACCCAGGGGTATCCCATATTCCTACAGCAGCCAACTCTGAGGGAGGACACCCCTGCAACACACCTCACTAAAGGCTGTGGCATTACCTTGAGCAGGGACACCGAGGTTTGCTGTGGGAGCGACTCAAGCAAACAGAGAGAACAACAGCGGTCAAGAACCCTGACTTCTTGGTCTAATCCCAGGAAATCCTCCCTTCTCACAGCTCCCACTTACACAAGATGGATGTAGCACTGCTGGGGCCTCCATCTCCAGGACCTCCCATGGTCCCCGACCCGCTGCTCCGTCTGCTGCCACTCCCTGCATCCGGACCGGTGCTGCTGGATGTGGAGGGCTGAGAGGGCGCAGCAGGAGAAGAGGGGTTTGCAGTGGGGGCAGAAGCAGCATTGGGGGCAGAAGCAGCAGATGTTGAATCTTGGACCCTGCAAAGGATCAGAGGTTGTTAAACTCCTGGGACTGGGGAAGGGTGAGCGGATTCCTCTGTGGGGACACAGGATGTGTACCCCACGCTGACCAAGCTCCTGGCACACCAGTCACCATCACAGCAGCCAGCCCCAGCTTCTATCCCATCTCTGCCTGCACGGATCCCAGCTGTGCTCCCAGATGTCTTCCATCTGCTGGAATCTGCCTCCTATCCTGATGCATTGCAGCCCCTGACATGTTGTCTTGGCCCATGCAGAGCAGCTGGACGGGTCTTACCCTGACTTGTATCCAGCTCTTCCTTGAATCCCACTGAACTATTTACCTCAGCCATATCCTTGAGCAATGAGTTTGCTCCAAACAGGAAAATCCTCCTGCTGCTCCCACAGAAACCACAGGAGGTTACAGCAGGGCTAGTGCATGGGGTAAACAAGACTCTGCGTTTCTGAATATTCCTATCAGTGCTCCTGGGGGCAGAAAGAAGGACCAGCATTAATCTGCAGAGAGGGAGACTGAGGCACAAGGCAGCCAGCACCTGTCCCACAAAGCTATGGAATGTTTCTGGCCAGTTTGATTTCCAGTTTCCAGCTCTCCCACTGGCTGTACCTTGATGCAAGGCTCCTGCATCCAACACCAGTTGTCTGGAGCTTCTTTTAACATGTGCATGCAATCACTGTGCCACAGGCCACCACCCAGCAGGTGCTGGACATTGGCTTTGCTAAGTACACCAACCCAGTTTAGTACCTTGTCACCACAGTTCCTCCTCAGGAGTGTTACAGGAATTTGAAAGAGAACATTTAAAGATTCTCTAAAGTCTTTGTAGTCATGCCAGTGAGTCCTGGACTAGTGCTGAAGAGCTTTCACATGAAATTAGACTACAAAATTCACTTTACTCACCTCAAATAATGCTATTATAGCTCTGAAAATAATTTTTGTTTTCAAACCAAGAATTATTCCTTTTCTCTAACTCCCCTTCCTTTTTCACTCTTATTCTAGGACTGGAAAAATGAATCCCAAAGGTCCCTGTCCACTGTCCAGACTCACCCGACTGCTGCTGAAAACCAGTGGCCAGTGACAGAGGCAGAGAATAGGGAAACAAAGTAAATGGGAAGCTGAACAAAAAAGGAAGAAGGAAGCTGGAGAAAGGGCACTTGGTTTCTCTCAGCACAGGAAGAGGTCATAATGTCTTCAGTAAGCACTTATCTAGGACTATTGGCAGGAGAAAAATGAGCAGCTCAGGACAGCTCTGATTCACCCTTTGAAATGGTCCACCAGTACCACATTTGCTGTGGAGACAGTGGAAAGAACATCAGGCTTTTCAGCTACTTGTAGAGGCAGAATCCAGAGAGAAGCTCCTGCAGAACCTGACAATACACATCCTTGTCTTTGTAAAAAACAGACGGGAAAAAAAACCCAGGGGAAAAACCCCATTTTGATTAATGCAGCTCTCCCAGGGGACAGCAGAACTGCACACAAAGACTGTCCTGGAGCTCCCCAGGAACCCAGGTACACCATGACTGGAGCCCAAGGCATTGCTGTGAAGGGGTTTTTGAGATCAAGGAGATGTGGCTGCACCTGAAGCACACCAGTTGTTCCCAAAATCCTCCCGTGCCCACCACCGTTCTGGACAGCACTGCAAAGAGCCAAACTGGCATGATCCTGCAGTCAGTCCTGTGTCCCATTCTCAGTACAAGGTTGGTGGTGCAGACAAGAGCCACATCCCCACTGAGAGCTGCCTCGGGGTGCACCCACAGCACCACAGAGCTGACCCCAACACTGCTCCATGCATGTGATAGCACAGCCTGAGCCTTCACACACTCCTGAGGTGGAGCACCCACTGTGTGCACCTGCCCATACAGCTGTGCCTCCAGGGGCCACACAGACCCACTGCTGTGCCCCACAGTGCTCAGAACACAGTGTGTGCCTCCCATGGCACCTGAGAGATGCAGGCTCAGAGCAGAGTACATGGCAGGAGGCAGGTGTTGGCTTCTACAGCAACACAAATTCACTGGAAAAGTAATTTCTGTTATCAGCAACTTGGCTTTGTTAGAACCAGTATCAAGTTCTGATGCCTTTTTTCAAGATTAGTGAATTCTAAAGGCTCAAAATACACAAAGCCACACACACAAGTCATATCAAAGGACCAGCCCCACCAAGTACCTGCCATACACCCATGAAGAAAACAGGTGAGTGACAAACCCCATTGCTGCGTGGCACAGTCAGGGCAGGGAGAGCCTGGGAAAGCTCATCAGGAACCTCACCATCAGCAATTCCCAGCCCCCGTTTGCCCTCAGCCCCCCAGACCAAACTCTTACTTCTGTGGAGTCTTAATGACCAAGTGCACAGTCAGCCCATCTTTGATCCCATGTTGATTCAACGTGTCTCCATCCTTCAGGATCTTCCCAGCAAAGATCAGAACCAGCTGATCCTGTTTGGCTTTAAACCGCCTGGATATCTCTTCTTTGAACTAAAAACAAATAGAGCATTTTTCAGGCAAAGGACTGAGACCAGAAATGTACAGCTCCAGGGATCACATCCACTCGGAACAGCACAAGGGAGTGACAGACCCTCAGAGCCCCTGTACCACTCGGGCACCAGTTGCTGAGGACTCTGAGGCATTTAGGAAAACCAAAAGAAAAAAGCAAAGACAAGCTCTGCACTCACAGAACATGGAGTAAATCTCAGAAGGAACAGAGCCATTCTCTTGGCAAGACCTGAAGGCTTCCAAAGCCAGACCAAGTGTGTCTCAGGCCTAACCCAAACACAGCATTTATTCTGAGTGACTGAACTGGTTTTGTCTCTGCTCATTTGAACTTTTTTCCTAAGGAAAACCCAACTCTGATTCAATACAGGACAGAGCTCTATGGAAAAGGGAACAATTCTTTATCAGCCAATGGAAATAAACTAGGTCTTCTCCAATTCCTATTTCTGCAACTGAATTCCCTGTGACACACGGACTGTGTGGTGTGCTGGGATTAACACCTTCCAACACAACTATCACTGCTGGCTCCACCGGGGCATTCCCAAATTGATTTGGAGGAAATAAAGCCTTGCACTTGGAAGCCACAAACTACAGGGAATTCAGAGGGGAAGGCCAGCACAGAGTGCAAAGCACGTGACTTCCCCAGAGCTCGCAGCTTTCATACCAGAACCCTAAAAACGAGGCTGGGGGTAGCACAGCTCTGGCCCCAGGTCACCCTGGCCCCACAGCTCCATGTCCCTCCCCACACACCTCCGTGTCCCCACTTGCAGAGAGCCCTCACTCCCCACCCCCGTTCCAATGGGCTCCCCGGAGCTGACCGGGAAGGAGGAGGAGGGCCACACACGCACAGCCCGTGCCCACGCCATGACCTGCTGCCCAGAGATCCCTGCCAGGTCCTTCACACACCAACCTCATGCCCTGTGCCCGACCGAAACGCACAGCCAGCCCCGGCTGTGCCGATGACACCTTGTCCCAGTGGGCACCGCCACTTCTACAGCGCCGGAGCCAGCCCTGGGGCCAGCCCTTGCCAATCCCAGCCCCCTCCTGCTCTCTGGCAGGAGCAAAACCACCCCGGCCCACCCGTGGAAGGGCTTACGTTCCCTTTCCTGCTTCCCATCCAACCCTGGCCCCAAACACCTGCCCAGCTCCTCTCCCCTCACCCGGGGGATCTGTCTCAGGGGGGGTCCAGGCCCACGCCACGACCCCCGGTTTCTCCCTCCCAGAGCTCCCCCCGCACTCATCCGGCTGTGCCCGCAGTCCCCAAACCCTTCCCACTCCCTCCGCTCGGGGATCACTTCC
>VXBX01002801.1:273613-287317 GCA_013400415.1 Scytalopus superciliaris
GCCCCTGCCCCTGCCCCTGCCCCTGCCCCTGCCCCTGCCCCTGCCCCACTCCCTTCCCAGGGATGCTCCTGTCCCAGTCCCTTCCCAGGGATGCTCCCTGCCCTTGCTCCTATCCCACTCCTTTCCCAGGGATGCTCCTGCCCCTGCTCCTGTCCCGCTCCCTTCCCAGGGATGCTCCTGCCCCAGTCCCTTCCCAGGGTTGCTCCCTGCCCCTGCTCCTGCTCCAGTCCCTTTCCAGGGATGCTCCCTGCCCCTGCTCCTGTCCCTGCCCAGGGGTGCTGCCCCTGTTAGGGCCTGGGAGGGCTGAGGGGCCCTGTCAGGGGCATGCATGGGGCTGGGCCGTGCTCCCTGCATGGTGCTGAGCTGTGGGTGGTGCTGGGGCCGTGGACTGTTGGTGGTGCCTGGCACTAGGGGAGTGCACAGTGTTGGGATCTCTGTGCACTGTGCCAGGGCCATGCACAGTATTTGCCCACCAGGCTTGTGCCTGGTCTGCAGCAGCTCCTGCTGCTTCAACAGATGCAGCCACCACAGCTCTGCTCTGCCCTGCCCTGCCTGGGCCTGGGGCCACCCAAGAGCTTCCTGGCTTTGAAACTCCCCTGGCCCCTCCCCAGACCCCTGCCAAGGGCGGGTGTCCTGGGAGCAGCACTGGGGGCTGGGCAGGAGTTTGCTCTGTCCCCAGTACTGCAGTGGGGTGTGGTGCCCCACTGGTTTGAGAGGCACCAGTTCACCCCCTGTATTGTGTCCAGGCTCCTCAACAATGAGGGATCCTTGCTCGCCTACTCGGGCTATGGGGACACTGATGCCAGGGTCACTGCAGCCATCGCCAGCAACATCTGGGTGGCCTATGACAAGAACGGGCACCAGGCATTCAATGAGGACAACCTCAAATTCATCCTCATGGACTGCATGGTATGTGAGGCTGGGGACTGTCCTTCCCTCCCTGGGGACCCGGCCGTGGTGCTGGGGATTCCCTCAGGACCCTGCCAGTGGTCTGGACCGAGCTGGGATGCGACAGGTGCTGTTTCTCCCTGTGCAGGAGGGGCGAGTGGCCATCACACGGGTGGCAAACCTGCTGCTCTGCATGTATGCCAAGGAGACAGTAGGATTTGGGATGCTGAAGGCCAAGGTAATGCTGGTGGGGAAGGGGCCTGGGGTGGCCTTTCCTTGCTGCGGTGTGGGAAAGAGCTGTTGAGGATGGGGATGGGAGGGATGGAGGAAGCTGCTGTGCCTGGGGTGCCTCTTTCCTCCTTGCAGAGGCTCCTCTGTTCCCTGTGCCCATCTAGGCACGGCCTTTTTAAGGCTCTAAACTGAAATATAAATTACAATAAGCATGTGGGCAGTGGGCACAAGGGTTTCAAAACCCACCTGGGCATGGCTCATACTGCTCTCCACTTGCAGGCACAGGCACTGGTCCAGTACCTGGAGGAGCCACTCACACAGGTGGCCGCATCCTGAGCAGGGCAGCAGAGGCCTCCGAGGTGCTGCCAGGCTTCAACATCATCACTGGCATGGGTGGAGGGTGGGCAGCCCCATGGGCATCCCAGAGCTCTTGTGTGGCCTTAAAAATAAGGTGAAGAGGGCACAAAAGCTGGGGGTAATAAAAGTGTGTCTGATGCTTGTGTCTGTTGTGAATAAAAGGAGGAACTGGGGGGGCCTGGGAAGCGATTTGGGGTTCCTGTTGCTCTGCAATGGACCAGCACCCAGGGGAAAAACGGGTTGTGAGAGGCAAGGGAGAGAGGTGCAAGACAGCCGAGCCCACCCACGGCCCTGCTCAGCCCCACTGGGGTAGGGGGGGCCGCAGGGTCTCCTTCCCGTCCCAGTTTCCCCGGCTTTCACACGATGGCAGCAGAGGCGAGGGAACCTCCGCAGCCGGCAGGAGCCGGGCTGAGTGGGGGGCTCTGTTCGTGGCACGGCTGCCCTCGCCCCCCTCGCTGCCTACACTGTCCTGCTCTGCCCGTGCTGACCGCCCTGTCGGTGCTGGCCTGGCTGCCCCGCCTGCCCCGCGCTCAGCCGGGATCGGGCTCCCAGCTCCTCCTCCGGCCGCCCCGTGACGGTCCCAGGGGTGACACTACCTGCCCAACCTGCGCTGCGACACCCGGTCCCACCCCTGGAGCCACGGGCAGCGCTGCACCGCCAGCCCGACGGGCCCCTCCGCCGCCTCTGCCGCGACCCCCCGCGGCCCCCCGGGCTCCCATCGCCTCCCACCCGCTCCCCGACAGAGAGGAACCTTTGCCCGCTCCGTCTCCTCCCTCGGCGGCTCCCGGAGCTCGGCCCGCCCCGCCGCCTGCTCCAGGCTTGGCATCGGGAAGGAGGAAACCCGGCGGTGGCCCCGCGGCAGCCGAGGCGACATGGGCAGCGCCGAGGAGGATTATAACTTTGTCTTCAAGGGTGAGTCCTGCGCTCGACGCGAGCCCCCTACCTTTAAAGGGATGGAGCAGGAGGCCAGGGAGTGCTCGGAGAGAACTGGGGTGCCTTCCCCCCAGGGCTGCTGTGTCCCGAGCAGGAACATTGTTGACTGTCCCTGGGCACGGGCAGGGAATCGGGGAGCAGGCACCAGCCTTGGCTGCATCCCCAGCTGACAGGAGAGAAGCCAGGACTGATGATCAGTATTGGCGTGGATGGGGAGATCCACACTCACCCCAAGGCTGCAGATGTGGGGTGCCAGGTGAATTGCTGGTGTGGGGTATAGGGGCTGTGACAGCTGGGGCTGAGTAGGCAAAACATAAACGCTGTGCAAGCTCATAACCCTCAAGAGCAGTGGGCGTTGAAAAGTAATTCTGCTGTGATGACATGTGCTGTGTGGCACATGCAGAATATGTGGAGGTCAAACCTAGGCTGGAGAAACAGGGCCACAGCCTCACATCTCCCAGCTTTTGCTCCTCCAGGCACAGGGCCCTGGCATGCTGTATCTCTGCTGGGTGCTACTGGCCAGACCCTGCAGGAGCTCAGTGGTCCTCGTGGGCAAACAGAGATGCGTGCCACCCATCCTGAGTGCCCATCGCAATGGGGTGACCTGGGTCTCACCAGCATCCTCACCCTGCTCCTGCTGCCCAGAGCCTGGTAGCTGTGACCCCTGCGGACAGCTCTGGCCCACACCAGCAGCTGGAGAACACAGCTGGGCTGTGCTGAGGTGGCCCAGTCACGTTCGAGGGGCTGAGAGCTCATGGGACAGGGACAGACCCCAGTTTGCTGAAGGAGCAACCACATCAGGCGTTAAGCCCACACACTTGCCCAACCTCTGTGCCTGGTCTGGGGTCGCTGGGCAATGAGTGATGCCCATGCAACCAATGCTGGCAGCTGGGGCAGTCCTGTGGGATTTCTCCTTCCTTCCACAGTTGTCCTGATTGGGGAGTCCGGGGTGGGCAAAACCAACTTGCTCTCCCGCTTCACCCGCAACGAGTTCAACCACGACAGCCGCACCACCATTGGCGTGGAGTTCTCCACCCGCACAATCCTGGTAGGAGATGCTGTGGTGAAGGCTCAGATCTGGGACACTGCCGGGCTGGAGCGGTACCGCGCCATCACATCAGCGTGAGGATGGGTTGCCCAAAATCTGGGCTGCCCTGGGAACCTGGGGGGTGGTGCTGTGGAGGGTGTCCGGAGCGTGGGGTGATGGTGGGGTTCTGCCACAGGTATTACCGGGGAGCTGTGGGTGCCCTGGTTGTGTTTGACATCACCAAGCACCAGACATACGATGTGGTGGACCGCTGGCTGAAGGAGCTGTACGACCATGCTGAGGCCAGCATTATCGTCATGCTGGTGGGGAACAAGACCGACCTCGCACAGGCTCGGGAGGTGCCCATGGAGGAGGCGAAAATGTTTGCAGGTATAGGCTGGCACCCCACCATGGGGCTGGGGGCATGGGAACCTCCCCAGCAGCAGGGACCTGCACCAGTCTGGGCACCTGAACATCTCTAAAGGGGCTCTAGAATGGAGCTGTGCCCTCTCTGGGTTCTGCATTGTCTCAGGGTGCTCCTCTGCTTGCAGACAACAACGGGCTGCTGTTTGTTGAGACCTCAGCACTGGACTCCACCAACGTCGAGCAGGCTTTTGAGACCATCCTGAAGGGTACAGGCACTGGTGCTGTGGTGCAGAAGGGTCCTGGGTCGTTGCAGAGTTCTTTCCTAGGGGCGCAGTGCTGGGCAAAGGATGTGCAGGGCTTCTCTCCTATGCCCTGCCCCACCTGAGCTCTTTAGGGATGGTTTCGGTGTTGTCTTTCTGGCTGGTTTGGTTTCCAGCCTTTGGTGCTGGGCGTTTCGCTCCCCACACCCGTGGCTTTGTTCCCATGGCCCCTGGGCATTCGCAAAGCCCCGGGGGCTCCTTCTCCCCCATAATCTCCAGTCCCCTTCCTGTTGTCCTGGCTCCTGACTCAACATCTCCAGCACCCTGCTGAACTGGCCATGGGGACCTGGAGGGGTAGGAATGGAGGGAGGTAATGCTTCGCTCATCCAGGAGCAGCTCCCCAGGAATGGCAGCCAGCAGCATCAGGGCAGCGAGGTGTGCCATTCCATGGTGAGCTGTGCCGTGCCATCATGCTGTGCCATCATGCTGTGCCGTGCCGAGCCAGCCTGGCCCAGTGAGCTGCTAGCCCTGGCACAGGGTGAAGCACTAATCCCGGGTTGGGCAAGAGGAAATTGCCCAAGCACAGGGTGTTCCCCAGGCGCCCCAGGGTTGCAACCTGGCAGAGCTGCTCCGTTGTCACCCCTCAACTCACCCCTCTGCTGTGTAGAGGGGAAGAAGAGCCACGGGTGAACAGCAGGGACTGCAGGCTCAAATCTGACACACAGATCCCCCAGCACCTCTTCTTTTGCAGAGATCTTCCACAAAGTGCAGAAACAGAAGCAGAGGAGCAGCCAAAGCAACACGGTGTCACTTACCAGCGAGAGCCCCACGAGCACGGCCCCAGCACAGGCAGAGAGACGCCCATGCTGTGTGGCCCTCTGAGCCAACTGGGCACCCCGGGAAGCCCTTGGGGAGCCCCACAGTCCCAGGACATGCCAGTGATGTAGAGCCGAGTCTGCCTGTGCAGAGACTGCTCTGGCCACCAGCACGGGCTGTGCTGCCTGTGGTGCCACCCCTGTCCTGGTGCAGTGGAGACCAGCAGCCCAGATAGGGGCCAAATTCTGCCATAAATGGTGAGAAGCACCAGTACCGGGAGCTCTTCTCTCTCTGTTTTGTTTTTGCTGGGCCCTGATGAGTATCACCACCGTCATGCACTGTCCCAGTCCCTCTGGACCGGGCTGGGATACCCCCAAGGCACTGCTGGGGAAAGAGCCAGGAGGTTCTGGCCAGGATCATGCCAGCAACAGGAGCCTCTTGGATTGCCTCTGGCCCTGGAGTTGCCCCTGTGAGGCCGCCCTGTGCCATGTGCTGGGGATGTGGCTGACCCACAGGTCCCTATCCCACCAGTGGCTGCTCTGGAGTTGAGCTAAGCCCTAAGGAGTGAGTGCCAGCACTCAGCCCTTGGCTCATCTCTGTCCCATCCCAGACATGGGGCAAGCGTGACAGCAGGACCAAGTGAAGGTCCCTGCTGTCTGCATGGTGAGACAGGATGCAGTGCAGGGCCCAGTGCCACGGGGCCAGGAACAGCTCTGTGTCCAGAGCAGGGGTGACGCAATCATTAAAGGACTTGTGAAATGCAGGTTTGCTGAGCTGGAATTCCTGCATGTTTCTGGTCAACACCCTGGGTCCCCTCTCCGTGACATGCTGGACATCATGACCTCCAAAGCAGCACAGCTGGATGCCATGTCCTCCCTGCACCCACTCCCACCTTGATGCCATGGTCCTTCTGTGCCCTCTCCCAGTCGGATGCCGTGATCCTCCTGCACTGCCTTCCACCCCACTGCCATGGTCCCTCTGTGCCCTCTCCCACCCCAAAGCCATGCTCCCCCTGCACCACCTTCCCAAGCAGCCTTTCCCAGCTCACATCCCCCATTTGGACTGTATGAGTCTGAGTGATGACGCAGCCTCTGCCAGTTACCCAAAACCCCTTGGAAATTCCTGCTGGATTCTCCGTGTCTTCACTTGCTTTCCCTTTGCACTGTGCCAGATGTGCCCAGCCCAAGTCCACATCACAGCCACGGTTCTGCATGGAGTGTGTGGCCATCACCGTCCCTATCAGGGACACACACAGGTGGTGGCCTGTCCTTGCTGCCATGCAGGTCCCTGCCCCCCTTTACCTGGCCCAGGTGAGCACACCTGGGCTATGACAGGCAGTCCCAGCTGCCAATGGGTGTGGAGCAGGAAGGGCTGTGGCCACCAATGGGTGGCGGGGGACAGCCCCTGCCAGGGCTGGATAAGGCCCGGAAATACCAGTTGGCCCAGCAGGAGTGGGGCTGTGGTGCTGGGCGAGATGCGGGGCAAGGATGATGAGTACGATTATCTCTTCAAAGGTATGCTTGCCTCTTCGAAGGTGGGTGTCCTGCCTGTGCTGTGCTGGCCATGCCTGCCATGAGCCGTGCCCAGTCTCAGGCTGCTGCTGGCACCCTCGGGATGGGGCTTGGAGCTGGGGCTTGTACTGGGATAAAACATCCACTTCCCAGTGCTGGCGACCAGCATGTGGGCTTGTGGTAGTGTTCCCCTGTGCTGGGCAGGGGGTGGGTACTGGTGGGGCTGGGATTGAAGTGCTGCCATGGTCTGAGGGTTTGGTCAGAGCTGGTCTGATGGTTTGTGGTTCCAGTGCTAATTACAGCTGCTCATCACTGCTGCAGGAGGAGACTGGAGCCTCACCTGAGTGCAGTGTCCTGGGAGGGGTGTCCGTGGCCATGGCAGGGTGCTGGTCCCTGGGGACTGTGGGGTAGGCTGGTCTGTGGGGGTCTGTGCATGCTGTGCTGGCCCCTGAGCACCTGTGGGTGCTCTCCTCTGTGGGGCTGCTTGGGGGAGCATGTCTGGGGTCTGAGTGAGAAACCCCAGGAGAGAAAGCCATGCCTCTTCCCGGCTGAGGTGGAGGGGAAGGATCCTGGGATCCGGGCTTGTCCTCCCTACTCCTGGTCCTGGTGTGACACCTCTGATGTGCACAGGGGAACAGGGACAGGCCCTTGGAGACATGGTGTTGGCATTCCTGGCTGTGGGAGCCCAGCACCTCTGTGGAGCATCCCCATCCCTGTGCATGCCAGGCTGCCCTGCTATCTGCTGTGGCCGGAGCGGGTGCTGGAGAAGTGAGAGGACATCTTGGGGCCAGAGCGGGTGCTGGGGGAGCAGGGGGACATCTTGGCAATGCCATAACCTTCTGAGCCATAAAATCCAGGGCGTGAGCTCACCGGCGGGTGGCTGTGAGTCAGCCTGCCCACACAGCCCTGCCCGAAAGGCCCCGAGTAATTCCAGCCACCGACACGACGTAATTCCAGCCAGCGACACGCCGGTAGCTCCTCACACACCTCCCCTGGCCCCTGCCCAGGAAAATCCTCCCAGGAGTTATTCTGGGACCTGGTGAGGGGGAAACTCTGATGCTGGGTGGTGCCTTGAGCAAGGCACCCAGGCAGGAGCTCACCCGGTTGCTGTGTCCTGCACTTCCCACCCAATGCTGTGCCAGCAGTGCAGCTCTGAGGGGGCTCCAGGACATGGTCCTCTTGTGCCTACCCATTCCCTATGTCCAGGGTTATGGACCTGGGCCCCAGGTCCAGCAGCTCAACTTCTCCCCTGAGAAAAGAGGCATGGTCACAGCTGAAAGCAGCATTATTCCAGGCTTCACTGAGACAGGAGCATCAGCTGCTGTGAAGCACTATGCACATTCCAGCAGTGCTTGTGGGAAGGCCCTGATGCTGCTGGAGAGGCTCAGGATGGATGAGGAATGGCTCTGGGCATGGCTGGAACCCTTCCTTGAGGCCCTGTGTGGAGATACAGGCGGTTTCCATCCCCTCCCCTGCAGTGGGACACAATCTCTGATGCTCACAGGATGTGCCCATTGCTTTAATGCCCAGAGTGGGGGATGCTGCTCCAGCCCTTTGTGCCCTTCAGGGACAGGGGGATGGGGCTCAGCACATTTGCCCTGCAGGCTTCTGCCCACCCACACCATCCCTGCACCTGTGGTGTGATCCAAAGCCCTCTGGAGCCTGCCATGGAGTGTGGCACTGCCAGGATGGGGATTGCAGCAGTTTAGCTCGGGAAGGATCAACTTTCCGTTGGTTCAAGACTGAGCCCAGATCAAAGCTTTGACACTCAGGAAGTGTTAACGAACCTGGCTTGTCACTGGCCTGCATTTTCCTATCAGTTTGTCCAGAGTAATCCAGGCTGTCACAGTCCTCCATGCAGTGGGCAGCAGCTGAGATGCCAGTGGTGTCCTGGGCTCATCCCCCAGCACAGGCAGCAGGGCAAGGCAGGGATTCTGCTCCCTGTGCCACTCAGGTGAGACCCTCCTGTAGAGCTGCCTCCAGCCCTGGGGTCCCCAGCACAGGAAGGACGTAGTGTAATAGTGAGTCCAGAGGAGGCCATGGAGATGCTCTGAGGGCTGGAGCTCCTCTGCTCTGGAGATAGAGTGGTAGAGCTGAACACCCCGTTCAGTCTGGAGAAGAGAAGGCTCCAGGGAGACTTCAGAGCCCGTTCCAGTGCCTGAAGGGGCTCCAAGAGACAGATGAACTTGGAACAAGGGCCTGGAGTGGCAGGGCAGGGGGAAATGGCTTCCCACTGCCAGAGGGCAGGGTTAGGTGGAATATTGGGAAGAAATTGTTCCCTGTGAGGGTGGTAAGGCCGTGGTGCAGGTTGCCCAGAGAAACTGTGGCTACCCCATCTGTGGAAGTGTTTAAGGCTGAGTTAGACAAGGCTTGGAGCAACCTAGTCTAGTCGAAGGTGTCCCTGCCCATGGCAGAGTGGGTGGAACAAGATGGGGTTTATGGTTCCATCCAGCCAAACCGTTCTGTGATGCTGTGGAGGAGCTGCCCTTCCCTCTGTCACTGGCTGTCCTGACACGGCGATTGCCAGCAAGGCTCTGGTGTTTTCCAGCTGTCCTCCGTGATTCCAGGGACCGGTTCCATGTGCTGCTGGGCTTCCTGGAGCAAAGCTGTTTGCTGGCTGCCCTGCACTGAGGGTTTTGGCAACAGAGTGGCTGCATTGTTGGGTCTATGAGCTGGAACTGGTGGGCAGAGGTTATCCAGGACATGGAGCAACATCCTTGGCGGATGGTGACTGCTGAGCCTTGATTGAGTGTAGTTGTGCCTTGCTGTACCTCCTGCAGCATGCAGCATTCTGGTGGTCCTTTGCTGGTGCTGCTGCTCTGGTGTCTGCCCCATTGTGGTCACTGCATGGTCATGACCTCAGCTGTTGTCCAGCCATGGTGGGGAGAAGTGCCCCACAGGGTGGGAAAAGTGCAGTGTTTGAGTACACTTGGGGAACAAACAGGATTGGCAGTGAGAGAATTAAAAATAAATTAAAAAAATAGAAACCTGTTGAGTCAGAAACTCAACAAACTTGACCGGGGAGGTGCGTGATAAAGCTCCCCAGAGCCTGTTGCACCAGGTTTTACAGGAACTGGCCAGATCTGGGACAGGCAGAAAATGCACTTAACCCACGCCCAGAGACTTCCCGGCTCATGGGCTGGACCAGCAGCAGCGGAGGAGGACCATGTTTCCTTTCAGACCATGTCTTTAAGTTCTCTTGTGTGCCCTCAGGGTTGGACAGAACAGAGGGTTGGAACAAGGAGCCTCAGCTCTGCCTGGCCTCTGGCCTGGCTGTTCCTGCGGAGGTCCTGGCCCTGGTTTTCTGCCCCTTTTGGGTACATCAGTGCATATGACACCTTCCTGTCCCTAGAGCTGGGACAGAAACCCCTGGCAACTTCCCACTGATGGCAGGACTTTTCTTGAGGAGTATTTTGAGGCAGTAGCAATGCCATCAGGAAGAGTGAAGGTGGCTGGTCCTGCTCTGTTTTGCCCCTCACCTGACAGCTTCTCCCAGGGCAGATACAGGTGGGGTCTGGGGGGCAGATGGGGGGATTCCCTGTCCTTTTCCAGGCTGTGGGATGGATGGCTTTGCTGGGTGTCCAGGGGAGCTGACGCTGTGCTTATGCCCCCCAGTTGTGCTCATTGGGGACTCTGGCGTGGGGAAGAGCAACCTGCTCTCGCGTTTCACCCGCAATGAGTTCAACCTGGAGAGCAAGAGCACCATCGGGGTGGAGTTTGCCACAAGGAGCATCCAGGTGGACAACAAGACGGTGAAGGCTCAGATCTGGGACACGGCTGGGCAGGAGCGATACCGTGCCATCACCTCAGCGTGAGTTTCCTTGTTCCCCACCTGTAGCCCTTGCCAGGGGCCCTGCTGTGATCTTATCCCCTCGCTGTCCCCCAGGTACTACCGGGGGGCAGTGGGAGCTCTGCTCGTCTATGACATCGCCAAGTACCTGACATATGAGAATGCTGAGCGCTGGCTGAAGGAGCTGCAGGACCACGCTGATGCCAACATCGTCATCATGCTGGTGGGCAACAAGAGCGACCTGCGGCACCTGCGGGCCGTGCCCACCGACGAGGCCAGGAGCTTTGCAGGTATCTTCCCCCATCCTGCTCAGTGGCATCCCACCTGGCTGGAGCTCACAGCACCCATCTGACCTCACCCCTGTCCTTGCAGAGAAGAACGGGCTGTCCTTCCTTGAGACATCTGCTCTGGACTCCACCAACGTGGAGACGGCTTTCCACAACATCCTCTCAGGTAAGGGGCAACCAGGAAAGGGAGGGGGCAGGGATAGAGATGGCTTTGGACATTGTGTCCTCACAGGATTCCTCTAGGGACCCCAGCTGCACTGGATGGGATTTGGGGTGGAATCCTACTCCCTGGATGGGGAGATACACACTTTTGTACCTCTGGAGCTGTGTGTTTGCGGCAGGGACAGGTCTGTCACTGACATATGTACTTAAAGAATTGTTTTTTCCTTTCCCTTCCTCTCTCTGCTGGCAGAGATCTACCGCATCGTGTCCCAGAGGCAGATCACTGGGCAGCCGGAGTCAGAGTTTGGCCCCAGCACCACCATCGAGCCCATCCGGGTGCTGCCCACGCAGCAGGAGGGCCGGCAGACACCCTGCTGCCAGAACATCTGAGCCCCTCGGCTGCCCCCAACTTGACCCCCTACCACCCAGCACATGGGGGCATCATGTGTCTCACCCTCTACCTCTGCCCCCTATAGCCCCTTGAGCAAGGTGGGCTGACAGCTGCTTTTGTGTGCACCATCATGCTGCCTATGCACTGCTCTCCCTGAGTTTATGTAGGACCTACAAAAACAGGGTGGAGAGACAAAGCATCTCTCCTCTCTCCCCACGGCTGGAGACATGCCATCCCCTGTGTCCCCGCTCCCTCTAGCCCTGCAGGCAGTCTCTGGGTGACTGGGTGGCACGGAACAAGCCCGGACATGGTGAGTGCCTGTTTGGTGACTCCCTGGGTGCAGCCCCACTGGGTGGGTGGGGAGGGGGACACCGGGTGCACCTTTCTCCTGCCCAGTGAAAGGAGCAGTGACACAGCTGGTTGCACACAGCCCTGCCCCTGCAGCACCGAGGGCTGGGAGTGCCTCTGGGTGCTGCTGGGGACACTGGGGGTGGGGATGACATTGTTTTTGTGCTGTGACCTCACCCCAAAGCACAGCCCCAGCAAAGGCAAAAGCTGTGACTCTTCCATGGAAATAGATGGGAGCAGGGACTGGGGGGCCATGGCCTTTGGGGAGCCCTGAGGAGGGGATGAGGGGGCCCCACAGCTTTGGGGGGCCAAGGGTGAGGGCAGGGATGGGGTGCTGAGGGCAAGCGCATGGTCCCTCCACACAACTCCCTGAGTGGGGGCTGGTGCCACCACTGAGGACCCCTCAGATCTGGCTCCCAGGAGCCCCCGGCACAGTTTGACTGCCCCACTCAAGTGTTGGGCCACTAGTGGCCAGTGCCTGTGTGGCCCAGCCTGAGGACATGCTGCCATTAGATAGATCATCTGCTGCACTTGCAGGGTGAGAGTGGCCCTGTCCCCTGTCTGGGGGGCAGTTGCCACCCCTGGGGGTGGGCATTGCCCAAGGTGCTGGGCCAGACTGGGCTGAGCCCAACCCTGCTGTCAGGAGTCACTGGTAGGTGTCAATCAAGACGGGTGCAGGTGGGAGAGCCTGTCCCCACTGAACCAGTGCTGGGGGGTCTCTGTCTCTGAATGGCTGCCCCCCATCACCCCATCTCACTCAGCTGTGTCAGCAGGACCTGGGGCACAATTTGTCAATGAAACAGGAATTGAGGCAAAATCACCTAATAAAGCTGCTGTTTGAGGCTCTTTCTTCCTTTGCCAAGGTAATTCCTTGAGGCAGGAGCAGTGCCAGCCCCACACAGGTCAGCTGGGCAGCATCCCCATGTGGTGAAGGGCAAGGAGGAAGGTGTGACTGTAGCCTAGCCAAGAAGGTGTCTTGCTGGGAGGCTGGAGAGGAGATGTTGAAGTTCAGGCTCAGAGGGGTGGGTTGGATCATGCTGCCAGCACAGGGGCAGCATGAGGGTGCATGAACAGGGCATGGAAGTGGCTGTGCCACGTGGGTGTCGGCCCCAGCTGGGTCCAGGTTGCCCCTTTTTGTCCAGTGGACAGCACAGTCAACCCAGCCATCTTAACCTTGGCTCCAGCCACCCCTGCATGGTGTGTCCCTGCACTGCAGCACTTCTCCATCCCAGAGACAGCCTCATCCCGAGCTGGCCAGACCTATCCTTGGCTACATCCTGGGTCTGACCACAGCTGGGGCTGTCCCCTGGTGAGCAGTGTCCATTGCCCCATGGGCCAGGGTCTGTTCCTTGCCCACCTTAGCTGGCAGTCAGTGACACGCAGACCAGCCAGAGCTGCCAAGAGCCACCCCCTCCCACACCATCTGCCCACACTGAAATGTGGTGCCAAGAGGTGATGTCAGCCCCAATGACAGGAGAGGTGGGTGTGCAGGGGACGGATACTGCTCCAGAGGGCTCTTCAAAGAGACAGGGCTGAGCCAAACATCCCTTGGGGCTTGTTGGCATTGGACATGCCATCAGCCGGGCATGGGCATGGACATGTGGGATGATGAGTTCATTTAGGCTCATGGAGACACTTTTGGGCTCAGCACCTCAGTTTTGTTCCAGGTTTTCCAGCTTTCAGATGTTTTCTGCTGGGATGAAGAAGTGGGAAGGGTGAAATGTGGCACGGGGTGGCTCACAGACCTGCTGGCACCAGGACTGAGAGCAGCAGCTGATGCAAGCTGGCTTATGATCTCAAAATGCTCTAATGATCCCTGAGAAGTGCTGCCAAAGACACAGGACTGGTGGGAGAGCCAGGAGGGGTAGCAGAGGCAGGTCTGGCCCCATTGGCCCGGAGCTCAGCCCACCAGGAGCCTGTTCTCAACTCCTGCTCCTGCCCCCTCCTAAAGCGTGGACAGACAGAAAACAAGAGCAGATACCGAGTTTCTTAAGTAATAATACTTTAATAAAATTAAGTTCTTAATGTAATTTAGCACATTTAATACATTAACCCTTTCCCTTCTTTGTTTTCTACAAGTTGTGCAACATCATTATTTTAATTTTATTTTATTTTATTTTAATTTTTTTCCTTCTCCCATTATACTATATGCCTCAAAACTCAGACAACGAGCCTAACTCTACTTCTATGTTCGGTTATATCTCTCTCTCAGGCCTTTATTTTTGCGTAACGCCAGAGAGATGAAAATACCTGGATGGAACATGTGATCGGTTTCCAATAGTAACAATCCCGACTACAGGTTTCCTATGACATTAAAAGAAAAGGGGGGGGGGGGGG